>CM022701.1:47373825-47468825 GCA_012295165.1 Asparagus setaceus | reverse complement strand
CATTGATGTATAGTACACAGGTCGTACTTTGCCCCCTTTGAAAAAAGATCCTGGCTCTGCCATTAATTATTAATGCAACAAATACCCATCAACTGCCACTTAGTTGATTGAGCGTGTAAAATGCCCATTGGAAAGCCAAGATTTGAATTCGCTCTTATACACATGGAGTTGGGCTGGAATTAATTAAGGTGGAACCTATCTTTCGAGATTCCTTGGTTAGAATCTACAATATCTCGAGAGGAGCCTGAAAGGATCCCCTCATAGGAGAAGTATCCGCACTTAGAACTGAGGTGTATTGTTTCCTGAGAGTGCCAAGTCTCGAACTTGGACCTCCTCTCTTGATATGAGCTCCTCTTAGGGGTGGGCATGGGCCCGGTCGACCTCCAGGCTGAATCGGCCTAGTCCACCGTGGATCAAGATTTAACATAACCCGTAATAGATCGGGCCTAACCCGGCCCCGGTTTTACCCGATCCTCCAACCGGGCTGGGTCTAGCTCTAAACCCGAGGACAAAGAACTAGGCCCGGCCCACAGATGAACTGGCCTAGTTCTAACTATGCCTGGGCCTAGCCCGCCCGACTTGATGTTTTATGTCCTATTATACTGAAACTTTCTCTACTTGTGTCATTTTATATAGACGTCTATGGTCTAACAAAACTAGAAATAATTTTCTTGTAGGAAATGTAAGATCATGTGCTTTGATTGCAGCAATTCAATCAATGTCACACAACCAGATCTCACAAACGTCACGATTCAAACAATAGAGAAACACTACAACAAAAGTTATAACCTATTATACATTTTCTATCATCTGCACAAGTACAACGTGACACAAATACAACGTGACACATTTCAAAAGCATGGTTAGAATATGTGTGGAGAGTTATATCGAGAGTGATGATGACACATTTGTGTTGAGAGACCTAGTGCTTTTCTGATTTAATTAAATAAATGAGAGACCTGGTTGTCTGATCCTACCCACTATAATATATAAAGCCCAGATATGTTTAGAAGCCCACCACTATAATTTAAAGCCCACATACATATATCTTACATCACATATCATCGTTCCAGTTCAGACTGATCCTAACACTATTATATCAAGCCTCACTTGAGAAAATGCCTCCCCCATAATTTGCTCACAGTTCAGCTATTCGACTGCATCAATTCAACAATAACATTTAAAAAACTAAATTCCTTACAGCTGAATCAATGTGGGACTAACTGGATACCCATGAGGGAGTGAGGTTGACGAAAATGAGCATCTTGATGGCGTAGGACTCGACCAAGGAGGAGGCTGCCGAGTTCGACATCAATAATGAAGAAGGAATGGTGGGATTTGTTTCTGGGAATTGTTGGTTTGATTTTATTTGATTTATTTCATGAGATCCACGACGGAGGCTAGGATTTCGTGAGGTGGAGGTAGGGATCGCTGATGATGATTAGTGTTTGAGATCGCGAAGTGGAGAGGGGGAGGAACTTGAAGTCAATGTCAGAGCTCTATTAGGGTTCGCAGGGATCAGTGTTTGAGATCAGAATCGAGCTCCGTTAGGGTCTTTTGGGGTATTTGGGGTCGCTTTAGTTTTTTGGATAGAGGGGATGAAGGGAATGCCAAAATGCTTATTTGGGATAAATTTTGTGAAGAGAATTTTGGTATATGAGAAATTTATGATCCTTAAGTGCAAGCTAACCTCCTCGAGGCCACAAATCCACAAATTTCAACTTTACACATAGGTGTTTATCAGTGCATTAAGTTTCGTGCTAGGTTTTTTCATTTCTGGCGTAGCAAAAGGATAGGTTATTCCCCTTTTCCCTAATTAATTAGAAATTGATAATTACAAACATCTAGACTTTGGGATTTGGATCTTCTCCAATTAGGTGCATTTTAGCTATCCATTCCAATTCTAATGGAGATGATAATACCACGTAAGATAGCAAGGTGGTTTTCAATATACCATTGTGCTTTTCTAGAGGAAATATATATAATAATTTATGATAAAATGAATATTTCTAAAACTAAAGAAAATAGGAAAACAATTCTCAGATATGCCGAGCTAACGTTGATGTACATACATTGCTATTGGTCAACAAAGAATTTGTTCATTTTGACAAAAATAAGAAGAAGAAGGTGTCGAATAAACAACTCTCTTCATCATTTCCAAGTTCAACTTTGTTGATGTCAGGAAGCTGGTGTGAGGTTTAGAAGAGGTAAGGTTGATTTCTAGGTCCCTTAATTTCCTATGAAGGTGATTGTTTTGAAGGAGATGTTGAACTGCAATTCCCTATCTGAGTATGAGAGGTTAGAGGCCCTAGTGGTTATTTCCTCTAGCGTGCCTTAGGCGCTCAAGTCGATGAATGGTCTAATAGCACGAGCAGGCGAGTGTAGCCTTTAGGACTTTTGTGCGTAAAAATGTGTACATGAGTATAGCAGAGGTTACCACTATTTATAGGGGATCTATGGGGGTACATTGGTAATTTGGCCAGGTTGGTGTAGCTGGTCGGTCAGGCCACACTTTACACATATCGACAATAATGCGAACGAGCCAGCTCTATGATCAATGCGACAATGATGGTGAAATCTTGGCGAGGTCCAAGGAGTCTTGATGACTTTGGCTCGGGAGGGCGTAATGATTCTAACACTGCATTAAATGTGATGGCATTTGGGCGGCAAAGTTCGGGCATTAATTGGTAGGGGTGAGCATAGTTGGGTTCAAACCGAACAAACCGACCGAACCGGCCGAAGTTTGACAGTTCGGTTCGGTTTTGACTAGAGTTAGGTTCGGTCGGTTTGAAGTATTTTGAAGTTAGCCCTTTGTTACATTTACCATCCATATTGTTAATTACTATGCGGTAGTGGTAAACTAGAGACAGGTAATTACCAAATCAACTAATATATCAAAATCCACCAAAATCAAGTTTGAAATCAGTGAATTTAAGTCACGAAGCACATCATATTTTTCATGTAATTTCCTTTGTATTTCAAGTAGAATAGAGATAAGGTTTAATTTCCTTGTAGTTTTGCATTTAAAAGTAGAATTATGAAATGATTTTTAAATTTCATATGGTTTTATAACTTGTGATGGAATTATGAAATGTGGTTCTTCCAATTTCATGAAGTTTCACACTAAGAACTAGATGTGTGAAATTAGTTTTCTACGTTCATGTACTTTTACAATTATTTTATAAATGTGATAGTTAAAATTGATTCATCTCTTATTCTCATTGTTTGAAATAAGTTTAATAGTTTATTGTCAATTGCTATTACGATTGATAAACTATAAAAAGAAAGTTTACTAGATTGAAGCATGTTGATTCAACGATGGGCATGATTAAATGATTTAAATAGTTACGAGAAAGAATTTGTTTGCACTTTTTCTTTTCTTTCACATGCTTACATATATAAAAATTTATTGTACTTTATTTTTTTTAAATGGCTTTCATTGATGTATAGTACACAGGTCGTACTTTGCCCCCTTTGAAAAAAGATCCTGGCTCTGCCATTAATTATTAATGCAACAAATACCCATCAACTGCCACTTAGTTGATTGAGCGGGTAAAATGCCCATTGGAAAGCCAAGATTTGAATTCGCTCTTATACACATGGAGTTGGGCTCGAATTAATTAAGGTGGAACCTATCTTTCGAGATTCCTTGGTTAGAATCTACAATATCTCGAGAGGAGCCTGAAAGGATCCCCTCAGGTGAAGTATCCGCACTTAGAACTGAGGTGTATTGTTTCCTGAGAGTGCCAAGTCTCGAACTTGGACCTCCTCTCTTGATATGAGCTCCTCTTAGGGGTGGGCATGGGCCCGGTCGACCTCCAGGCTGAATCGGCCTAGTCCACCGTGGATCAAGATTTAACATAACCCGTAATAGATCGGGCCTAACCCGGCCCCGGTTTTACCCGATCCTCCAACCGGGCTGGGTCTAGCTCTAAACCCGAGGACAAAGAACTAGGCCCGGCCCACAGATGAACTGGCCTAGTTCTAACTATGCACTGGGCCTAGCCCGGCCCGACTTGATGTTTTATGTCCTATTATACTGAAACTTTCTCTACTTGTGTCATTTTATATAGACGTCTATGGTCTAACAAAAACTAGAAATAATTTTCTTGTAGGGAAATGTAAGATCATGTGCTTTGATTGCAGCAGTTCAATCAATGTCACACAACCAGATCTCACAAACGTCACGATTCAAACAATAGAGAAACACTTCAACAAAAGTTATAACCTATTACACATTTTCTATCATCTGCACAAGTACAACGTGACACATTTCAAAAGCATGGTTAGAATATGTGTGGAGAGTTATATCGAGAGTGATGATGACACATTTGTGTTGAGAGACCTAGTGCTTTTCTGATTTAATTAAATAAATGAGAGACCTGGTTGTCTGACCTACCCACTATAATATATAAAGCCCATATATGTTTAGAAGCCCACCACTATAATTTAAAGCCCACGTACATATATCTTACATCACATATCATCGCTCCAGTTCAGACTGATCCTAACACTATTATATCAAGCCTCACTTGAGAAAATGCCTCCCCCATAATTTGCTCACAGTTCAGCTATTCGACTGCATCAATTCAACAATAACATTTAAAAAACTAAATTCCTTACAGCTGAATCAATGTGGGACTAACTGGATACCCATGAGGGAGTGAGGTTGACGAAAATGAGCATCTTGATGGCGTAGGACTCGACCAAGGAGGAGGCTGCCGAGTTCGACATCAATAATGAAGAAGGAATGGTGGGATTTGTTTCTGGGAATTGTTGGTTTGATTTTATTTGATTTATTTCATGAGATCCACGACGGAGGCTAGGATTTCGTGAGGTGGAGGTAGGGATCGCTGATGATGATTAGTGTTCGAGATCGCGAGGTGGAGAGGGGGAGGAACTTGAAGTCAATGTCAGAGCTCTATTAGGGTTCGCAGGGATCAGTGTTTGAGATCAGAATCGAGCTCCGTTAGGGTCTTTTGGGGTATTTGGGGTCGCTTTAGTTTTTTGGATAGAGGGGATGAAGGGAATGCCAAAATGCTTATTTGGGATAAATTTTGTGAAGAGAATTTTGGTATATGAGAAATTTATGATCCTTAAGTGCAAGCTAACCTCCTCGAGGCCACAAATCCACAAATTTCAACTTTACACATAGGTGTTTATCAGTGCATTAAGTTTCGTGCTAGGTTTTTTCATTTCTGGCGTAGCAAAAGGATAGGTTATTCCCCCTTTTCCCTAATTAATTAGAGAAATTGATAATTACAAACATCTAGACTTTGGGATTTGGATCTTCTCCAATTAGGTGCATTTTAGCTATCCATTCCAATTCTAATGGAGATGATAATACCACGTAAGATAGCAAGGTGGTTTTCAATTTTTCTTTTCTTTCACATGCTTACATATATAAAAATTTATTGTACTTTATTTTTTAAATGGCTTTCATTGATGTATAGTACACAGGTCGTACTTTGCCCCTTTGAAAAAGATCCTGGCTCTGCCATTAATTATTAATGCAACAAATACCCATCAACTGCCACTTAGTTGATTGAGCGGGTAAAATGCCCATTGGAAAGCCAAGATTTGAATTCGCTCTTATACACATGGAGTTGGGCTCGAATTAATTAAGGTGGAACCTATCTTTCGAGATTCCTTGGTTAGAATCTACAATATCTCGAGAGGAGCCTGAAAGGATCCCCTCAGGTGAAATATCCGCACTTAGAACTGAGGTGTATTGTTTCCTGAGAGTGCCAAGTCTCGAACTTGGACCTCCTCTCTTGATATGAGCTCCTCTTAGGGGTGGGCATGGGCCGGTCGATCCAGGGCTGAATCGGCTAGTCCACTGGATCAAGATTTAACATAACCCGTAATAGATCGGGCCTAACCCGGCCCGGTTTTAGATCCTCCAACCGGGCTGGGTCTAGCTCTAAACCCGAGGACAAAGAACTAGGCCCGCCCACGATGAACTGGCCTAGTTCTAACTATGCACCGGCCTAGCCCGCCCGACTTGATGTTTTATGTCCTATTATACTGAAACTTTCTCTACTTGTGTCATTTTATATAGACGTCTATGGTCTAACAAAACTAGAAATAATTTTCTTGTAGGAAATGTAAGATCATGTGCTTTGATTGCAGCAGTTCAATCAATGTCACACAACCAGATCTCACAAACGTCACGATTCAAACAATAGAGAAACACTTCAACAAAAGTTATAACCTATTACACATTTTCTATCATCTGCACAAGTACAACGTGACACATTTCAAAAGCATGGTTAGAATATGTGTGGAGAGTTATATCGAGAGTGATGATGACACATTTGTGTTGAGAGACCTAGTGCTTTTCTGATTTAATTAAATAAATGAGAGACCTGGTTGTCTGACCTACCCACTATAATATATAAAGCCCATATATGTTTAGAAGCCCACCACTATAATTTAAAGCCCACGTACATATATCTTACATCACATATCATCGCTCCAGTTCAGACTGATCCTAACACTATTATATCAAGCCTCACTTGAGAAAATGCCTCCCCCATAATTTGCTCACAGTTCAGCTATTCGACTGCATCAATTCAACAATAACATTTAAAAAACTAAATTCCTTACAGCTGAATCAATGTGGGACTAACTGGATACCCATGAGGGAGTGAGGTTGACGAAAATGAGCATCTTGATGGCGTAGGACTCGACCAAGGAGGAGGCTGCCGAGTTCGACATCAATAATGAAGAAGGAATGGTGGGATTTGTTTCTGGGAATTGTTGGTTTGATTTTATTTGATTTATTTCATGAGATCCACGACGGAGGCTAGGATTTCGTGAGGTGGAGGTAGGGATCGCTGATGATGATTAGTGTTCGAGATCGCGAGGTGGAGAGGGGGAGGAACTTGAAGTCAATGTCAGAGCTCTATTAGGGTTCGCAGGGATCAGTGTTTGAGATCAGAATCGAGCTCCGTTAGGGTCTTTTGGGGTATTTGGGGTCGCTTTAGTTTTTTGGATAGAGGGGATGAAGGGAATGCCAAAATGCTTATTTGGGATAAATTTTGTGAAGAGAATTTTGGTATATGAGAAATTTATGATCCTTAAGTGCAAGCTAACCTCCTCGAGGCCACAAATCCACAAATTTCAACTTTACACATAGGTGTTTATCAGTGCATTAAGTTTCGTGCTAGGTTTTTTCATTTCTGGCGTAGCAAAAGGATAGGTTATTCCCCCTTTTCCCTAATTAATTAGAGAAATTGATAATTACAAACATCTAGACTTTGGGATTTGGATCTTCTCCAATTAGGTGCATTTTAGCTATCCATTCCAATTCTAATGGAGATGATAATACCACGTAAGATAGCAAGGTGGTTTTCAATATACCATTGTGCTTTTCTAGAGGAAATATATATAATAATTTATGATAAAATGAATATTTCTAAAAACTAAAGAAAATAGGAAAACAATTCTCAGATATGCCGAGCTAACGTTGATGTACATACATTGCTATTGGTCAACAAAGAATTTGTTCATTTTGACAAAAATAAGAAGAAGAAGAAGGTGTCGAATAAACAACTCTCTTCATCATTTCCAAGTTCAACTTTGTTGATGTCAGGAAGCTGGTGTGAGGTTTAGAAGAGGTAAGGTTGATTTCTAGGTCCCTTAATTTCCTATGAAGGTGATTGTTTTGAAGGAGATGTTGAACCGCAATTCCCTATACAGTAATGAGGTTAGAGGCCCTAGTGGTTATTTCCTCTAGCGTGCCTTAGGCGCTCAAGTCGATGAATGGTCTAATAGCACGAGCAGGCGAGTGTAGCCTTTAGGACTTTTTGTGCGTAAAAATGTGTACATGAGTATAGCAGAGGTTACCACTATTTATAGGGGATCTATGGGGGTACATTGGTAATTTGGCCAGGTTGGTGTAGCTGGTCGGTCGTGCCACACTTTACACATATCGACAATAATCTTGAGCGAGCCGACTCTATGATCAATGCGACAATGACAGAGTAGCCGGCATCGGGCGAGGTCCAAGGAGTCTTGATGACTTTGGCTCGGGAGGGCGTAATGATTCTAACACTGCATTAAATGTGATGGCATTTGGGCGGCAAAGTTCGGGCATTAATTGGTAGGGGTGAGCATAGTTGGGTTCAAACCGAACAAACCGACCGAACCGGCCGAAGTTTGACAGTTCGGTTCGGTTTTGACTAGAGTTAGGTTCGGGTCGGTTTGAAGTTTTTTCAACCCGAACCGCCCGAACCGACCGAATTGTGTTACCCATTCTAATCGCTATCCGCATCCACTTAAACCCGACCAGCCATAGTTCATGTAGAGTTGCTTCGCAGTAGCCTAATATCTTTTTCTCTCACGCAACCTAATGGCGAAATACCGAACAACGATGTCCTCTCTAATTCTAGGGCTTCTCATCATCTCTAGTTCTCTACCTCTCTATTCTCTATTCGCTTCTTCTACTTTCGACCAATCCACTTTGGAGGTAAGAAACTTAAACCCTAATGTTGATCCTAATCTTTTCTTGATTTTTTTTCTCGATTGATGCACATAGTGCAAGAGAATTGTACCCAAGTGAAAACCGAACAAACCGACCGAACCGGCCAAGTTTGACAGCTCGTTCGGTTTTGACTAGAGTTAGGTTCGGTCGGTTTGAAGTTTTTCATTTCTGGCGTAGCAAAAGGATAGGTTATTCCCCTTTTCCCTAATTAATTAGAGAAATTGATAATTACAAACATCTAGACTTTGGGATTTGGATCTTCTCCAATTAGGTGCATTTTAGCTATCCATTCCAATTCTAATGGAGATGATAATACCACGTAAGATAGCAAGGTGGTTTTCAATATACCATTGTGCTTTTCTAGAGGAAATATATATAATAATTTATGATAAAATGAATATTTCTAAAACTAAAGAAAATAGGAAAACAATTCTCAGATATGCCGAGCTAACGTTGATGTACATACATTGCTATTGGTCAACAAAGAATTTGTTCATTTTGACAAAAATAAGAAGAAGAAGAAGGTGTCGAATAAACAACTCTCTTCATCATTTCCAAGTTCAACTTTGTTGATGTCAGGAAGCTGGTGTGAGGTTTAGAAGAGGTAAGGTTGATTTCTAGGTCCCTTAATTTCCTATGAAGGCTGATTGTTTTGAAGGAGATGTTGAACTGCAATTCCCTATACAGGTAACAGAGGTTAGAGGCCCTAGTGGTTATTTCCTCTAGCGTGCCTTCCGACGCTCAAGTCAGTGAATGGTCTAATAGCCTGAACAGAAAAGCAGAGTGTAGCCTTTAGGACTTTTTGTGCGTAAAAATGTGTACATGAGTATAGCAGAGGTTACCACTATTTATAGGGGATCTATGGGGGTACATTGGTAATTTGGCCAGGTTGGTGTAGCTGGTCGGTCAGGCCACACTTTACACATATCGACAATAATGCGAACGAGCCAGCTCTATGATCAATGCGACAGCGACAGAGTAGCTGAAGTACTGGCGAGGTCCAAGGAGTCTTGATGACTTTGGCTCGGGAGGGCGTAATGATTCTAACACTGCATTAAATGTGATGGCATTTGGGCGGCAAAGTTCGGGCATTAATTGGTAGGGGTGAGCATAGTTGGGTTCAAACCGAACAAACCGACCGAACCGGCCGAAGTTTGACAGTTCGGTTCGGTTTTGACTAGAGTTAGGTTCGGGTCGGTTTGAAGTTTTTTCAACCCGAACCGCCCGAACCGACCGAATTGTGTTACCCATTCTAATCGCTATCCGCATCCACTTAAACCCGACCAGCCATAGTTCATGTAGAGTTGCTTCGCAGTAGCCTAATATCTTTTTCTCTCACGCAACCTAATGGCGACGAAATACCCCGACAACGATGTCCTCTCTAATTCTAGGGCTTCTCATCATCTCTAGTTCTCTACCTCTCTATTCTCTATTCGCTTCTTCTACTTTCGACCAATCCACTTTGGAGGTAAGAAACTTAAACCCTAATGTTGATCCTAATCTTTTCTTGATTTTTTTTCTCGATTGATGCACATAGTGCAAGAGAATTGTACCCAAGTGAAAACCGAACAAACCGACCCGAACCGAACCGAACTGACTTGAATCGGTTCGGTTCGATTTTGAATGATAGGCAGTTCAGTTCGGTTTGGTTTGGCAAAATTTAGCCAAAACCGAACCGACCGACCGATTGCACAGCCCTATTAACTGGCCATGCATTAAATGTGATGGCGACTGGGCGGTGAAGTTCGGGTATTGACGGGTCATGCATTAATGCATTAAATGTGATGGTGACTGGGCGGTGAAGTTTCGGTGCTGACTGGCCATGCATTAAATGTGATTTAATAGTGGTGAAGTTGACAGGCTGTCCTGCTGTTCAAGACGCTCAGTATTGAGTTCAAGTAAGGTACGTCTTTCGTCTTGGATTTAGACCTTTTGAGCAGATCCTGGGTCAAAGGCACCATTTGTCTCTGACTTGGATCGCAAGACGGGTCGATTGACTTCGCACCCAGGTCGCGCTTTTAGATGCGTAGGACTCGACCAGTCAATTACTACACGTGGGTGATTCTTGAGAGTTCATTAGACTTGATAATTTTCAGGGTATAACATTAGCCCCGTTCACTCGAACTTGGGAAGCCGAGTTCAAGAGAAATTGAACTGTTCTGACTTTTTCCTGCCTTGGGGATCTGAACCACCTTTATCAGAAGATAGCTGTGATTTGATGTTTCTGATGTTAGCAGAGATCGTGCGACAGTTTTGATAGAGTGGTGCTTTAGTTGTCGAGACATCACTTTAGTTTTCAAAAATCATCATCAGTTTCTCTTGAGTCGTGTCAACCATTTGGATCGTGTTACGTCTCACTTTCTTCTACCTATATATATCCCTTCCTTTCATTCTTTCCCCACTTAGCAAAACCCTAGAAATTTTGTGTGTTGCCAGAGAGAGTTCCCAGCTACTTCTTCTCTAAAACTTTTCGTTGTTCTCCCATCATCTTCTTCAATCTCTCCGATGGCTTCCAGTGCTTAGCCTACCGTCTTCCAAAATAAGGCCAGAATTGCCCTGTTGCAGAAGTATAAGGCGATGGTGCTTCTGGGCTGTCTGGAGAAGTATGCCCAAGACTATGTCATTCCTAGCGCCTTTACGCTGTCAGCTCCGATGAGGGAACACTTCGTCTATCATCACAATGGCGACTTAGCACTAATATACTTGCACCATCTTGACTATGACCTTCACCTGTCACTGCACCCATTTCTCTAGTGGGTTTTTAGGGCTCTAGAGATTTCGCCGGTGCAGTTGAAGCCAAACTCCATTGCCTTTCTATTTTCCTTCCTCGTCATCTATCACCAGATGAATGTTGAGCCGACGTTAGGCATCTTAGACCATATGGTGTGCGCCAAGGCTGACAAGAATGAGGGCCATTTTTATTTGCAGATAGTCGGCGGTTACCGCCTTGTTTCCAACATTTCTGAGATGAGTAAGGTGTAGAAGTAGAAGTTTTTCTTTGTCCTTGGTGCCGACCGATTTTGGCCTGTCCTACATGGCCAGAGATCAAGAAGGAAGGTCTGAGACTGGTGCAGCTCTTAGATGTGGAGAAGTGGGGCTTGGAGAGGATTCGAGCTTACAAAGGGTCTCAAAGTTAGGAGAATCTATTTGACAACGCCGTACTTTAAGCCGCTAGCATATCTCCTGTACCCGCTACTGAAGCGGATCGGGTTCGAGCTATGCTCTTGGTGTTCGAAGAGCAGCCAGGAGAGGGTCCCAAGGCCGGTTCTTTTGTTGTGCCTCGGAAGCATCTGCTTGCCGAGTTGGAGGTGGGAGAGCTCTAGGCCATATGCCAGTAGGCCTTTGTTGAGATTGCAGCCAAGCTTGGTCTAGGTAAATGTTTCGCTCAGGCCGAGGGGTCTAACAAGAAGATGAAGAAGACAGTCTCCAAGGGCCGTCGTCGAGTGTAAGAGCTCTTTGCTCTTGGAGATGAAGCAGCTGAGGCTGCACTCGGGTTGATCGAGGCTGAACCCGAGCAAACTAGTGAGGTTTTGGCTCCACAAACTTCTCAAGCTACTGTACCTGAAATTATTGAGGTGGAGGGTGATTCTCCACACCCGGTGGCCGAGCAGGAGGCCATAGGTGGAGATATTCCTATCTTTGAGTCGGCAGAAACTAAGGCCTTGACTGGGATGGAGGTTGATGCGGAAGTACCGGCTGAGTCGGGCGAGAGCCTTAGGTCTTATAGGAGACCAGAGAAAGAGCTGGTCACTGAGGATCCGGTTGTTGGAGAAGAGGAGCTGGTTGCTAAGGAGCACTCAGACTCTCAAGCTACTATGCAGGAGGGTCGATATGAGTGGCCCTTCCCCCACCGCATCAATGAGCTTCCCCCTCACACTTGGGAGGAGATCAGGGCGATTTTGATGGGGTCAGTAAAGGTTCATCCTCAATATGAGAGGGAGCTGCCGGAGGAGCACGTTTTTATTCCCAAGCGCTGAATGGACTCTAGGGGGTCGGTGATGGAGTTCAGCGTCGATCAAGCCAAGGTTGTCGAGCTATTCATTCTTGCAGATGATGTGGCACTGCTGAGTGGCGCATCCGATAACCGGCCTCTACCAGGCTCTCCGAAGTTATCTCTCCCGGGGGGCTCTTTTAGAGTTTTAGTTGTTCTGCCAACTCGAATAGTCTCGAGGCCTCTTCTACAAGCTTCAAGGCAAGTTAGAGATGCATAAGGAGGCTCGGGGGGTAGCCGAGCTACTGGCTGCTTGGAAGGGGAGTGAGCTCGATGAGCTTAAGAGGAGTCAAGGTATGATAGAGCACGAGTTGATCTGCAAGGATGAGGACCTCAAGGTTGCTATCGAGGGTTTGATTATCACATTTTAATTATATTTTTATACCCTTATTACCTATGTTATATGAATAACGATATTACTAATAATCATTTTATCTTATTTTGCGGGCTAATAAAGAAATAATGAATAAAAGCCCAAATGACTCAAATTCTCGAATTTCTACCAATATTTGAAGCCCAAATCGAAGACAAACAAAGGCCCAAGATACCAAATTGATCCAAGAGAAATTCGTGAAGAAAAATCAAGAAAAGACAAATTCGGTTGGGAACCAATCGGTTGACCAACCGGTTATTAACCGGTTGCTAACCGACCGCCAACCGACGGTTTCCAAATTGAATTAATTGGATTTCTTTTTGGCTAGGTTTGATCCAATGGTTCACATCAACTCCGTTGGGCTATAAATAGGGTGGTGCCGGGGTTTTGAGTGTGAAATATTTTGTAAAAACTCCATTTGGAGAGGAGGGTTACTCTTAATTGAGGAGACCTTCCAAAATTGTAACTTTTGTTACACAATAAATGAAAATTTTCACCCCTTCAATTTCCTTTCTCTTCTTCTAATCCAAGGACCAAAGGAGGATTAGATTAAGATCGAGTTGTTGGTTTCTATTTTATTTCTTTTTATTTTCTTTCTTGTTCATTTTATTGCTTTGTAGCTTAGATTTACTTTCATGCAATTTAATTTCATGCAATTTACTTTCATGCAATTTAATTTCATGCAATATATTTAATTCTTGTATTTACTTTCTAGAATAGATTTTTCTTTTCTTTAATTCACCTTGAGGCTAGAACCCTCTAGGGAATTACCCTTTTCTAAGTGTGGAGCTAATATTCGTGGGATCCCTAGAGATTGTTTGAAACTAGCTAACAAATCCAACTCATTTTCATGAGATTGAGATAAGCTAAGTGGATCTACTCTAGATTCCTCATATCTTTAATTAATCCTCCATACTTTACCTTCTTTATTTTCCTCTTATCCTTGTTTTCATTTGTTTGTTATTTTTTTATTTTTGATTTCATTGATTTTACTTTCTCTCAATCTCATATTCCCTCCATGTGCATATAATCTCAAACCTAGTTTTGTTGTTATTTGCACATAATCACAACCACATTCTCAACTTCATTTTCTCCTCTTTGCACATAATCCACAATCTACTCTCTTATCTCTCACAAACCACTTTCACCATTTTCTCACTTTCATTTTATTTGAATAACTCCTAATTGTCGCACGCATAATTTGAGAACCAACACTTGAACAAAACTCTTCCTACTTCGCTCCTCGTGGATCGATAATCTTATATACTATATGGTGTGCCAAGGCCGACAAGAATGAGGGCCATTTTTATTTGCAGATAGTCGGCGGTTACCGCCTTGTTTCCAACATTTCTGAGATGAGTAAGGTGTAGAAGTAGAAGTTTTTCTTTGTCCTTGGTGCCGACCGATTTTGGCCTGTCCTACATGGCCAGAGATCAAGAAGGAAGGTCTGACTGCAGCCTCTTAGATGTGGAGAAGTGGGGCTTGAGAGGATTCGAGCTACAAAGGGTCTCAAAGTTAGGAGAATCTATTTGACAACGCCGTACTTTAAGCCGCTAGCATATCTCCTGTACCCGCTACTGAAGCGGATCGGGTTCGAGCTATGCTCTTGGTGTTCGAAGAGCAGCCAGGAGAGGGTCCCAAGGCCGGTTCTTTTGTTGTGCCTCTAAGCATCCGCTTGCCGAGTTGGAGGTGGGAGAGCTCTAGGCCATATGCCAGTAGGCCTTTGTTGAGATTGCAGCCAAGCTTGGTCTAGGTAAATGTTTCGCTCAGGCCGAGGGGTCTAACAAGAAGATGAAGAAGACAGTCTCCAAGGGCCGTCGTCGAGTGTAAGAGCTCTTTGCTCTTGGAGATGAAGCAGCTGAGGCTGCACTCGGGTTGATCGAGGCTGAACCCGAGCAAACTAGTGAGGTTTTGGCTCCACAAACTTCTCAAGCTACTGTACCTGAAATTATTGAGGTGGAGGGTGATTCTCCACACCCGGTGGCCGAGCAGGAGGCCATAGGTGGAGATATTCCTATCTTTGAGTCGGGAGAAACTAAGGCCTTGACTGGGATGGAGGTTGATGCGGAAGTACCGGCTGAGTCGGGCGAGAGCCTTAGGTCTTATAGGAGACCAGAGAAAGAGCTGGTCACTGAGGATCCGGTTGTTGGAGAAGAGGAGCTGGTTGCTAAGGAGCACTCAGACTCTCAAGCTACTATGCAGGAGGGTCGATATGAGTGGCCCTTCCCCCACCGCATCAATGAGCTTCCCCCTCACACTTGGGAGGAGATCAGGGCGATTTTGATGGGGTCAGTAAAGGTTCATCCTCAATATGAGAGGGAGCTGCCGGAGGAGCACGTTCTTATTCCCAAGCGCTGAATGGACTCTAGGGGGTCGGTGATGGAGTTCAGCGTCGATCAAGCCAAGGTTGTCGAGCTATTCATTCTTGCAGATGATGTGGCACTGCTGAGTGGCGCATCCGATAACCGGCCTCTACCAGGCTCTCCGAAGTTATCTCTCCCGGGGGGCTCTTTTAGAGTTTTAGTTGTTACGCCAACTCGAATAGTCTCGAGGCCTCTTCTACAAGCTTCAAGGCAAGTTAGAGATGCATAAGGAGGCTCGGGGTAGCCGAGCCACCGTCGCTGGAAGGGGAGTGAGCTCGATGAGCTTAAGAGGAGTCAAGGTATGATAGAGCACGAGTTGATCTGCAAGGATGAGGACCTCAAGGTTGCTATCGAGGGTTTGATTATCACATTTTAATTATATTTTTATACCCTTATTACCTATGTTATATGAATAACGATATTACTAATAATCATTTTATCTTATTTTGCGTGCTAATAAAGAAATAATGAATAAAAGCCCAAATGACTCAAATTCTCAATTTCTACCAATATTTGAAGCCCAAATCAAGACAAACAAAGGCCCAAGATACCAAATTGATCCAAGAGAAATTCGTGAAGAAAAATCAAGAAAAGACAAATTGGTTGGGAACCAATCGGTTGACCAACGGTTGGCTAACCGGTTATTAACCGACCGCCAACCGACGGTTTCCAACAGATTCAATTAATGGTGGATTTCTCTTCCTTTTGGCTAGGTTTGATCCAATGGTTCACATCAACTCCGTTGGGCTATAAATAGGGGTGAAGGTGAGGGTTTTGAGTGTGAAATATTTTGTAAAACTCCATTTGGAGAGGAGGGTTACTCTTAATTGAGGAGACCTTCCAAAATTGTAACTTTTGTTACACAATAAATGAAAATTTTCACCCTTCAATTTCCTTTCTCTTCTTCTAATCCAAGGACCAAAAGGAGGATTAGATTAAGATCGAGGAGTTGTTGGTTTCTATTTTATTTCTTTTTATTTTCTTTCTTGTTCATTTTATTGCTTTGTAGCTTAGATTTACTTTCATGCAATTTAATTTCATGCAATTTACTTTCATGCAATTTAATTTCATGCAATATATTTAATTCTTGTATTTACTTTCTAGAATAGATTTTTCTTTTCTTTAATTCACCTTGAGGCTAGAACCCTCTAGGAATTACCCTTTTCTAAGTGTGGAGCTAATATTAGGTGGGATCCTAGAGATTGTTTGAAACTAGCTAACAAATCCAACTCATTTTCATGAGATTGAGATAAGCTAAGTGGATCTACTCTAGATTCCTCATATCTTTAATTAATCCTCCATACTTTACCTTCTTTATTTTCCTCTTATCCTTGTTTTTCATTTGTTTGTTATTTTCCTTTATTTTTGATTTCATTGATTTTTACTTCTCTCTCAATCTCATATTCCCTCCATGTGCATATAATCTCAAACCTAGTTTTGTTGTTATTTGCACATAATCACAACCACATTCTCAACTTCATTTTCTCCTCTTTTGCACATAATCCACAATCTACTCTCTCTTATCTCTCACAAACCACTTTCACCATTTTCTCACTTTCATTTTATTTGAATAACTCCTAATTGTCGCGCGCATAATTTGAGAACCAACACTTGAACAAAACTCTTCCTACTTCCCGTTCCTCGTGGGATCGATAATCTTATATACTATAACTTGATAAAGGTTGTATACTTGCAACTAAGGAGGTAATCATTTATTACCCACCAAGTTTTTGGCGCCGTTGCCGGGGAACGGTGCATAAGTAGGATTTTTATTAAGTTTGGTTTTTATTTTGTGTGTTTTCTTTTGTGTAGGAACTTGGAGCTTGAAGATCAAGAGTTGAAGATTCAAGATTGAAGAATTGCCTCCAACGAGGCTTTGCATTGCTTTTGCGTGGGTAACTTCTCCATCTAGTATTTTCAATTCCACCCTTTAGATAGTTCATATACATTAGAGACAATTAGGATAAAAAAATAAAAATAAAAAAATAAAAGGATTTTTTTCCCTTGTCGAATTTAATAAACTTCATTTTTTTATTGTCGACCATAATAAAAAATAATAATAAAAAGATTTTTGTTTTGCATCCTTTTAGTTGCTTTTAATTCTTAGGGTTGCATTTCATATAATAGTAGGAATTTACCAAGTGATTTGAGCATCTTGATTTGGCACACACTTGAAAATATCTTAAGGGCAAAACCCATTAATCAAGATAAGGTAAGGATTTCATCACCCTTTCCTTAGCCCAAAATCACTAATTCTCATTACACATACCAAGCCTCTTAAAATTGATTAGACGTTGGCCCCTAAGGATTCGAGCTCATTAAGGAACAATAATTTCTTAAGTGAACCGGTCCAAGTTTATTTGGATTAATTGGTGTCTAAGGCAATGTTTAGGGGTTGCGTAAAGCTCCGCAAGGAAAGAGGTACTTAATTGATCTTTGATCTCCCTCTAGTACTATCCTTACCTGGCTAATTACCCAAGTAAACTTTGATCTTTTCACTAAGGGAATTTTTGGTTAGGAGCTGGTCTAAGTCAAGTTTAGGCTTAACCCTAGAGTTAGGGTGATTGAAAAGTGATTGCCTTGATTTATTTTTAGTTAGTTTTTCATTATTTTTTTTTCATCATCTTCTTAACTTTTTCTCTTATCCTTTTTCAAATAAAAAAAAATTTTTTTTTTTGATTTTGGTGTATGCAAACTTGGGTTAGGGATAATACTAATCGTTTAATTCGTTTTGATTCATCTCTTGAACCAAACGAAATGGCTAATACCAACCCACCTGTTCTTCAAGATGTTTGTTACCCCACTAGAAATGCAATCCCCTCTTGCATAAAACTCCCCGAGGTAAATGGAACCAATTTTGAACTTCGACCGCATTTCATAAACATGCTTCCCAAATTCTTAGGAGTCGAAACCGAAGACGCTTACATTTTCATCTCCGAATTTGAAGAAGTTTGCCTCATGATCAAGATGAGGGACTTAACCGAAGATGCGATCAAACTCCGATTTATTCCATTTGCCCTTAAGGACAAAGCCAAAAATGGTCAGATAGCTTGCCCATGATTCCATCTCAACTTGGGGTGAATTTGTAGCAGTTTTTCGAAAAATTCTTTCCTATCCATAAAACGATCAAGCTTAGAAACAGCATTCAAAATTTTAAAATTGTCCCGGGAGAACCTTTTTGGAAGTATTTTGACAAATTCAAAGATCTTCTTATCCAATGTCCTCACCATGGTCTTGAAAAGTGGCGATTATGCCAAATCATTTATGAAGGATTGGATTATTCTTCAAAACTTCCTTAGAGTCAATGTGTCAAGGGATTTCATGAAGAAAAATGCCGATGAAGCTTGAGACTTTTAGAGAATTTATCCGAGAAAACTATGCAAAGGGGAACACCGTGATTCATCGCTACCCAATCCAATTCTAGAGGTCCTTCCTTAGAGTCAAACATAGCCTCTGAAGCTAAGATGGCTACAATTCTACGAGGTTAGAAACTTTAGAAACCAAAGACGAATCGCTCAAATCAATCAAGTTTCACCGGGTTGTCATAACTGCTTTCTACGTCCCATGCTTCGTGAGCAATGTCCACTCTTAGGAAATACTCAATCTCTAGAATGATGAATGCCGCATTCCAAAGATCCGACATGATCCATTTTCTCCAACCTATAATCGGGTTGGAGAAATCATCCAATTTTGCATGGAATCAAGGTAATTTCTGAAATCAAAATTTCACTCCTCTTCAAACCAACAATTCCCTAGGGCAACGCAGCTTTTCAGCTCAAACCAATTTTCCACAATCAAATCAGCCATTTCCAAATCAGTTTCCTCATCATCAATCTACAAATCATATTCCTTCAAATGTTGAGAAACTTAATGTGTTGGAAAGAGGTTTGGAAGCCTTGATTAAAACCTCTACACGCATCACTTAACTTGTTGACTCAAACATCTAACACGATGAACTCCTTTATGCAATCAACAGACAAATTCTCAACTCCAACACTCAAGCCATAGCTAGATTAGAAACCCGGCTTGGTCAACTAGCCAGCTATAAGTGAGAGAGAAAGGATCATTTCCGAGTCAACCCGTGACCAATCCAAGGAACGGGTCAAGTTCAACTTTCAAGATCAAGTGAATGCAATCCATTCACAACAATCAGAAACCGGTTACTAATCAAGTCCTTCGAATGAGAGAATTACGTTGAATACATGCATCTTGAAGCCAACATTTGAAGAACCCGTTGTCAATGAACTTAGATTGTTAGAAAATAGAAAACAACAAGATTTCATTTTTGATGAAATTTTTGTTAATAACGAATCTAAGTTCAAAAGCATACAACCATTAATACCTACCTTCCATTGCCGCTAACATCACTAAAACCCGAAATTTTGGAATTTAAGCACATCGCTGATTATATCATTTTGAAATTCTTTAAATTTCTGGGTAGAATTTTCAAAGAATAAGGTAGGATTTAATATAGAATGTGAGCTTCTTGATTTGGCACACACTTGAAAATATCTTAAGGGCAAAACCATTAATCAAGATAAGGTAAGGGATTTCATCACCCTTTCCTTAGCCCAAAATCACTAATTCCTCATTACACATACCAAGCCTCTTAAAATTGATTAGGCGTTGGCCCCTAAGGATTCGAGCTCATTAAGGAACAATAATTTCTTAAGTGAACCGTCCAAGTTTATTTGGATTAATTGGTGTCTAAGGCAATGTTTAGGGGTTGCGTAAAGCTCCGAAGGAAAGAGGTACTTAATTGATCTTTGATCTCCCTCTAGTACTATCCTTACGGCTAATTACCCAAGTAAACTTTGATCTTTTCACTAAGGGAATTTTTGGTTAGGAGCTGGTCTAAGTCAAGTTTAGGCTTAACCCTAGAGTTAGGGTGATTGAAAAGTGATTGCCTTGATTTATTTTTAGTTAGTTTTTCATTATTTTTTTTCATCATCTTCTTAACTTTTCTCTTATCCTTTTCAAATAAAAAAATTTTTTTTTTGATTTTGGTGTATGCAAACTTGGGTTAGGGATAATACTAATCGTTTAATTCGTTTTGATTCATCTCTTGAACCAAGCGAAATGGCTAATACCAACCCACCTCGTTCTTCAAGATGTTTGTTACCCACTAGAAATGCAATCCCTCTTGCATAAAACTCCCGAGGTAAATGGAACCAATTTTGAACTTCGACCGCATTTCATAAACATGCTTCCCAAATTCTTAGGAGTCGAAACCAAGACGCTTACATTTTCATCTCGAATTTGAAGAAGTTTGCCTCATGATCAAGATGAGGGACTTAACAGAAGATGCGATCAAACTCGATTTATTCCATTTGCCCTTAAGGACAAAGCTAAAAATGGTCAGATAGCTTGCCCACGATTCCATCTCAACTTGGGGTGAATTTGTAGCAGTTTTTCTGGAAAAATTCTTTCCTATCCATAAAACGATCAAGCTTAGAAACAGCATTCAAAATTTTAAAATTGTCCCGGGAGAACCTTTTTGGAAGTATTTTGACAAATTCAAAGATCTTCTTATCCAATGTCCTCACCATGGTCTTGAAAAGTGGCGATTATGCCAAATCATTTATGAAGGATTGGATTATTCTTCAAAAACTTCCTTAGAGTCAATGTGTCAAGGGGATTTCATGAAGAAAAATGCCGATGAAGCTTGAGACTTTTTAGAGAATTTATCAGAAAACTATGCGATGGGAACAACGTGATTCATCGATTACCCAATCAATTCTAGAGGTCCTTCCTTAGAGTCAAACATAGCCTCTGAAGCTAAGATGGCTACAATTCTCTGAGGTTAGAAACTTTAGAAACCAAAGAGCGAGTTACGGCTCAAATCAATCAAGTTTACGCCTCGGGTTGTCATAGCTGTCTTTCTGACCCATGCTTGAGCAATGTCCACTCTTAGGAAATACTCAATCTCTAGAATGATGAATGCCGTGATTCCAAAGATCCGACATGATCCATTTTCTCCAACCTATAATCCGGGTTGGAGAAATCATCCAATTTTGCATGGAATCAAGGTAATTTCTGAAATCAAAATTTCACTCCCTCTTCAAACCAACAATTCCCTAGGGCAACGCAGCTTTCAGTTCTCAAACCAATTTTCCACAATCAAATCAGTCATTTCCAAATCAGTTTCCTCATCATCAATCTACAAATCATATTCCTTCAAATGTTGAGAAACGCCTTAATGTGTTGGAAAGAGGTTTGGAAGCCTTGATTAAAACCTCTACACGCACTACTTAACTTGTTGACTCAAACATCTAACACGATGAACTCCTTTATGCAATCAACAGGACAAATTCTCAACTCCAACACTCAAGCCATAGCTAGATTAGAAACCCAGCTTGGTCAACTAGCCAGCGCTATAAGTGAGAGAGAGAAAGGATCATTTCCGAGTCAACCCGTGACCAATCCAAGGAACGCGGGGTCAAGTTCAACTTTCCAAGATCAAGTGAATGCAATCCATTCACAACAATCAGGAAACCAGGTTACTAATCAAGTCCTTCAGAATGAGAGAATTACGTTGAATACATGCATCTTGAAGCCAACATTTGAAGAACCCGTTGTCAATGAACTTAGATTGTTAGAAAATAGAAAACAACAAGATTTCATTTTTGATGAAATTTTTGTTAATAACGAATCTAAGTTCAAAAAGCATACAACCATTAATACCTACCTTCCATTCTTTGCGAACATCACTAAAACCACGAAATTTTTGGAATTTAAGCACATCGGTGATTATATCATTTTGAAATTCTTTAAATTTCGGGTAGAATTTTCAACAATAAGGTAGGATTTAATATAGAATGTGAGCTTCTCATGTTTCATCTTTTATTCTACATTTTTGTCTCATAATAATAAAAGAATTTATTCTTCTCTCATATGAGAGTTTCTTGTTCTTTTCAAAAAAAAAAAAAATAATAATAATAATAATAATAAAATGAAAAAAAAAAATAAATTTTGACTTCACCTTCTCATATCAAAGGTAATTCAGAATTTTTATCATTGTTCGACGTCGATCGAACAAATGTAAGTGCTTCCATTCTTATCTGTTTTACTTTGTGCATAATAGAATTTGCATTGAGGACAATGCAAAATTTAGGTGTGGGGTGGGAATTAGTCATTTTATCTTTATCTTAGTTATCTTTTTTTCCTCTTTTCTTACCATTTTGGAATTAGTCATTTTATCTTTATCTTAGTTATCTTTTTTTCCTCTTTTCTTACCATTTTTTTCCTCTCTTTTCATAAAAAAATAAAAAAATAAAAAGTCACTTGCCAACTTAATAGAGTTGATTAATAATTGATCTATTTGATAGAATTTAAGTCTTCTAATCATTAGTTAGTTCTATACTCAAGTTTACCTTTTATGATAACTCCAAATAAATTTCTTAAGAAATGATTTTCAAAATAGTATACTTTACTTAAGTTTTAACTTAGATTTTTAATTAAAGTAATGAAATTTTTGCATGCCTAACTTAGAGTTGAAAATAATTTTTCAAGTTGTCTTGATCAAATATTGTTCAGAATATATATACATATACACATATATATATTATACTAACTTAACAAAAGAAGAAAAAATTTCTCTTAAAATCATTGGTGGTTCTATTTTACTAAGCCTAAGTTGGTGAGTAATTAAGCCCAGGAGTATTTCTATACTTAATGACCTAAGCCCAATTGGGTTGGGATTCATTGGCCCAAAACTTCGCTAAATGGTCACTTAGAAAGCCCGATTAAAAGAACAAAACCACCAAGGAATAAAGAGTTAAAAAAATTTCATACTAATCATGTTTTTATATATAGTTATATTTGTATATGTTCTTGAAAAATTAAATGGATTTAAAGACTTGAAGTTTGTTTAAAACAAAGAGTTAGCATGTTCTTTTCAAAACTTTCAAATTAAATCTTTGAGTTAAACTTGGTTTTGTATAACTATAATGAAAGGATTTTCTTAAGAAAATTACATTGGAGTTATGATAAAAGCGTTTTCTTGAGTATTAACCAACTTCAATTGGAATGTTTGAAGATATCAAATGAATTAATTATTTTATTAACTCCTTTAAATTGGCAAGTTGACTGAATTTTGTGGGTATATTCACTGCAAACCCTCACGAGACTACAACTTCGTCCACTAGGGTAACCTAGGGGTTTAAAGGCTTGTTGTATCGCTAAATACAACCGCGATTCCTCGCGAAAGTGAGTTAGGTTTTCTTTTTATTTTCTTTGCTAGAGGACTAGCAAAAGCTTAGGTGTGGGGTTATTTAATTATCACATTTTAATTATATTTTTATACCCTTATTACCTATGTTATATGAATAACGATATTACTAATAATCATTTTTATCTTATTTTGCAGGCTAATAAAGAAATAATGAATAAAAGCTCAAATGACTCAAATTCTCTGAATTTCTACCAATATTTGAAGCCCAAATCTGAAGACAAACAAAGGCCCAAGATACCAAATTGATCCAAGAGAAATTCGTGAAGAAAAATCAAGAAAAGACAAATTCGGTTGGGAACCAATCGGTTGACCAACCGGTTGGCTAACCGGTTGGCTAACCGACCGCCAACCGATCGGTTTCAACAATTCGAATTAATGGTGGATTTCTCTTCCTTTTGGCTAGGTTTGATCCAATGGTTCACATCAACTCCGTTGGGCTATAAATAGGGGTGAAGGCTGAGGGTTTTGAGTGTGAAATATTTTGTAAAAACTCCATTTGGAGAGGAGGGTTACTCTTAATTGAGGAGACCTTCCAAAATTGTAACTTTTGTTACACAATAAATGAAAATTTTCACCCCTTCAATTTCCTTTCTCTTCTTCTAATCCAAGGACCAAGGAGGATTAGATTAAGATCGAGAGTTGTTGGTTTCTATTTTATTTCTTTTTATTTTCTTTCTTGTTCATTTTATTGCTTTGTAGCTTAGATTTACTTTCATGCAATTTAATTTCATGCAATTTACTTTCATGCAATTTACTTTCATGCAATGTATTTAATTCTTGTATTTACTTTCTAGAATAGATTTTTCTTTTCTTTAATTCACCTTGAGGCTAGAACCCTCTAGGGAATTACCCTTTTCTAAGTGTGGAGCTAATATTCGTGGGATCCCTAGAGATTGTTTGAAACTAGCTAACAAATCCAACTCATTTTCATGAGATTGAGATAAGCTAAGTGGATCTACTCTAGATTCCTCATATCTTTAATTAATCCTCCATACTTTACCTTCTTTATTTTCCTCTTATCCTTGTTTTTCATTTGTTTGTTATTTTCCTTTATTTTTGATTTCATTGATTTTTACTTCTCTCTCAATCTCATATTCCCTCCATGTGCATATAATCTCAAACCTAGTTTTGTTGTTATTTGCACATAATCACAACCACATTCTCAACTTCATTTTCTCCTCTTTTGCACATAATCCACAATCTACTCTCTCTTATCTCTCACAAACCACTTTCACCATTTTCTCACTTTCATTTTATTTGAATAACTCCTAATTGTCGCGTGCATAATTTGAGAACCGACACTTGAACAAAACTCTTCCTACTTCCCGTTCCTCGTGGGATCGATAATCTTATATACTATAACTTGATAAAGGTTGTATACTTGCAACTAAGGAGGTAATCATTTATTACCCACCAGGGTTCTCGGCAACGAGCGGCTCATCTTGTGGAAGCCCGAGAGGAGATAAAGGGCCCCAAAGAGGATCTCAACCACTCCCATCATGACTTGGACCTCACTGAGGAGAAGATCGTATACCTCCAATTAAAAGTCCAAGCCGAGAAGAGGGAGAGGGAGATGCCTTCGAGAGACCCCAAGTGGCTCGCCTTGACTCGGAGCAGCTGAAGGCTAGGCTGAAGGAGGAGGTGGCTCTTCAGGAGACTATTCGATAGCCCGAGTGTCTCAAGAGATTGAGCAGCAATGTAGCTCTCTCCTTACCCAGGTTCAAGAGCTCAGGAACGGGGTGGTTTTTCCGGAGTCGAGTGCTTTTGAGACCGAGATAATTGAGAAGTATTGTAATGGTGCTCTTTGTAAAGTGGAGGTCACCCTCGCTTGTAAGGCAGGGTTTGACTATCTGATGGTGCAACTCCCTCCAAAGCTCTCATTGATGCCTGACCGATTCAAGTATCCCTCTTAGGTGGCTGATTGCCTCGACGTTCTCAAGATGCTCGAGGTGCAAGGTGGGCTAGGAATACTAGAGGAGTATGAGGAGGCCAACGACGGATCAGATGAAGTTGCGGGCAAAGGCTCCGGTGATGGAGCCAGCTCGTCCTCCTCATCCGACCAGCTAAGACACCCTCCTCCTGATGGTCCCACTCAAGTTCGGCCCCTATCCCAACTCTAGGTTCTGCTCCAACTGTCTCTCCGGGTTTCGCTCCCCGAGGAGATTGTATATCTTTTCTTTCTTTTTTTGTTTGTATTCACTGAGTCATGTAAAAAGTCCTATAGTTTTCTTATAATGAATGAAAGACTTAATTTTATTGACTTGTTCCTTTGCACTTAGTCATGAGTTGCTTCTCATCTGTGCTTTGATTTTGAAATGTCATCGAACGAGTCGGTGAGGATTGAGATGTGAGTATTGTTATTTTGAACAGGTTGGCGAGGACTGAGTGGTGCCTTAGTGTTGTACAATTAAGGTTTTTAGAATGCCTCTGATGACTTAGCGAGTCATAAGAGCTTTCCATTGTGTGTTGGGTTTACTCTTGAAAATCGATACCAAGGACTTTGAATGTCTTTGATGAGTCGATGAAGACTGAGTCACAAGGGCTTCCCACCGCACCTTGGGTTTACTATTGAAAACCAATACCAAGGACTTCGGTCCGTGCCTTGGGGGTTTAGTCTAAAAAGATACCAAGGTCTTTGGTATCTGCCTTGGGTTTACTCTAAAAAAACACCATGGGCTTTGGAGGCTTTAGCCAAGTCAATGACGTACCTCGGCTTTACTCGTGAGAACGATACCAAGGGCTCGTTGGTCTTGAATGAGTCAATGACGTTCCTTGGTTTTACAAGTGAGAATGATACTAAGGGCTTGTTGGTTGAACGAGTCGATCACGTGCCTTGGTTTTATATGTAAGAATGATACTAAGGGCTTATTTCGTGCCTTGGGTTTACTTTAAAAAGACACCAAGAGCTTGGTTCATGCCTTGGATTTACTCTGAAAGGATACCAAGGGCTTGGTTCGTGCCTTGGGTTTGCTCTGAAAAGACACCAAGGGCTTTAGAGGCCTTGGCCGAGTCGATGGAGATCGAGTTCCAAGGGCTCCACATCATGCCTTGGTTTTACTTGTGAGAATGATACAAAGGTCTTGGTATCTTCCTTGGGTTTACTCTGAAAAGACACCAAGGGCTTTGGAGGCCTTGACCGAACGATGGAGGTCGTGTTGCAAGGGCTCCGCATCGTGCCTGGTTTTACTCGTGAGAATGATACCAAGTCTTGATATGTGCCTTGGGGCTACTCTGAAAAGATGTAAATAGCTTTGTTCGTGCCTTGGGTCTACTCTGAAAAGACACTAAGGGCTTTATGAGTGCTTTTGATGAGTTAGTAAAGACCAAATCGCAGGAGCTGCACACAAGTGTCTTCATTGATAGGGGGTCTTACAATTATATTTACTGAAAGTATTTCTTAAAATGTTCTACATTCCATAGATGCTTCAAGACCCTCCCATCTTAGCTCTGCAACCAGTACGTCCCTGGGTGAGATTCTCTCATAATAGTGTAAGGTCCCTCCCAGTTAGCGGTGAGCTTGCCACAAGTGTCTTTATTGAAGGTGGATTTTCTAAGAACCAGATCTCCAATTTTGAATCACTAGGGTCAGTCTCGGCTGCTGTAGTGTTGGGAAATGTTCTAATGATATGTGATTGATGGCTCGCGATCGACGCGCTTGCTCTTTGACTTCGTAATCAAAGAGTGGGCATACCGACTTCTACTGAGGTGACTGCTTCTGCTCTGCATGTTATCCTGAATGGAGTCTCTCCCGTGGAAGTTTTGTAGACAGTTCTAAAAAGTTAGTGTGAGGTTTAGAAGAGGTAAGGATAATTTTGGGGTCCCTTAATCTCTTCTGATGGCTAGTTGTTTTAAAGAAGATGTTGAACTGCAATTTCCTCCACAGGTAACAGAGATTAGAGGCCCCAGAGGTTGTTTCCTCTGGCTTGCCCTCTGATGCTCTAGTTAGTGACTAGTTTGATAATTTGAAGAGAAAAGCAAAATGTAGTCTTTAGGATATTTTTTGCATAAAAATGCATTCTTGAGTATAGTGGAGGTTACCACTATTTACAGAGGATCTGTGGGGATACGTTGGTAATTTGGCCAGGTTGGTGTAGCTGTTCGGTCAGACCACACTTTACACGTGTTGACGATAATGCGAGCGAGCCAGCTCTGGGATCAATGCGATAGCAACAGAGCGGCTGAAGTACTATATGGACTGAGGAGTCTTGATGACTCTGGCTCGGGAGGCCATAATAATTCTAACACTGCATTAAATATGATAGCGTCTGGGCGGCAAAGTTCGGGGGCTGACTAGCCATGCATTAAATGTGATGGCGATTGGGCGGCGAAGTTTGGGCGCTGACGGGCTATGCATTAAATGTGATGATGACTGGGTGGCGAAGCTCAGGCACTAATTGGCCACGCATTAAATGTGATTTGACATTGGTGTAGTTGACAGGTCATCCTACTGTTCGAGACGCTCAGTATTGAGTCCGAGTAGGGGACGCCTTTCATCTCAGATTTAAACCTTTCGAGCAGATCCTGGGTCGAAGGCACCATTTGTCTTGGACTTGGGTTGCAAGATAGATTGGCTGACTCTACACTATGTGTGGGACTCGGCCAGTCAATTATGACATATAGCCGATCCTTAAGAGTGCTCGCGGGAAAAGTTGGTTTCTCGATCTTCATTGTTGTTGAACTCATTACACCTTTATAGAATTACAAATGAATTCAAAATTAAAAAGGTCGTCTTTTTATAAGACTTACAATGAAAATCAAAACAAAGATTACAACTTTCCACCTAAACAAACGCGGGATCCGTTTATCAGCTCCTCGCTTGCGTGGGATCTTTGCCTGTGCCGGGGACTTTGTTGTATCCGTGGACCGCCGCGTGATTGTGATCCGAAATTAGATCTAACACGATCGGGGGGATTATCTCACGAAGGAAATAATCGCCTAAGTAGGTGAAATCGACCAAGCGAGATCACTACTCTTCTCGAGATCAAAATAAAGTTTAATCTGGAGAAAACCGTGTAGATCTGATCTAAGACCTCTCGAACTTTCTTGGAGGATTATTTCATGAAGGAAATAATCGCCAATGGTTTCGCTAAGATCTCAGATCTAGTTGTCGAAGTTGATCGTCTCCCCTTAATGTGCAAAAGTCAGATCTTGATCCGGCAGAGCTTCGGCTTTTTCTCCAAAATTCCGGATCTCCTCAAATGAGACCCCTCCTCTTCTATTTATAACATTTTAGAAGCGGATGTGGTGGCGGGCACAAAGCCCGATAAGCTCTAGGTGGCTCGGCTATGGCGAGACACCATTGTCTTCGGTCTTGGCGAACCCCATTATAGCTTCTCACCTCTTTTTCGGGTCCGATGGTTTGTTCCGAGACTTGTTTTCCGAGCTCGATTTGATTCTGATCCGGTTTTGTTGATTCGAAGCTTCGGAATTAGGTTTATCCCATCGCTCTCATGTGATTCATTGCTTCGTTTGACTTGCACACTTCGTCGACTCGGTTCATGCATTTGCGTCGCTTCACTGGTTGTTACGTTGTCAGCGGTTCGTTATTATGTCGTCATTATGGCCCGTCGATCATTATTTCATCGTCCGCAGTGCGTTAGGGGACTTATAGGTAATTTTCAATGCCTCTGAGATACCCCTCAAAGTGTTTGGTCTCTCTCTTTTATAGAAGAAGCGGAAATACTTTGGATATGATAAACCCAAATCTTGATCGGTATAACGGGACACGAAAATGGCTTGAATCATGACTTTTCAATTCTTTCGGACTATCCGGTGCTTTGTAGGATGGTGAAAGTATCAGCGATCTTTGCATTTATGGTCGATTCTTTGTCAAAATCTTGACCGAAGGCGATGAATGAATTTTTGCTTTAGCTCATGTTGGTGAGTTGTCGTCGAATTGACCATCCAACCGTGAGATTTAACCTTTAATCGGTGAATTCTTCATTGCGATGCTTGTCGTAGAACTGACCACGGTGGGAGGAATTTTCTTGAGATTCATCCTTTAATCGGTGAATTCTTTATCGCGATCGTTGACCGGCGTTGGAAATTTCTTCTTGAAATTCAACCTTCAATCGGCGATTTTCCATTGCGACATGTTGGCCGGCGTCAACACAGTTTATACTCGTACGTTCACTGGAGTTTGGGAATTAGTTTATCCTCATATATCCGTTTGGAGGTGGTCGAGTTATCCTTAAAATATAAAATATTTTCTAGGAACTTCTCGACAAAAATAGGAAATAGTTTATACTCATATACCTTTTTGGAGTAATTATGAGGCTCGAATAAGCCGAACCGGATGAAAATTAATCCTCAATAGGTGATAACCCCGTTGAATAAATATCCAGGGCCCCTCCGGATGTGTGGGATCGGGTAGATCAGGTTAAGACCATACTTGTCGAAATCAACATCCACGAGCAACATTCATTCTTGTATTGGCCAAGTGATGCCAAGATAAGCATAACTTCGGTAGGAACAGGTGGAGGAAGAGAACTTAGGTGTCTTGGAGCGGACAAGGGTTGCAAGATAGATTGGTGACTCTACACTATGTGTGGGACTCCTACAATAATTATGACATATAGCCGATCCTTAAGAGTGCTCATGAAAAGTTGGTTTCTCGATCTTCATTGTTGTTGAACTCATTACACCTTTATAGAATTACAAATGAATTCAAAATTAAAAGGTCGCCTTTTATAAGACTTACAATGAAAATCAAAACAAAGATTACAACTTTCCACCTAAACAAACGCTGGATCCATGACGCCTCGCTATGCGGGATCTTTGCCTGCGGGGGACTTTGTTGTATCCGTGGACCGGCGTGATTGTGATCGAAATTAGATCTAACACGATCGGGGATTATCTCACGAAGGAAATAATCGCCTAAGTAGGTGAAATCGACCAAGCGAGATCACTACTCTTCTCGAGATCAAAATAAAGTTTAACTGAGAAAACCGTAGATCTGATCTAAGACCTCTCGAACTTTCTTGGAGGATTATTTCATGAAGGAAATAATCGCCAATGGTTTCGCTAAGATCTCAGATCTAGTTGTCGAAGTTGATCGTCTCCCCTTAATGTGCAAAAGTCAGATCTTGATCCGGCAGAGCTTCGGCTTTTTCTCCAAAATTCCGGATCTCCTCAAATGAGACCCCTCCTCTTCTATTTATAACATTTTAGAAGCGGATGTGGTCGAAACTGGGCACAAAGCCCAGTAAGCTCTAGGTGGCTCGGCTATGGCCGAGACACCATTTGGTGGCTCGGTCTTGGCCGAACCCCCATTATGGCTTCTCACCTCTTTTTCGGGTCCGATGGTTTGTTCCGAGACTTGTTTTCCGAGCTCGATTTGATTCTGATCCGGTTTTGTTGATTCGAAGCTTCGGAATTAGGTTTATCCCATCGCTCTCATGTGATTCATTGCTTCGTTTGACTTGCACACTTCGTCGACTCGGTTCATGCATTTGCGTCGCTTCACTGGTTGTTACGTTGTCAACGGTTCGTTATTATGTCGTCGTATGGCCCGTCGATCATTATTTCATCGTCACGAGCTGCGTTCGGGGACTTATAGGTAATTTTCAATGCCTACAGATACCCCCTCCAAAGTGTTTCGGTCTCTCTCTTTTATAGAAGAAGCGGAAATACTTTGGATATGATAGGCCCAAATCTTCAGTCGGTATAACAGGACCTGAAAATGGCTTCGAATCATGACTTTTCCAATTCTTTCGGACTATCCAGTGCTTTGTAGGATGGTGAAAGTATCAGCGATCTTTGCATTTATGGTCGATTCTTTGTCAAAATCTTGACCCGAAGCTGATGAATGAATTTTTTTGCTTTAGCTCATGTTGGTGAGTTGTCGTCGAATTGACCATCCAACTTCGTGAGATTTAACCTTTAATCGGTGAATTCTTCATTGCGATGCTTGTCGTAGAACTGACCACGGTGGGAGGAATTTTCTTGAGATTCATCCTTTAATCGGTGAATTCTTTATCGCGATGCGTTGACCGGCGTTGGAAATTTCTTCTTGAAATTCAACCTTCAATCGGCGATTTTCCATTGCGACATGTTGGCCGACGCCAACACGCTTTATACTGTGACGCTCAATCGGAGTTTTGGGAATTAGTTTATCCTCATATATCCGTTTGAGGTGGTCGAAGTTATCCTTAAAATATAAAATATTTTCTAGGAACTTCTCACAAAAATAGGAAATAGTTTATACTCATATACCTTTTGGAGTAATTATGAGGCTCGAATAAGCCGAACCGATGAAAATTAATCCTCAATAGGTGATAACCCGTTGAATAAATATCCAGGGCCCCTCCGGATGTGTGGGATCGGGTAGATCAGGTTAAGACCATACTTGTCGAGAAATCAACATCCCTGAGCAACATTCATTCTTGTATTGCGTCAAGTGATGCCAAGATAGCAACTCAAAGGGAACTTCGGTGGAGGAAGAGAACTTAGGTGTCTTGGAGCGCATAAGGGTTAACGAAGAGGAAGCTCAAACCGCCATATCCAAGAAACCGGAGCTCTCGAACAAAAGTTAGTGAAGTTGAGGAAGAAGCTACGAAGACATTGAATGCTAATGAGGAGTCTTTCAGGGCTGAGTTGTAAAAGAAGCTCCAACAAGCTTACAACAATGAGTTGTCCAAGTTAGAACAATAAATCTTTTGCCATAAACTTAATGTTTGAATAACTATAATTTCTTCATTGAAAGACTCGACTCTTCATTAATCAATAAATTTCTATCCTCCTTTTATTATTGTTTATTATGATTTCTCATTTTGTTTGAAATAATCAACCACAATACTCATAGGATTTTTAGCAAACCTTCACCATTAACGGATTTGACGAGCCAACTTCGTGAGATTTAACCTTTAATCGGTGAATTCTTCATTGCGATGCTTGTCGTAGAACTGACCACGGTGGGAGGAATTTTCTTGAGATTCATCCTTTAATCGGTGAATTCTTTATCGCGATGCGTTGACCGGCGTTGGAAATTTCTTCTTGAAATTCAACCTTCAATCGGCGATTTTCCATTGCGACATGTTGGCCGACGTCAACACAGTTTATACTCGTACGTTCACTGGAGTTTTGGGAATTAGTTTATCCTCATATATCCGTTTGGAGGTGGTCGAGTTATCCTTAAAATATAAAATATTTTCTAGGAACTTCTCGACAAAAATAGGAAATAGTTTATACTCATATACCTTTTTGGAGTAATTATGAGGCTCGAATAAGCCGAACCGATGAAAATTAATCCTCAATAGGTGATAACCCCGTTGAATAAATATCCAGGGCCCCTCCGGATGTGTGGGATCGGGTAGATCAGGTTAAGACCATACTTGTCGAGAAATCAACATCCCTGAGCAACATTCATTCTTGTATTGCGTCAAGTGATGCCAAGATAGCGCAACTCAGGCGGGAACTTCAGGTGGAGGAAGAGAACTTAGGTGTCTTGGAGCAGACAAGGGTTAACGAAGAGGAAGCTCAAACCGCCATATCCAAGAAACTGGAGCTCTCGGAACAAAAGTTAGCTGAAGTTGAGGAAGAAGCTACGAAGACATTGAATGCTAATGAGGAGTCTTTCAGGGCTGAGTTGTAAAAGAAGCTCCAACAAGCTTACAACAATGAGTTGTCCAAGTTAGAACAATAAATCTTTTGCCATAAACTTAATGTTTGAATAACTATAATTTCTTCATTGAAAGACTCGACTCTTCATTAATCGAATAAATTTCTATCCTCCTTTTTATTATTGTTTATTATGATTTCTCATTTTGTTTGAAATAATCAACCACAATACTCATAGGATTTTTAGCAAACCTTCAGCCATTAACGGATTTGACGAGCCTTTACCGATTACCATTTGAATCGGGCTAGCATGCGGATTAAACCCATTCCGCATGTGACGTTGTGCTAAAAGAATGAAATTCTTTTAGGTTTAACGCTACGATATTGAATACGTAGACTTTGTCATCTTTTACGGGCAATAAACTAACCGGCAACGGGTGTTAGGCGTTGACTTTAGGGTTATTGGCCAACCCCCAGCCATCAACGGATTTGACGAGCCTTTACCGATTACCGTTTGAATTGGGCTAGCATGCGTATTATCTAAACCCATTCCGCACGTGACGTTGTGCTAAAAGAATGAAACTCTTTTAGACTTGGTTCTATGATGTTGAATATATAGGCTTTGCCTTTTTCACGGGAATAGACTGTCCGGCTGCACGTATTAAATGCAGGCTTATCCCTACTTAGGTTTCGGGATAAAATTCCCCAGACTTGAATTCTGGTGTCTTCTTCAATCGGTAAAAGGCTAAACCGGCAGTGCGTGTTAGGCGTTGGCTTATCCCTCCTTAGGATTTGAGATAAAATTTCCTACACGTGTAAGGCGTGGATTGTGATGTTATTAATAACAACCTGCCACAATTTTAAATATGTGTTCTTTTATTCTTTTTACGGTTAAGAACTAACCGGTAACTCGTGTTAGGCGTAGACTTATCCCTACTTAGGATTCGGGATAAAATTCCCCAAGATGAGTCTTGGTATCCTTTTCACGGAGAAAGTTTAACCGGTCACGCGTGTTAGACGTAGACTTATCCCTACTTAGGCTTCGGGATAAAATTCCCCAGACTTGAATTCTGGTGTCTTCTTCAATCGGAAAAAAGACTAAACCGGCAATGGAATCGATGTGGGAAAGGAAGAATTTTATATTCTGTTTCCTGACGGTGGAAGGAAGGATTTTATATCATGTCTCCAGGTCTTCTTTTTAGGGTAAAGACAAACCCGAAACAAGAGGAGAAGAATTTTATATCCTATCTCTTGCTCTTGGAGAGGAAGAATTTTATATTCTATCTCTAGGAAAAAGGAAACTAAAAGTGGGATCTCCACTTCGAGAATCTCAGGGGGTGAAACTAAGAGTGGGATCTCCACTCCGAGAATCGAGAAGATTCAGGTAACTTTCACTTTTATTGGATTTGTTACCTGATCTAGAAATGAACTTCTCATTTATGGAGATGAAATTCTAATTTTAACCCTAATCTTGGGAAGGCGTGACCGAAGAGGAAAGGATGGAGCCCTTCTGTTTATCACAAGGGGGATCCTAACATTGAAAGTGGACCTCTTGTTCGTGGAAGGAATCAAGAGGGGAGTTTGCTGGTGGATTGGACCAAAAAGATTTTTCTTTTTTTAGTGGACTCACCGTCAATGAATTTGATCAGTGAGGGAATTTATGGTGGATGACAGATTTAAGGTTATCCTCAAGGACAATGGGTGAAATATTCCATGAGGAACTTCCCGTCAAAATGTGTTATCCCAAATATACTAAGGATAGTACCTTCCCATTTATCGGCATTAATTGCCTACCGCCATTTAGACGATATGGACCATTTGAATAGGGTGTGTCTATCACAAACGGTCCTTCCCATTTGGGTTCAAACTTCCCCTTTTTCTTTGGACGGCTTTGGGGTAATGACCCCTACATCGATCAAGGCCTGGATTTTATCCTTGAGATGATAACACGACTTTGTTGGATAGTGAACCGCTCAGTGGAATGCATAGTACCTTGGATCTGTGACCTTATTTGCCTCCTCCCGATTCACAATCGGTGGCAGCTGGATCTTATTATTCTCTAGGAGGTATTTAAAAATACCGGGAACCTCGTCTTCCTTGAAAGAATAGACTTTGGGGAACCTTGGTTCTGACGATTTTTGTTTTTGAGGTCGTTGCTGCAATTGGGGCTGTGGTTGGAACGTTTGGTTTGCGTCCACTGCTTTGCCGCGTGGGACGAAGTTTGGCCTGTGAACATTTGCCGTTGGCTAGCCTCTTTCTGCCTTTTTCCTCCTGAGAAATCGCTCGGCTTGCTCCCCGCACGCCTTCAAGTCCTTCCATGCTTTGGGCGGTGCTGTTCCCATTGCTTCCAGCACGTCCAATGAAAGGTTGTTGTGGCAAGTCTGGAGGATGAATTCCTCAGTTATCGGGTCCCGATAATTTATTGCCTTACTTCGGAACCGTTTGACGAAGCTATCCACAGTTTCTCTGTCCTTCTGCTTTTCATCCAACAACGTCCTGATGGATATCTCGGTATCGTTATCGAAGAAATTAGCGAGGAACATGGTTTCCATGTCGTCCCAGCTGTTAACGCTCCCTAGCTTGAGACGGCGGTACCAATCAAAGGCAGCTCCTCAAAGAGTACCAACGAATGACCGAACCATCAAGGGCTCGTTACCGAAAATAACCCCCAGGTGGGATTTAAAGTAGCTCATATGCTGAGTGGGTGAACCCTTCCCGTCAAACGGCGTAAAGTTTATTAGGTTAAACTTCGCCGGATACGGGATTGATTCCCCACTCCCTTGGATACGGACATAGTATACCCGTCTTCTTTACCTCTTGGGTAGAAATCAAAGTGTTGATCTTACTCTCGAGGTCCTTTATCTTCTCATTCTCACCTACGTCTCCGTTCGGGTGATTTTGAGGAGGGACGATGGTGTTACCACTTGCGTTCTGTTCATTAGGGAGATTATCGGCGTTCCGATCTTCATCCCTGTCCGTATCGCTATCTACTTGGTTGACGTTATTGCGACGACTCGATTCACCCTGGCGGTTTGTCAGTGCTTGGATTTGTTGGTCATGCATCTCTCTCATTTGCTGCATGGCCATCTACATCTCGAACTGGAAGTTATCCTTTTACTTGGCCAAAGCCTCCTCAAGCGTCTTGGCCACTTGTTCTGCACTGATCATGTGTGCCTCACTGTAGGCGTTGAAAAATACTTACAAGATCCCCGAAACTAACTCGTGGCGGAAGTCGCGAATGACAACAAATCGGATAATACTGACGTCGAATCGTTGAGGGAAAGGAAGAATTTTATATTCGTTTCACGGCGGTGGAAGGAAGGATTTTATATCATGTCTCCGGTCTTCTTTTAGGGTAAAGACAAACCCGAAACAAGAGGAGAAGAATTTTATATCCTATCTCTTGCTCTTGGAGAGGAAGAATTTTATATTCTATCTCTAGGAAAAAGGAAACTAAAAGTGGGATCTCCACTTGAGAAATCTCGGGGGTGAAACTAAGAGTGGGATCTCCACTCAGAGAATCGAAGATTCGTTACTTTCACTTTTATTGGATTTGTTACACTGATCTAGAAATGAACTTCTCATTTATGGAGATGAAATTCTAATTTTAACCCTAATCTTGGGAAGGCCCGAAGAGGAAAGGATGGAGCCCTTCATACATCACAAGGGGATCCTAACATTGAAAGTGGACCTCTTGTTCGTGGAAGGAATCAAGAGGGGAGTTTGTCGGTGGATTGGACCAAAAGATTTTTCTTTTTAGTGGACTCACCGTCAATGAATTTGATCGCTGAGGGAATTTATGGTGGATGTGATTTAAGGTTATCCTCAAGGACAATGGGTGAAATATTCCATGAGGAACTTCCCGTCAAAATGTGTTATCCCAAATATACTAAGGATAGTACCTTCCCATTTATCGGCATTAATTGCCTACCGCCATTTAGACGATATGGACCATTTGAATAGGGTGTGTCTATCACAAACGGTCCTTCCCATTTGGGTTCAAACTTCCCCTTTTCTTTGGGCGGCTTTGGGGTAATGACCCTACATCGATCAAGGCACGGATTTTATCCTTGAGATGATAACCGACTTTGTTGGATAGTGAACGCTCGATGGAATGCATAGTACCTTGGATCTGTGACCTTATTTGCCTCCTCCGATTCACAATCGGTGGCGGTGGATCTTATTATTCTCTAGGAGGTATTTAAAAATACCGGAACCTCGCCTTCCTTGAAAGAATAGACTTTGGGGAACCTTGGTTACGGCGATTTTGTTTTGAGGTCGTTCTTTGCAATTGGAACGTGGTTGGAGCGTTTGGTTTCGTCCTTTGCTTTCTGCGTGGGGCGAAGTTTGGCTGTGAACATTTGCGTTGGCTAGCCTCTTTACGCCTTTTTCCTCTGAGAAATCGCTTCGGCTTGCTCCCCGCGCCTTCAAGTCCTTCCATGCTTTGGGCGGTCTTTGTTCCCATTGCTTCCAAAGACGCCCAATGAAAGGTTGTTGTGGCAAGTCCGGAGGATGAATTCCTCGATTATCGGGTCGATAATTTATTGCCTGCCGAACCGTTTGTGAAGCTATCCACAGTTTCTCGTCATACGCTTTTCATCCAACAACGTCCTGATGGATATCTCGGTATCGTTATCGAAGAAATTAGCGAGGAACATGGTTTCCATGTCGTCCCAGCTGTTAACGCTCCCTAGCTTGAGACGGCGGTACCAATCAAAGGCAGCTCCTCAAAGAGTACCAGCGAATGACCGAACCATCAAGGGCTCGTTAGAAAATAACCCCCAGGTGGGATTTAAAGTAGCTCATATGCTGAGTGGGTGAACCCTTCCCGTCAAACGGCGTAAAGTTTATTAGGTTAAACTTCGCCGGATACGGGATTGATTCCCCACTCCCTTGGATACGGACATAGTATACCCGTCTTCTTTACCTCTTGGGTAGAAATCAAAGTGTTGATCTTACTCTCGAGGTCCTTTATCTTCTCATTCTCACCTACGTCTCCGTTCGGGTGATTTTGAGGAGGGACGACGGTGTTACCACTTGCGTTCTGTTCATTAGGGAGATTATCGGCGTTCCGATCTTCATCCCTGTCCGTATCGCTATCTACTTGGTTGACGTTATTGCGACGACTCGATTCACCCTGGCGGTTTGTCAGTGCTTGGATTTGTTGGTCATGCATCTCTCTCATTTGCTGCATGGCCATCTACATCTCGAACTGGAAGTTATCCTTTTACTTGGCCAAAGCCTCCTCAAGCGTCTTGGCCACTTGTTCTGCACTGATCATGTGTGCCTCACTGTAGGCGTTGAAAAATACTTACAAGATCCCCGAAACTAACTCGTGACGGGAAGTCGGCGAATGACAACAAATCGGATAATACGGACGTCGAATCGTTGAGACGTGAACCTGACGGCAAACCCACAGTGTCACAAGCACGGTTTAAACCGGACTTGAACAGACGATCGGATTTCAGAACTGTTGAACCGAAACAAACCAAGAGTTAGTCCCGGAACCATATACAGATGGAATCTAAATCCGGGGAAGACCAAGAGTCAGAATAGGCAGGACCTAAGCCCGGAAGATCGAGAAAAATGGCGAAAACGGAGAACCAAGGCCACGCGACCGAGTTACCTCGGCCAAGTGGCCGAGGTGGCTCGGCCAAGTGGCCGAGCCACTTGCGTGGCCGGCACTTACCCCCAATCCTATAAATAGGGAGGGTCTTCCTCAGTTGAGGGGGAGGATTTTTTAGCTGGATTTTCTGATTTTTGAAGAATTCTCGCGAGATCTACAAGCCGTCGTTGCACCGTTCGAGCACCGGCGATCACAAGTTTGATCTCGTCGGATCTTCAATAGCGAGGTAAGCAAATTGGTCGGCTCTGAGAATAAGCGTGATTTCTCCTAGTAGATCTCACCGCTCGGCGATCCTCTTTACGCCTTTTTCCTCTGAGCTTTCGGCTTGCTCCCACGCCTTCAAGTCCTTCCATGCTTTGGGCGGTCTTGTTCCCATTGCTTCCACCGCGTCAATGAAAGGTTGTTGTGGCAAGTCTGGAGGATGAATTCCTCAGTTATCGGGTCCCGATAATTTATTGCCTTGCCGGAACCGTTTGACGAAGCTATCCGTTTCGTCACGCATCCAACAACGTCGATGGATATCTCGGTATCGTTATCGAAGAAATTAGCGAGGAACATGGTTTCCATGTCGTCCCAGTGATGCGCTCCTAGCTTGGCGGTACCAATCAAAGGCAGCTCCTCAAAGAGTACCAACGAATGACCGAACCATCAAGGGCTCGTTATCAAAATAACCCCTGTGGGATTTAAAGTAGCTCATATCTTTGAGTGGGTGAACCCTTCGATCAAGCGGTAAAGTTTATTAGGTTAAACTTCACCGGATACGGGATTGATTCCCACTCCCTTGGATACGGACATAGTATACCCGTCTTCTTTACCTCTTGGGTAGAAATCAAAGTGTTGATCTTACTCTCGAGGTCCTTTATCTTCTCATTCTCACCTACGTCTCCGTTCGGGTGATTTTGAGGAGGGACGATGGTGTTACCACTTGCGTTCTGTTCATTAGGGAGATTATCGGCGTTCCGATCTTCATCCCTGTCCGTATCGCTATCTACTTGGTTGACGTTATTGCGACGACTCGATTCACCACGGCGGTTTGTCGGTGCTTGGATTTGTTGGTCATGCATCTCTCTCATTTCTTTGCATGGCCATCTACATCTCGAGCTGGAAGTTATCCTTTACTTGGCCAAAGCCTCCTCAAGCGTCTTGGCCACTTGTTCTCGCGATCGATCATGTGTGCCTCATCAGAAGCGTTGAAAAATACTTACAAGATCCCGAAACTAACTTCGTGGCGGGAAGTCGTGAATGACAACAAATCGGATAATACGGACGCCGAATCGTTGAGACGGAACCCGACGGCAAACCCACGTTGTCACAAGCACGGTTTAAACCGGACTTGAGCAGACGATCGGTTGAAGCTGTTGAACCGAAACAAACCAAGAGTTAGTCGGAACCATATCTGAGATGGAATCTAAATCCGGGGAAGACCAAGAGTCAGAATAGGCAGGACCTAAGCCCGGAAGATCGAGAAAAATGGCGAAAACGGAGAACCAAGGCCACGCGACCGAGTTACCTCGGCCAAGTGGCCGAGGTGGCTCGGCCAAGTGGCCGAGCCACTTGCGTGGCCGGCACTTACCCCCCCCCCCAATCCTATAAATAGGGAGGGTCTTCCTCAGTTGAGGGGGAGGATTTTTTAGCTGGATTTTCTGATTTTTGAAGAATTCTCGCGAGATCTACAAGCCGTCGTTGCACCGTTCCGAGCACCGGCGATCACAAGTTTGATCTACGTCAGATCTTCAATAGCGAGGTAAGCAAATTCGGGTCGGCTACAGAATAGCGCTGTGATTTCTCCTAGTAGATCTCACCCGCTCCGGCGATCCTCTCCTTCGTGAGTGTGATCCCCTTAGGCGCTTCGTTTCCTTCGTGAAACGAGCCCCTTCACGTCTGTAGTTCCAGAACCCGGGTTTCCACCTGGATCGGAATTGCGCGGTCATCCACGGACAAGATCCCCGGCACAGGCAAAGAACCCACACAAGCGAGGATCCCGAATAATAGAGATCCGAGCGTTTGTTCACAAAAGGAAAAAGTTGTAATTTTTGTTTTCATTGTACGCCTGAAATAAAAAGGCATTTCTTTTTGTTTGAATTACGTTGTAGGCCAACGAAGCTGTAAACAAGTTCAACAAACAATGACGATTAAAACAACTTTCCCATCGAACACTCACGAGGTTGCCCCTCGCTGGAAGCTGTATTGTCAGAGGCAATTGCAGAGCCGGCGTCTGACACTTCGTCATTTGAGGGTAACCCTCTCTGCACTTTGTGATAATTGGGTCGCCTGATAGTCCCGGACCGCAATCGAGTTATTCGTTGTGATACCCCAGGAATGGCACGTGACGATGTCCCTCTGCTCGTCATATTGATGGTGACTCCTGGTAATTCACCGCCTTGAGACACCGGTCTTCTTCTACGGAAGCGCCTTGACCTGGGTTTTGTTACTTCGGTGCCAAGCCTATCAATAACCGACACCTTCTCCGGAGCCATTTTGGTGCGGCTACACTCTGACAACACAGCCCTGATCAATCTGGAACATGGGCAATGTGTGCTATATTCTGGGAAACTTATCTTTCGAGATATACTCGTACCCCGAGCACGATAGTACAACTCATCGGCACAAGCACGGTTAAACCGGACTTGAATGACGATCGGATTTCGAATCTGTTGAACCGAAACAAACCAAGAGTTAGTCCCGAACCATATACGATGGAATCTAAACCGGGAAGACCAAGAGTCAATAGGCGGGACCTAAGCCCTAAGATCGAGAAAAATGGCGAAAACGGAGAACCAAGGCACGCGACCGAAGTTACCTGCCAAGTGGAGAGGTGGCTCGGTTAAGTGGGCCGAGCCACTGCGCGGGTCGGCACTTACCCCCAATCCTATAAATAGGAGGGTCTTCCTCGTTGAGGGGAGGATTTTTAGTGGATTTTCTCGATTTTGAAGAAATTCGCGAGATCTACAAGCCGCCGCTGCACCGCCCGAGCACCGGCGATCACAAGTTTGATCTACGCCGATCTTCAATAGCGAGGTAAGCAAATCGGCCTGAATCAGCTGTGATTTCTCCTAGTAGATCTCACCCGCCCGCGATCCTCTCCTTCGTGAGTGTGATCCCTTAGCGCTTCGCTTCCTTCGTGAAACGAGCCCTTCACGCCTCAGAAGTTCCGAACCCGTTTCCACTGGATCGAATTGCGCTGGTCATCCACGACAAGATCCCCGACAGTAAAGAACCCACACAAGCGAGGATCCCGAATAATAGAGATCCGGCGCTTGTTCACAAAAGGAAAAAGTTGTAATTTTGTTTTCATTGTACTGAAATAAAAGGCATTTCTTTTGTTTGAATTACGCTAGGCCAACGGCCGTAAACAAGTTCAACAAACAATGACGATTAAAACAACTTTCCCATCGAACACTCACGAGGTTGCCCCTCGCTCGAAGCTGTATTGTCGAGGCAATTGCAGAGCCGGCGTCTGACACTTCGTCATTTGAGGGTAACCCTCTCTGCACTTTGTGATAATTGGGTCGCCTGATAGTCCCGGACCGCAATCGAGTTATTCGTTGTGATACCCCAGGAATGGCACGTGACGATGTCCCTCTGCTCGTCATATTGATGGTGACTCCTGGTAATTCACCGCCTTGAGACACCGGTCTTCTTCTACGGAAGCGCCTTGACCTGGGTTTTGTTACTTCGGTGCCAAGCCTATCAATAACCGACACCTTCTCCGGAGCCATTTTGGTGCGGCTACACTCTGACAACACAGCCCTGATCAATCTGGAACATGGGCAATGTGTGCTATATTCTGGGAAACTTATCTTTCGAGATATACTCGTACCCCGAGCACGATAGTACAACTCATCGGCATGAATGCCGGAGCAACCCATCGTGTGTTGGCACGACTTCTCAGGTATAACGTCATCGTCGTCAGACAAAAACGTCTCTATCTGAGGATGAATTGCCTTATTAGGGCTTTTAAAAGTCACTCGCCGCGATGTACGCCTTCGCGAGTGTGAATTTTTGACGGGCTCTTGAACTTCAATTCGCAGCCCAATGCGAGCAGCTACAGGAGTCTTCCTGTCATGATTGAGGTGGGTGCGACCCCCTGCACTGGGAGTGACCCGGGACTTCCTCAGTGGGCCCAAATGTTCTTTGATGAGAATTTTGCCTCTATCATCATGCAACGGGCCGAGGAGTTCTAAAACCATTTTCTTGCTTCGGGATGAGCCGGCGGGATCGACCGAAGCGGGCACGAAGGTAGACGGCGATTTAGATGCGATCGCCGGAGGTGGAATCGGTGATGAGGTGACCTTTGTTGAGTCAACTTGGGGTGGCTGATCCTTAGTTGATGTTTCGGCCTTGGCCCGAACCGTTATTTCGGGTTTGGGCCTCCACACTTGACGCGTCCTTGGTGACTTTTTGGCCACTTCCTCCTTCTTTAGCATCCGAGCCTCCTCAACTAGAGCCCGTGCGTGCGCAAGCAATGCGCGGCGCTTCCGGATGCGCTCTTCGAGTGTTGAACGGTTCCATCTTACTCGGACCCATTCGTTTGCTGACGACTTGGAGAAGTCGCTAGCCACTTGTTTTTGAGGCCTTTCACCTCTTCTCGATTTGAGATCCGCCCCATAGCGGATCCCGTCCATCGACTCCATGGCCTTGGCGAATTGGCGTGCCAAGCTTTAGCGTCGTCGCTGGCGGGCTCTCTTTGAAAGGATCGGCGCGCCGTCGGCGGTCATCTCCTGCACATAGGCGTTCAGATCTGCAGATCCGGCCATCTCGGAGGCTGGAAGGACGCTGCTTGCTGCAACTTTAGCAGCGGCGGGATCGGAATCCTCACCTTGGGATTCGAGATCCGATGACCAACGGATTCTCCTTGCAGCGGAGATCTTCCTGGACTTGCGGGGGGAGGACGATCTGGACGAGGATGAAGGATACTCCTCAAATTTCTGTTGGTCAAACTCGTATTCGACCTCCTCTTTGACCGGGATTGCTATCCGCGGCTGCGGCACGACGATCTCATCAGCGAGATCGTTGGCTCCCACTGTGGTCGCCAGCTTGTTCGCGGGAAAAGTTAGTTTCTCGATCTTCGTTGTCGTTGAACTCATTACACCTTTATGGAATTACAAATAAATTCAAAATTAAAAAGGTCATTTTTTATAAGACTTACAATGAAAATCAAAACAAAGATTATAACTTTCCACCTAAACAAACGCGGGATTCGTTTATCGGCTCCTCGCTTGCGTGGGATCTTTGCCTGTGCCGGGGACTTTGTTGTATCCGTGGACCGCCGCGTGATTGTGATCCGAAATTAGATCTAACACGATCGGGGGGATTATCTCACGAAGGAAATAATCGCCTAAGTAGGTGAAATCGACCAAGCGAGATCACTACTCTTCTCGAGATCAAAACAAAGTTTAATCTGGAGAAAACCGTGTAGATCTGATCTAAGACCTCTCGAACTTTCTTGGAGGATTATTTCATGAAGGAAATAATCGCCAATGGTTTCGCTAAGATCTCAGATCTAGTTGTCGAAGTTAATCGTCTCCCCTTAATGTGCAAAAGTCAGATCTTGATATGGCAGAGCTTCGGCTTTTTCTCCAAAATTCCGGATCTCCTCAAATGAGACCCCTCCTCTTCTATTTATAATATTTTAGAAGCGGATGCGGTCAAACCGGCAAAACCCCAAGAAGGTGGTTGCTTTGGCCACATTTGTGTCTCTACTTTGGCCGAGCCGCCATTATGGCTTCTCACCACTTTTCGGTCCGATGGTTTGTTCCGGTGCCAAGCCTATCAATAACCGACACCTTCTCCGGAGCCATTTTGGTGCGGCTACACTCGACAACACGTACGATCAATGCGGAACATGGGCAATGTGTGCTATATTCGGAAACTTATCTTCGAGATATACTCGTACCCGAAACGCGATAGTACAACTCATCGGCATGAATGCGGAGCAACCCATCGTGTGTTGTACGACTTCTCGGTATAACGTCATCGTCGTCCGGACAAAAGCGTCTCTATCGAGGATGAATTGCCTTATTAGGGCTTTTAAAAGTCACTACGCCCGCGATATGCGTAGCCAGCGAGTGTGAATTTTGACGGGCTCTTGAACTTCAATTCGCACCACCAGCAGCAAACATGTGAGTCTTCCTGTCATGATTGAGGTGGGTGCGACCCCCTGCACTGGGAGTGACCCGGGACTTCCTCAGTGGGCCCAAATGTTCTTTGATGAGAATTTTGCCTCTATCATCATGCAACGGGCGAGGAGTTCTAAAACCATTTTCTTGCCGGGATGAGCGGCGGGATCGGAATCCTCACCTTGGGATTCGAGATCCGATGACCAACGGATTCTCCTTGCAGCGGAGATCTTCCTGGACTTGCGGGGAGGGCGATGCGGGCGAGGATGAAGGATACTCCTCAAATTTGTTGGTCAAACTCGTATTCGACCTCCTCTTTGACCGGGATTGCTATCCGCGGTCGTACGGCGATCTCATCAGCGAGATCGTTGGCTCCCACTGTGGTCGCCAGCTTGTTCGCGGGAAAAGTTAGTTTCTCGATCTTCGTTGTCGTTGAACTCATTACACCTTTATGGAATTACAAATAAATTCAAAATTAAAAGGTCATTTTTATAAGACTTACAATGAAAATCAAAACAAAGTTTAATCGGAGAAAACCGTGTAGATCGATCTAAGACCTCTCGAACTTTCTTGGAGGATTATTTCATGAAGGAAATAATCGCCAATGGTTTCGCTAAGATCTCAGATCTAGTTGTCGAAGTTAATCGTCTCCCTTAATGTGCAAAAGTCGGATCTTGATATGGCGAGCTTGACTTTTCTCCAAAATTCGGATCTCCTCAAATGAGACCCTCCTCTTCTATTTATAATATTTTAGAAGCGGATCGCGGTGGCAGGCAAAACGATAAGCTCTAGGTGGCTCGGCTTTGGCCAAGACACCATTTGGTGTCGGCCTTGGCCGAACCGTTATTTCGGGTTTGGGCCTCCACACTAATGGCGTCCTTGGTGGCTTTTGGCCACTTCCTCCTTCTTTAGCATCAGAGCCTCCTCAACTAGAGCCCGTCGTCGCAAGCAATCGCGGCGCTTCGGATCGCCAGTGTTGAGCGGTTCCATCTTACTCGGACCCATTCGTTTCGCGGCGACTTGGAGAAGTCGCTAGCCACTTGTTTTGAGGCCTTTCACCTCTTCTCGATTTGAGATCCGCCCATAGCGGATCCGTCCATCGACTCCATGGCCTTGGCGAATTGGTGTGCCTAGCTTTGGCGTCGTCGCTAGCGGGCTCTCTTTGAAAGGATCGGCCGTCGGTCATCTCACGCACATAGGCGTTCAGATCTGCAGATCCGGCCATCTCGGAGGTGGAAGGGCCGCTTCTGACTTTAGCGGCGGATCGGAATCCTCACCTTGGGATTCGAGATCCGATGACCAACGGATTCTCCTTGCGGCGGAGATCTTCACGGACTTGCGGGGAGGGCGATGCGGGCGAGGATGAAGGATACTCCTCAAATTTGTTGGTCAAACTCGTATTGACCTCCTCTTTGACCGGGATTGCTATCCGCGGTCGTACGGCGATCTCATCGGCGAGATCGTTGGCTCTAACGTGGTCGCCCGGCTTGTTGGCGGAAAAGTTAGTTTCGATCTTCGTTGTCGTTGAACTCATTACACCTTTATGGAATTACAAATAAATTCAAAATTAAAAGGTCATTTTTATAAGACTTACAATGAAAATCAAAACAAAGATTATAACTTTCCACCTAAACAAGCGGGATTAGTTTATGGCTCCAAACTGCGTGGGATCTTTACTGTCTTGGGGACTTTGTTGTATCCGTGGACCGCCGCGTGATTGTGATCCGAAATTAGATCTAACACGATCGGGGGGATTATCTCACGAAGGAAATAATCGCCTAAGTAGGTGAAATCGACCAAGCGAGATCACTACTCTTCTCGAGATCAAAACAAAGTTTAATCTGGAGAAAACCGTGTAGATCTGATCTAAGACCTCTCGAACTTTCTTGGAGGATTATTTCATGAAGGAAATAATCGCCAATGGTTTCGCTAAGATCTCAGATCTAGTTGTCGAAGTTAATCGTCTCCCCTTAATGTGCAAAAGTCAGATCTTGATATGGCAGAGCTTCGGCTTTTTCTCCAAAATTCCGGATCTCCTCAAATGAGACCCCTCCTCTTCTATTTATAATATTTTAGAAGCGGATGCGGTCGAAACTGGGCAAAAACCCCAGTAAGCTCTAGGTGGCTCGGCTTTGGCCAAGACACCATTTGGTGTCTCGGCCTTGGCCGAGCTGCCATTATGGCTTCTCACCACTTTTTCGGGTCCGATGGTTTGTTCCGGGACTTGTTTTCCGCTTGTTTTCCGAGCTCGATTTGATTCTGATCCGATTTCGTTGATTTGAAGCTTCAAAATTAGGTTTATCCCATCGCTCACATGTGATTCGTCGCTTCATTTGACTTGCACACTTCGTCAACTCGCTTCATGCGTTTGCGTCGCTTCACTGGTTGTTACATTGTCAACGGTTCGTTGTTATGTCGTCATATGGCCCGTCGATCGTTATTTCATCGTCACGAACTACGTTCGGGGACTTATAGGCAATTTTCAACGCCTACACAGAGTTCATCAGACTTGGTAATTTTCAGGGGATAACAAACTTCAAAACTCTATTAAGTTACCTCCTACATTTTTTTCAGTAGGTCTATTATCTATCATGCCTGCAATATTATTTATATTTTTGTATTTTTTGCTGATTATGGAGGGTTTTTTATTTTTAAAATATTCATTTTTATCATAAAATTATATATACTCCTAAAACCTCCGTGGTTTTTTTCGAATACCTCCATGGTATCTTAGGTGGTATTATCCAATCCATAGGAATTGGAATGAATGGCTAAGATGGTAGTAGGTTGATCCTCTACAATTACCACCTAATTGGAAAAGATCTGGATCCACACAAAAATGTGTCACTAGACTCAACCAACTCTTTTTTATTTTTATTTTATCTGCATCTCACGACAGAAATAAGTGTCGGAACTCACATTACTTTTTTATTGTGTCGCCTCTATTCAACGTATTGCTACTCTAATAATACATACTATTTGTATGGAGAAATTTGTGTTGCAAGTTGTAACTTTTGTTGTAGTGAAAGATAACCTAAAAACCACGTAAAACGTTTATATAATTTAGTAAGGCTGTTAAACTTTGTAAACTACCCTTCATTAATTTGTGAAGGCAGATCCCATCACCACCATCCTCCTAGGTAATTAGAGTGTATATTCTATCAGACTCATACAAATAGGGTAATCTATAGCATGCACGGGTAGTTGAGAGGTTAATTTGGGAATTTTAGCTATCCTATCTATGGTTAAAACCACCTCATTCCTATAGGGATTGTTCTGATAGGATCCTTAATGAGGTAATTATGTCGAGAAATCACCACCCATATATTTATGATCAAACGTCTGCCATTTTCACTTCATACCAATGTTTAAAAAAACGGGTTACGTAACGCGTTATAACGAGTTTTATAACCTAACGCGACCTTCAGGTTATGTAACAAGAGGATATAACCCACTTACAATTTAACGCTGGTTTTTTTTCAAAATAATGCAAAAAAAGGGGTTAAAACGCGTTTAACACATATCGCAAAATAACTATGGTTAAATGGTGAAAATGCAAATACACGTGGACAATCTCATCACCGTCCATTTTTTGATAGATCTCTCATTATTTCTTCTCAATTTCACATTTCTCTCAGACTCTCACCTCACTTAGCCGCCTCCAAAAAAACCCTAGGTCCCTAAAGGTCACGCATGCGCCGTCGTCAGTCGCCGACGACCAGCCCCGCGTCCTCCGTCGCCGACGACCAGCCCCGCGCCATCGTCCCGCGGCGTCGAAGCAACATCCCCGCATCTACGAGCAGCCGATAGCTAAGAGCAGCCTTCTCCGCCTCCTCCGTCGCCGACGACTAGCCCCGCGCCGTCGTCTCGCGTTGTCGAAGCTCCGTCCCTGCGTCTACGAGCAGCCGACAGCCAAGAACAGCCTCCCTGGCGTCGAAGCTCCGTCCCCACGTCATCGTTGAAGCTCTGTAGCCGACGACCAGCCCCCGCGACTCCTCTCGCTTCGATGACGAGCAGCCAAGAGCCAACAGCAATCCAGATTCGTCGTCGAAGCTTCGTCGCCAACGACGAGCCCCCGCGCTTCCTCTTGCTTTGACGACGTATTTGATCATTTTATAATGTATTTTGGAATGATTGTTAGTCATATATGACTAATTATTGTTAGAAAATTGTGATATCGTGCTTATATATTTGATAATTGTGATATTATGCTTGAAAAGTCTGATAATTCTTAGTATTAAAGTTATTATGAATTATTAATATTTATAAAATATCTAAATAATTAATAAACAATATAACCTACGTTATGTGTTACGTTTTTTCGTTTATTTACTTAACCCTTAACAGTCGGTGTTACATAACTCATTTTTTATTTTCAACATTGCTTCATACTATATCAAGCACTATTCTCTCTGTTCTTATTTTAGCCCTTTGTATAAGATAAATGACATCAAATTTCCAAGGTCAATGCAATCTTCTTGAAAGCGGTATATTATTTATAGCAGGTTTGTTCCCATTACGTAATTAATCTTTTCAAAATAATTAATTTAAAAAATAAGTCCATTATATTGTATTTATTAAGAGAAATTTGTAATTAAAAATTATACCATAGATTTATAAAATCATTTTATAATCAACATCTTTTTCAGTGAAACCAAGTAAATTGTAAATTTTTCATCTAATGTTTCATTTCAGCTTTCTATTTATTTCCTGTGAAATTTTAAATTGTTTTTAATATTTTAAAATGTTATATTTAGCCATATAAAAATATGGACGTGTTACTCCTTTATTAAAAAATTTATGTTCTAATGATATCATTTCATAATTAGATATTTAAATTGAAAGTAATATCAGACTTACACAATCTAATTAGCAGCATGATGATCTGTAGGAACTAATTATAAAACTCATTTATGCTATTTACATGTACTTTAAGGAAAACCCAATTATACAATATGAGCTCAGTGGCTTGACATAAAAATTTCGCTAGCTTGAGCCAAATTCACATATTGGGCATAAACATCACTTCATAAGAAAAAAAATTAAAGCCCAAAAAATGGAGGAAAAAAAAGCATTTTGAAGTGGAAGGAGAAAATCCAGAGTCTTGAGATCTACAATAACCCTACAGCGACCCAAAAAAAAAAAAGAATAAATAAAGTAAAAGAGAGAGAAAAAGGTAGAGGGGAAGCTTGAGGATGGTGAAGACAGAGGACAGAGGATGACGATGTGTGGTGTGGGTTAAGGATAAAAGTTCATTATCTATAATTAATTATAGGAAGATGAAAGGTTAGATACTAATTTTTTGACTGCTCAAAGAGAGGAATTTACCTTGAAATTTATAGAGTTGGAATTGAGAGAGAGAGAGAGAGAGAGAGAGAGAGAGAGAGACCTCATCTCCATCTTTGTCTTTCATTGAGGATAGAACTTTGGATTTTGGCAAAAAAATCTAAAAAGGGAAGACCTCATCTCCATCTTTGTCTTTCATTGAGTATAGAACTTTGGATTTTGGCAAAAAATCTCAAAAAGGGGTTTCATTAATCATGCAATCTTAAAAAACGGGTCATAAATTAGCTAATAGCTTCTATTCTCAAGATAGAGGAATAAATGGAGAGAGATTATTGTTAGGATTAGAATCATTTAATTTGGCTTTTGATTTCGAAGTAGTGACTGTTATTGGTAGGAGAGAAAGGAATGGGTGAGAGAGATGGCTAACTTGACAAATGGTTAGAATGGTCATGTATTAATAATGATTTAAGTTTAAATTTCATTTCTTCAGCCCAGGAGCTGACACATGGCAAAAAGAGGTTATGACACGTGCCAAAGAATGGAGCTATAGGTTATTATTTTATTAGTATTATATATATATATATATATATATATATATATATATATATATATATATATATATATATATATATATATATATATATATATATATATCATACTCCCTTTAAAAGCGAGTTAGGAAAATCTTTCGGTGAACAAAAATACCCTTTGGTTCAAATACCAATCCATTATCATACTCCCTTTAAAAGCGAGTTAGGAAAATCTTTCGGTAGACAAAAATACCCTTTGGTTCAAATACCAATCCATTAAGTAAGAGTAAGTTGTGGATATACATAGTATGAAGATAATGATACAAAGTTGTAGAAATAGAATTTATCGGTGACAAAAATACCCTTTGGTTCAAATACTAATCCATTAAGTAAGAGTAAGTTGTGGATATACATAGTATGAAGATAAGGATACAAAGTTGTAGAAATAGAATTTAATTTAGTACCTTTTATGAGGAAAACATTATTTAAAAATATTTATCCCTAAGCGTAGTGCCTTTTTATGAGAAAGATAAAAATATTTATCTATGTTCTTCTTATTAGATATATATTATTAACAAATAATATATATTGACATTGGTTGCATTGATTCTCTGCATCTCCTTTAACGGTATGTGCCTTTGTTATTTTCTTCTTGTTAGATTAGATTAGATTATTTTAAAGCAATTAATTATATTGTATATGTTTGATCTTTTTTTCATATCAAGAAATAGCAACAATTCTCACAAAGACTTTCATCTATTTTTTCTTATTAGATTAGATTCGATTATTTTAAAGCAAATAATGATATTGTATGTTTGATCCTTTTTTCATAGCATGTGAGTCTTGAATAGGATTTTGAGAAAAATATTCTCATATCATATGAGAAGGTAACAAAGAATCAAATTTAAAAGCATGCGTAAGTGATGCCAAAACAAGTGAAAGTGTAAAGTGTAAAGCAAGATAAATCATGGGCTATATAAGGTATTTAAGTTCTAATTAGTCTATAAAATTTCCACTCAAATTGCTAAACGATAGGAAAATGAAGCAAAAGTGGATTTCTTTTTTGTGGCAACATTCACACTACGTAGCTTTAAACTGAATCTCCATCAAATGGGATGATGCACAAACTAACTATTCTGGCCCTATCCACAAATATGCAAGAAAATAGAGCCCAAGGCCACAACTTTCCATACAACAGCCCAAGGGATCCCATACTTTCCCTTTCCGAAAAGACCCCTGGCAAATGGCCAAAATGTTAATAACACCCATGCACTGCACACAACTTCCCCTAGCCCCCAACATTGCTATCTCCCTGCAACTAAACGCATAGCTCCAGTAACCATCGCCGCAATGTGAACATCACGAGTGCAGTCCCGGGCACAAACAAGGGAGATGAGTCGAATGTGAACTCGAGGCTAGATGCCTGTGTACAATGTTGTAGGACATTTAAGAAAGTTCACAATTCATATACTATTGGAGAAACATAAATTGTTTAGATTACAAAGGCCTTAAGCCCAGCTAAAGTAAAGCAATATCCAAGTAACCATATTAATTTTTGAAAATGAACGAAGAAAACCACACAAACAAAAACCATATTAATTACCCACACACACCCACCGTTTTCAAAACCACCCTTCTCCATCTCCATCTATAATATATCCACATCTAAACCCAAATTAAGCTGCTAGAGTCTCCACCTCACCAACTACACCTTTGATCAACCCTCCTTTTTCCTTTTTACTTAAATTGTATAACATTCATTGTGATGAGGACTCACTTAGGTCCTCTGCCTGCCTTGAACACCCAATAAAAATAATAATGTACTAGGCCTTGTAGTTAGTTAATAATAAGATCCTGTCATTATAAACAAATTAAGTAAATATTAATAATTCTTAAGAATGTACTATATAGTATACTCTAAAAGGAGCAAAAGTTTACAAAAAAACCCTGAGGACTTTACAAGCACCCCTTAAAAGTTTTAAAAATTACAAGAAACCTTCAAAACTTTAAAAAATTACAAGCAGACTCCCTAACACTTTTAAAAACCACAAATAGGCCCTTAAAGTTTCAAAGTTTACAAATGATACCCTAACAATTTCTAAAACTATAGATGATCCCTTAATTTAATATATTATATTCACTATTACTACTTATTAAAAGAAGCCAGTCTTATGGACCATCGTTTTTGGTGTTACACCTTTACTTGGTCACATTTGTTGGAAACCCAATGATGTCCTTGCAGCTTAAAGGTTTTTAAAATATTTATAAAGGGGTAAAATTGAAAAACCAAAAAACAATTATATAACCCACGTCTTCTCTTAACTTCCCACTTACCCATGTTTTAAATCCTCCCCCAGCATTCCCCGCTTACCAATGTTTTAAATCTAAAGAAAAAATCAAAACCAATCTCTTTGTTCTCCATTCCGCATCCATCTTCCTTCTGCAATATTCATCAGAAGCTCTCTACCTCTGATAACAAGACTTTTTATAGGTAAGTTTCACGCATTTTTCAAAAAATTTATTTTATTGTATAACTATGTACATTTAAAATTTCCCATTCAATTGTATATAATGTAATGCTTTCAAGTATTTCCTATCTAATATTCAATCTCTCAAGGTAAGTAAAATTTGAGATTCGAAATTAGTTATTTTAGTAATTTTCAATCTGAATATTGCATCTAACTTTGAGGGTAAATTACATTAAACCTTCATGAACTTTTAGTGTTTTACAGTAGACCCCTATGAATTTTCAAATAATATTTTTTTCATTGCAAGAAATAGCAATAATTTTTACAGCACTTTCATCTATTTTCTTCTTATTAAATTAGATTAGATTATTTTAAAACAATTAATGATATTATATGTTTGACCTTTTTTTCAGATCAAGAAATTACAATAATTTTCACAGCACTTTCATCTCCTTCAACAGGTATGTGTCTTTTTTATTTTCTTCCTATTAGATTTGATTAGATTGTTTAAAAATTTTGAATTATGAAAGTACAATAATTTTCATGAAGGTCTATTTGTAAATTACATGAAGGTCTATTTGCACTTCCCTCACTGCTTGTTAGGTCGGGGCAATATGGCAAGTTCTAAATCTGCTTAAAGTAGTTGAATAGAATAGAACGTAATAATCCGTAACATCTGCTAGGCCCACACGAAAAGAATTGTTTATAATGTTTAAATAAAAATTATAGCAAATCTAATAATCTAATTTTACAGATTTGAACTCAAAATGAATCGACTTATTTATAGTAATAAAATAAATAAAATTAAATTATTTTGATATTTACCCACGTGGATTGCATGCGTAAAACTAGTATATATATATATATATATATATATATATATATATATATAAATATATATATATAAATATATATATATATATATATATATATATATATATATATATATATATATATATATATATATATATATATATATATATATATATATATATATATATATTTATATATATATATATATATATATATCAATTCTTGTTTGTATATAGCACATATTATTGTTCAAAGGGTTTCTCTGCCAATTGGATTTGGATCCTTTTTGTTATCGAAAAGAATCAATAGACAGTACAAAAAAATTATCAGCTAACTACATTTATAAGCCTATATTTGTCTAAACGTGGGGAATTACTAATGTTTTTTTTAAACGTCGAGTCCAACCCATTTAATTAGGCCCAGACCATCTAACGCTAATCCAATAGAGGAATCAGAGTCAATATTAACCTCAATCGCTCCCAAATCGCTCCCTAAATCCCTCAATTTCTAATCTCGCCTATGTCAATGGCGATCACCACCGTCTCGAGCTATCTTTGGTCACCAAAGACGACGATGACGGCGGCTCATGCTCCTTCGATCGACGATGACTCCTGCTCCTTGATTGATCGACGACGATTACTCTTGCTCCTTTGATCGACGACAACGACTCCTGCTCCTTGATTGATGAATGATGACGATGACTCCTGATCCTTCGATCAACAACGACAACGTCTCGAGCTAGTGTGAAAGTAGCAAATCCCTCATCTTGCTCTCAAACCCTAATCCTCTTCAGCTTCGATTGATCAAACCCTAAGGCCATCAAACCATCCACTAGTACAAATATGATCAGCCCAAACGGTTTTCGTAACTGTTTGGGCAAGTGAAAATAGCCCAAACGGGCAAAACCGTTTGGGATAATTATACCCAAACGGTTACAACCGTATGGGCCATAGAAGGATCCCAAACGGCTAGTCCAAACGGTTTAACCCGTTTGGGAATGATAGCCCAAACGGGCAAAACCGTTTGGGATTTTTAGTTGATTTCTGAAATAAAATTAAATACTTATTTTCCTCCGTTGGCCTGTACCTAAACCCGCTTCCCCTAAAATTTCCCCAAAGTTAAAAAACCCCCCGCGCCTCTCAAATCCCTAACCCCACGCGCCTCCCTCATCGACCCCTCGGCGTCTTCATTGCCGCATCCCGACATCGACCCCTCGGCGTCTTCATTGCCGCATCCCGACATCGACCCCTCGAATTAAGTCCACGGCGGCGTCTTCTTCGACATCGACTTCCTCTCGCTCCTCACCGGCGACCTCGACGACGCCGCCTCCGTCGTGGTCGGAGGCTGCAGCATCGCCTCCACCGCCTCCTCCTCAGGTCGCCTCTTTACAGCAAATTAAATACTATCTCCTCTCTACAAAACCCTAACCCAAATTTCCCTATTTACGGCAGATTAATCGACTTCCGGACGTCGCCTTCTCTTCCTCAGACATCGTCTTTCTCGAGCAGACATATTTAGGGTAATTTCTGAAAGTTATGTTATTTTCAGGAAATATTGAGTTTTTTCTGCTATTATCTTGTATTTTCTGATTTTTTTGGTTATTCATGAAAATTAATGCAATGTATGATGTTGTGTATTGTGATATTTATGCATTTGTATTTTCATCATTGGATCCAAACTAGTTAAAATTCTAGGCAGAGGAAGAGAATAGATGAATTATTAAAATAAAACATGCATGATTCATTTAATTAGTTTGTTATCAAACTATCCTAAGCAAGCACCATCTAGTCAATGCAACATCAATCTAAGGTTTTAAAAATATATCTTGATATATAAGTTTGTATTGAGAGGGTTCTACTAAAATTTCCTTGAATTTTGAAAATCCGCAAATTGAATATTTTCCTTGAATTTTGTAAGCTCCTAGTTGTTTTAACTATTCCCTTTCCTTTTAAGATCATAAAATAACATATTACTTGAAGAAAAATTTTCGAGTGCTACTTTGATAAATTCAACAACTAATAATTCATAGAAGGCACAAAACAAAATAAAATAAACTATTTGAGGTGCGTACATGTGAATCTTCACTTCCACTAGCTATAAAAGCACCTTTCGCTTCGTTATTGATAAATCAGTTTATTTAGGTTAGCATGGCCCGTGACTACATAAGAGTTAAGGATTGGATGTACGTGAGTTGCCCAGAACGCATGCAATCTGATTTTGTTAATGGAGTTGGTGCTTTCATGGACTTTGCACGTAGACACGATATGGTTCGACGGGAGAGGCTCATTTTTCCGTGTAAATTATGTATGAATAAGTTACATCAGCTGGAGGAAGAAGTAGAACTTCACATTGTAAAGAATGGTTTTGTTAGTGATTATATGACTTGGGTATATCACGGAGAAATTGAAGGTCTCAGTGATGCGGATGAAGAAGAACAAGAAGAAGACAACTTATATCCGGGTGAGGAAATGGAGGAGATGGTAGAGGTTGCTCTTGGTGATACTAATCCTATTGAAGATCTTCCTTCTGGATGAGGACAACGTGGAGACAATTATAACAAATACATGAATGATGCTAGGAGGCCGATTTATGAGAATGCAAAACACTCCATGTTGTCATGGTTTGTTCATCTTTTTCAGATTAAGTGTCTAAATAAATGGAGCAACAAGTCATTCACAATGCTTATGAGGTTTCTAAAAGATTCTATGCCTTCGGGGAATCATGTGCCTGAGAGCTGGTACGAAGCTCAAAAGATAATGTCTAATCTAGGTCTGAACTATGAGAAGATTCATGCATGTCCCAATGATTGTGTACTTTACTGGAAGGAAAATTCAGATAAGATAGAGTGTCCTACTTGCGGTGAGGCTAGATATAAGAAGAAAGTACATAGTCAGAAGAAAGATATTCCTATTAAGATAGTACGATACTTTCCCATAACACAGAGGTTGCAGAGGCTATTCAAGTGTAAGAAGACAGCGGTGGCAATGACCTGGCATCATCATGCTCATCCAAGTGAAAATGGAAGAATGAGTCATCCTAGAGATACGCCCGCATGGAAGGATTTTGACAATAGACACCCAACATTTAGTAAGGAACCTCGCAATATCAGGCTCGGGCTGGCTAGCGATGGCTTCTGTCCTTTTAGTTTTAAGGGCAATCCACACAGCACATGGCCTGTTGTGATGATGGTTTATAATCTCTCACCATGGTTGGCAATGGACCAATCCTACTTTATGATGCCTCTTCTTATTGATGGTCCGAATTCACCAGGAAACAATATCGATGTCTATCTTCGACCTCTCATTGAAGAGTTGAGGTCTTTATTCATCGACGACGTACAAACATACGATGCAGACACGGGGACAACCTTCATGATGCGTGTAGCCTTATTGTGCACAATCAATGATTTTCCTGCATATGGAATGCTATCTGGTTGGTCCGTACATGGTTACAAAGCATGTCCTTACTGTCACCTCGAGACAACATCGAAAAGGTTGCCCTTTAGCAACAAGACTTGTTATTGCGGTCATCGGTATGTTGCCCGAAAATCATCCCTATAGAAATGGCGTCCACTTTGATGGTACTCTGAGAGAATCGTCCACGTCCGACCCTTATCCGGAGAGGATATACTAGCTCGATGGGATGGTAAAACAATGTGACATTTGGGAAAATAAAGGGAAGACAGGAGACACCGCAAGGATGGAACAAGAAAAGCATTTTCTTCGAACTGCCGTATTGGAAGACAAATAAAGTGCGTCACAATCTAGACGTCATGCACATTGAGAAGGGAGTATCTAAGCACATACTTAACTTGCTTCTCTGTAAAGATGGTAAATCGAAAGACAACCTCAAAGCTCGAAGGGATCTCCAAGCGTGGAACATTAGAAAAGAGTTGCATCCTATACCGAAAGTGGGCAATCCGGACAAGTTTGTACTTCCCAATGCCGTGAATCACATGTCACAAGATGAAAAGAAAAGGTTCCTTCAGGTGTTACATGAGTTGAAGGTTCCTACGGATTTTTCAGGATCATTTAGTAAGAAGATAAAGATTGTTAAAGGCAAGATCGATGGGTTGAAGAGTCATGATCACCATGTTATCATGGAGCACCTTCTCCCATTATCACTAAGGAGTGTCATTCCAAAATCAGTTGGTTTAGTGATTAATGAAATTTGCAGCTTTTTTAGGGAATTGTGTGCTAAAAACATCGAGGACGATAAGCTGGAGAAGCTAGAGGCTGAAATTCCTTTAATATTGTGCAAGCTTGAGCGTATTTTTCTGCCATCATTCTTCGATATCATCATACACTTGACTGTCCATCTTGCAACCGAGGCTAGGCTTGCTGGACCGGTGCAATATCGATGGATGTATCCCGTTGAAAGGTACATTTAGGTTTTCATTTAGTGTGATTGATATACTTATTCTATTTTGCAAGCTTGGATGTCGTAATTTAGTGTAAGTTTTTTGTAGGTATCTTCTCACTTTGAAAAATTATATGCATGTAAATCGGCGGAGGGTTCTATTATGGAAGGTTATTTGTTGGAGGAAGTAACAACCTTTTGTTCTCGTTATTTGGATGAAGACATTGAGACAAAACTCAACAGACCTCTTAGTATCCACAATGGACCATATAAAACCAATTACAAGAAAATGAAGCCCTAATTTATCAATAAGATTCATTCTTTTATCCTCCTCAATAGTGATTGCCTTGGAGAATTTAGAGAGTAAGTCTGTTTCAGATAATAGCATATATATATATATATATATATATATATATATATATATATATATATATATATATATATATATATATATATATATATATATATATATATATATATATATATATATATATATATATATATATATGTATGAAATAATATACTTCTAACACTAACTATTCATGTTGACTTTAGAATTCACAAGGATGAAATACATGTAATGCATCGTAATTGGAGTGAGGCACGTGTGGAAAAACATCATTAGGATAATTTTTGTGACTGGTTTAAGCATTATGTGAGAATTCTCTTATCTCATATTTCTGAGTTATTGTATTAATTTAAACTATCATATTTATGTAATTACCACATGAATTGTTTTGTCAGAGCCAACTATCGAGCATAGAATCAACATTAGATAAGGAACTTTTGTGCCTAGCTACACTTCCGGATGTTGAGATTCTGGTCTATAAAGGATTTGGTGTTGGCGGTTACAAGTTTGAAATCAAGTCTAACGAAGAATCTCGTACCACCCAAAATAGTGGAGTTGCGACTCTAGGAACCAATGGCGATACATACTATGGGTACCTTGATAACATACTCGGTATCAACTATCCGCGACGAGCAGGATGCATTTATGTATTTCAGTGCGTTTGGTATGATATGAAGACTAGAACAGGAAAGTGGAGGGACAACTACGGGAGTTGGATAGATGAATATGGATTGACAAGTGTAAATACCACATGTTTTTCCTTCGAGGATGATCCATTTATATTTCCAGAACAAGCATTTCAAGTATACTACTCAAAATACTTGAAGCATCCGGGATGGAGTGTTGTATGCCGATGGAGGCCTAGGGATACTTATGATGTCCCGCAATTTGTAGATTCAGAGATCGTAGAGGTCAATATTGAGGAAGACTTTGAGCAGGGAGAATTTGTATGTCAAGATGCATGTCCCGAATCTGATGAAGTTTCGTGGGTTAGAAATGATCTGAATAGTGAAATTCTTGTAGATATTCCTACGATTTCTAATGCATCTATAAAACGGAAAAGGTAACCGTTTTAAAATTCGTCGCACTATTGAAATGTTTAAATTCTAAGGTATTTTAATTAGTGGTATATTTTGTTGATATGTACATATGTTTAGCTCAACCTCATTATTTTGCTATCGACACATTCTTCTGCATATATCTCATATAAATTGTAAACTTCTTTTCTAGGGGTTAACGACGATGACTGGAGGGCGTCCATCTCAAGCTAAATCTCGCAGACATATAGTCCTCAATGAATTAAAGCGTGAGGCAAGAGAGCGTAAGAGAAGTCTCAGAGCTGCTCGGGCTTCTCTATCCATCCCCAGCATTGGGGAGATTACTCCGGCTAGAGGTTAGTAGCTATCTGATTGAAATTGGACATTTTATTTCATATGATCTACTTTCTCTTGCACCAAATTGGAGAAAATGAATCAAAGAAGCTCAGGTCATACGTTACCTTGATATGGTTCTTGTAGAATTGCTTTGTGAGATAGTTCCTAAAGAAATCATCATCAGAGTTCAACCACTGCCCTTGATCCCTAGCCCACTGAACATATTGCTTCTTCCCTCCATAACCCTCCCAGTTATACCAAACCCAGTATCAAATAGACTCCATTATTCCTAGCCTCAGAAATCACAAAGTCCGATACTTTCAGGAGTTGTAGGATGTATTCAATTGATTTATCCATATCTCAGTGTTAATGTAATTATTGACTCGTCACATCTGGAGTATTGAGAAGCAATTCAACTCTTAAATGCTCTTTATCATGTGAAAATGTTGATTAGCCAATATTTATTAGCAAACTCTGTCCTCGTTCAAACCAAGGACCAAGCAATTGATTATTACTTTGAAACAAAATGCAGGGACCAAAATGTAATTATACTATCCTTTTTATTTTTTACATTGTCAGGGTGCTGAATCATTGAGTTGTTACCATAAAAAGAACTGTTGAAATAAAGTAAAATCCGACAAAATAGGAAGTTGAACTGATGACAAAACTTGGGGATAATTATGTTGCCAATTTGAAGGCTAAAGTTCTAAATGGATATTGTGACATGGATTCTGTAGAACATGCTAAAATGTTAATGCGCCATCTTGATATGGCTTGCTGAAATGAATTTCATAAACTTTCTGCCACTTGCATTAGAGGTACATAGTAATCTTTTGGTTGTATTAGCAAAAATGTCATTCATTTTGGTGCATTGTGCTTGTAGTTTATAACAATAGTAAGGCTTTAGGTTGCGCTCTGCTTGTGTTGAAGGTTATTCTTCTGCAGCATGTTTTGAGGTCTTTAACAGAACATAACTTGCAGCTGTTTTGCATGCGGATTCGGAAGAGGCAACCAATTTGCAGACCCCCACTACACGCTCCACACCTTCAGATCACTCGGTAAGTTAGTAAATTTTAGATTATTAAAATGTCATATTGGTTATGTAGTATTTTATTCACATGGACCTTGTGGATCTCAATTGTTATGTCCAGTTGCGGGTGATGCGTCTACATCTGCAGCAGCTTGTCTCCCTAATCACCCTTTTAATATACGTCCTAATCGCGCAGCTAAACGCGCGTAGGATCGTGTTGATAGATCCTCAGGTATATACATCATTCTCTAATTGATGTCAAATTAGACTTATACTTTTGAAACCTACTTTTGAAACCTTTCCTATTATCCTTGCAGTGAATTTGATTTTACCTATGCTCCATATGTTGTCAGGTGTTTATTGTTCCATATCTCAGTGATAAATCACACTGCATGCATTAGGGTTGAGAGCAGCAAATAATTGATTATTGTTGTGTATTCATGTAAAACTTATGACTGCTAAATATTTGTATTTAATTGTTTTCCACAGGGCAATCACAGCGAGCTCGTAAAAGCCGTAGCTCGAACAAAGCCAATAAGTTGCATCCCGATATTGAGAAGGGGGATATGGCATGGCCTCTATATGCCGATTCCAAAGACCGCCTTGTTGGCGACTATGCTGAGAAATGGGGCAAGTATGTGGGTGAAGATAGCCGCCATTATGGAAAATTTCCACTTCATCTGGAATGGGGTGAGGAGCACGATAAGTCATTTGACGCTTTCTGGTCAAATGCTAAGGCACAAATATTTTTTTATTTTGATTTATAGGATTATTTTACATTCATTGGGTACCTAAAATTTAATGTGATTCATTTGTTTGTGCAGAAATTCTACCAAATTCTCCCCCAGGATCCTAATCGCCCTCTCAATCATCTTGCTATCTACCAAGGCGTGAAGTTGAGGATGCAAGATAGGGTTCGATATCGTAGATGCCAGGTCAAGAATGAGTGTTATAAACCATGGAATAACACTCCCGAAAGAGAGAGGGAAGCACTCTTTGACACTCCGGCATTCGAGTTGATTGATAGAGACAAATGGCTGGCTCTTTGTGCCTATTTTGCTTCTAAGGACAAGAAGGTGTATAAACTAATTAAATCAAAATTTAGTATGTAATTGGCTTTATCATTGTCATATTACAAACCTAAATCTAACATTGATGTGCAGATTGAGGTGGCACGCAATACTGAGAACCGAGCGTCAAACAAGAATGGTAGAGCAACCTATACAGGTGGCTCGAGGAGCATGAGTCGGGCCATGGAGAAATTGGTAAATTTTCTTCTAATGGTTTTTTAAAGTCCATATTACACATTTCTTAATGAGATGATTGATTTTATATATATATATATATATATATATATATATATATATATATATATATATATATATATATATATATATATATATATATATATATATATATATATATATATATATATATATATATATATATATATATATATATATATATATATATATATATATATGCATATGAATTTTGGTGAATTGCAGAGAGCTGATATCATTGAGGCTGGCGGTACACCTACACTTTTGAAACTCTAGCTGGGTACCCACTCCTCATCACTGGACAAGAGCACAGGCGACTATATATACCCAGATGCATCCACTAAGGATTATTGTGTAAGTGTTAATGTGTTAGCTATTTCCAATTTTTTTTCCTAAATATGTCTTGCATTGTTTACTTACACTTGAATATTTTTACGTGGTGTAGAATCGGGTCATTGAGAAGGCTACCTCATCAGGGGTCGATTCCGCCACAAAGGACGACACAGCCGTTTTTACCCGATTATTAGATTCCATGCACGGAGGGCATCACGGTGGCTACGAGAGAGGTCAGGGCATTGGTGCTCCAAGATTTTATTCGAGGGCATCCTCCGTTCATAGAGTTGGCGCTAATCCAAAGCTAACTCGTGAGATGGAGGATCTTAAGTCTCGATTATCTGAGGTGGATGAGCTTAAGTCTAAGGTACAATTCCTACACCGCTTGATGGTACGTATGCTGACATACACATATAAACTTATACGCTATGACACTAAAAATCATATTTTCATATTCTTCCAAATCTAAAGTGACACTGTCAAGAGAGGAGTATATCTGCTTCTCGCACACTCGAAACACCCTGTTTTGAATTTAATATATGCAACAAATACATTACATTCATGTCATAAATCCTTGCTATCCGTCAGCTTCAAGCGACTAGAGATAAGGGTAAGACCTATTTATAACAAGACTAGAAAACAGGAAACATAACCATTTCCCAGTATGGAAAAACATTAAAGTGTAAGTCATTAAAATATATTACATATGTAATAACTAGTTTCCAAATCAGATTTCTTTTTGTCCTTTCAAGATATAGTTTGTTCAACACCAAAAAAATGCAGTCTTGGTTTCCCTATCTTATCAATCCACTTGGATTCCTGTATCGGTAGGATTTCTCTTGAAATGTAGCACTCAAAATGCTCAGTGACTTGGTTGGCAACTAACTAATCATATGAACTAAATTTGTTCATCCAGAATGGGAAACAACTTACCCTATAACGAGGAGGCAAGCTCCGCATAAGTTTTACGTCAACAAAGACCAATGATGGTAGCCATACTACAATGCTCAACCGTAGGAGTAAAGGTCACCGCATCCAAAAGTGATTATTTCTTCAATAGTGTACAAAAGAACAATATAGAGAAAGCTAGGTGTCTCCATACCTAACATGACTTTGCTTGTTATTGACTTCGATCGAGTCCTCGTAGCGACTTTCCTAACAATATATCATTATACACATACATGCACACTCAAACACATATACTCACACATATACACACTTACATGTACATACGTATACATTTACATGCACACTCATACATTGCTATTAATTATGTTGCAGGTGAATTTTCAGAGTACTTGTCATGTTCCACCTCCTCAGCCTTCCAGCGATCCTCCTTTCACTCGTCATGCTCGGTTTCTCAACCTCGAACTAATCCATCGACTTACGCTCATCACGAAATTGCTACTCGCCCTTCTTCTTCTAGTGCTCAGGGTTCAGCTCAAGGTTCAGCTCCAGATTCAGCTCGAGGCTTATCACAAGAGGATATTACTAGGATGTTTGCAAACTTGAGACGTTCAGGCCTATCCCAGGAGGACATTCTCTGGGGAATTTCTACAGTTCCCCGAGCAAATTAGACCAGTCTTTTTTTTATTTTGGATATTAGATGCACAGATATATTATATGTATGTTGTTTTAATTTGTCGTTTATTTGAGACTAGTGGAGACTTACACTTAATGTGTTTTTTAATTTGGATAATTGTTGGGTTGAATGTGTTTCATGATATATGTCAATGTTTTTTGTTATTTCATTGTGAGATTTTGAAATATGTGCTTGTGATGTATATTTTGGATTGTAAACAGGTAGCCGCGCAAAGCAGGGCAATCTCTTTTTAAAAAAAATATTGATAAACTTGTCCAAACTGTTTGAGCCATTTGGGATGGTTCTTGCCTAAACGGTGGAAATCGTTTGGGCAAAAATATGGCCAAACAGTTGAAACAACAATCCCAAACGGTTTCAACCGTTTGGGCTAAATTAAGTCCAAACGGTTTAAACCATTTGGGCTGACTTACGCCCAAACGGTTTGCACCGTTTGGACAATCTTTTTTACGTTTTTTAAAAATAAAAAATAAAATTTATTAGTCCAAACGGTTGTAACCGTTTGGGCTATATCCCAAACGGTTGTAACCGTTTGGGCTGCCGTTTGGACAAACGCTGCCCCAACGGCGTTTGTCCAAACGGTCATTTTTTTGGCCCAAACGGTTGAACCCGTTTGGGACATGGTTTGCCCAAACGGTTTCAATCGTTTGGGCAACGCAGGTTTGTACTAGTGATCAATCGTTAGTTTGTCCTTCTCTTTCCCAATTTTCAGTTAATATTTCATTTTGATTTTTGAGACTTTTATTTTATTTTATTTTATTTTGTAATTTTAGGTGACTAATAGATATTAATTCTTTCTCTGATCGATATCCTTCCCCGTTTGCATGTAGGGGACAAGGTATCAATTAATGTTTGATATTTATTAGATTTTATTTTCTTAGTTGCTTATGAACTCTTTGTATCAATATGTTAGTTTTGAGATCGATTCAATGCATAGACTAGGCAAATTACAGGATGTACGAGGTGAAAATCAATGAGACAATTAATTAGTTTTAATAGAATTTATAAAACATCTCTCAATTGTCAAACATATTTAATAGGTTTTGCAGTGTTTTGCCTAGAAAACAAAGCCTTTTTCCATTCAGGGATCACTCCTGGAACAACAAAGCCATTGCCCAATACAAGTCTCACCTCATTGTTGTAGTTCGGGTACAAATTCTACACGTGCACTTTAAGTTGCAAGCTATACGAACTTATTATTTACTATTCCATGTAACTTTTTTACTTATTGGATTTTTTTTGAACCTTTCCAGGATAAATTTGATCTTCCTTAGATCTCAGAGGTTAATGAAACAATGCTACAATGAATTAGTAATAAATGGAGAGCGTAGAAAGCTAAATTGCGGAAGAAGGCTTTCAAAGGTAACTCATCACGTTAAGAAATGGAGAATAATGTGCCTCCTGAGATTCCACATCCTGATTGGTTAAAGCTTGTCGATTATTGGTGCTCGCTGGGGGGCAAGGTATACGTGTTATAACCGCTGGAATAGTAATAATATGCCCTTCAACATCCAATACAAATTATGTAATATTATTGTAGTGTTAATAGATTTAATTATTGCACATATAATTTGGGTATCATTTATATAATTGTTATATATCCTTAGAAATTATTTTGTTAGATTATGCACTGTGATGGTCACATGCTTAGAGATATGATCTAACTTAGGGATTTCTTAAATTTTTGCTTAACCTATAACTAGTAAAGAATAACTTTGTTATAATAGGATATTATGCATGACACCGACATGTGAGATATGGTGGTGGGTCTCAACCACCGGGAATGTAGATTCCTCCAGTGTATATCATAAGCACACATTGTGATGTGTGTAGCACTAGAGCACATTTGAATTTTCTAGGACGAGTCGCCTAAGAGATAGAGAATTCAAATTGTTACATGGTCCCTTTGACTTGATGATATTGTCATTTCTGATTTGATAATTTAGTATACTTTGATGTGATGGTTAAGCTTGTTTAGCAAGCGCTACACAACCTGAAATGTTGGGTTGCTAAATTTCATTTAGAGAAGTGATGGATATCTAGATAGGATCCAGTATGCTCATTATGATGAGTTAATTTATTATGTATTCCTATGAAGTTATTAAGTTCCTACCAGCAGGTGGTTTTGAAAAATATTTTTTAAAATTTACTTTCTTATAAAAATAAAATATTTTGATGTTTCAAAATGATTTTTATGTATGTCATGGGAATTGCAATTTAGGTATGAGCAAATAGGTGAATTGTCGTGCTCAAAAGAGTTGCCTAAAATAAATGATACCGAGGGGACTGAATGTAAGATATTATTTATTAATAATTAATCCCATATTATGGAAGAGCTTTTATGAACAGTTGGTCGGATAAGGATTTGAATGTTAAATTAAAATTATTAATTTGATTAATAATTGGTTCTCGATATAGGACCCAATTGGTCTCACTAATGTCATTAGAAGAGGTATACATGCAATACAATTTTATTTCTATCCTTAATTATTATGGATAAAGTTTTTAAATAATTCTATTCTATCTTTAATTATTATGGATAGAGTTTTGAATAATTATGAATTGTTTAAAATTAAAATCTCTAAGGCTAGTCTAATCCTATATATAGGGTTCATATGTAGCCTTATGAAGACATAGAAAATCTTATGAAGATAATATAAAGAATAGAATAGAAATGGAAATTTGAGAACCTATCTCTCAGCATTGCTCCTCTTCGGTGATAGGTGGATTTCAATTGGAGACTTTTTCTCTTGAGGAAGCTATTTTGGATTGATCTTGGGACAGATAATTGAAGAAATTCGGATAGCGTTTCAGGTATTATTTTAATTCTGATTAATTTTGATTAATAGTCATGATATGCATATTCCGCCTCGTTGTATGTCATGTTTCCAACAGATGGTAGCAGAGTCAGGTTACGAATCCGGTGTTTCTTGTTTAATTAGATTAACCTATTATGATTTGATCATATTTTTTTGATTATTTGATTAAATTAAAATTTTGATTAAGATCAAAACTAGGGTTGATTCTTGTTCACTGAGCTATCTTGTTCACAATGCTTCTTGTTCACCTCCTTGGGTTATTGTTCATCAGTTTAATTTGTTAAACTAAAAATAGTTATTTTGATTGAGATCAATTAGAGTACTTCATAAGATCATGATTAGGGTTTTCATGTTTTGATAAGAGATCAAAAAATTTTGAGTTTTATGATGAGTTCTTAATTTGATAAGAGATCAAAAAATTTTGAGTTTTATGATGAGTTCTTAATTTGATAAGAGATCAAAAAATTTTGAGTTTTATGATGAGTTCTTAATTTGATAAGAGATCAAAAAATTTTGAGTTTTATGATGAGTTCTTAATTTGATAAGAGATCAAAAAATTTTGAGTTTTATGATGAGTTCTTAATTTGATAAGAGATCAAAAAATTTTGAGTTTTATGATGAGTTCTTAATTTGATAAGAGATCAAAAAATTTTGAGTTTTATGATGAGTTCTTAATTTGATAAGAGATCAAAAAATTTTGAGTTTTATGATGAGTTCTTAATTTGATAAGAGATCAAAAAATTTTGAGTTTTATGATGAGTTCTTAATTTGATAAGAGATCAAAAAATTTTGAGTTTTATGATGAGTTCTTAATTTGATAAGAGATCAAAAAATTTTGAGTTTTATGATGAGTTCTTAATTTGATAAGAGATCAAAAAATTTTGAGTTTTATGATGAGTTCTTAATTTGATAAGAGATCAAAAAATTTTGAGTTTTATGATGAGTTCTTAATTTGATAAGAGATCAAAAAATTTTGAGTTTTATGATGAGTTCTTAATTTGATAAGAGATCAAAAAATTTTGAGTTTTATGATGAGTTCTTAATTTGATAAGAGATCAAAAAATTTTGAGTTTTATGATGAGTTCTTAATTTGATAAGAGATCAAAAAATTTTGAGTTTTATGATGAGTTCTTAATTTGATAAGAGATCAAAAAATTTTGAGTTTTATGATGAGTTCTTAATTTGATAAGAGATCAAAAAATTTTGAGTTTTATGATGAGTTCTTAATTTGATAAGAGATCAAAAAATTTTGAGTTTTATGATGAGTTCTTAATTTGATAAGAGATCAAAAAAAATTTTGAGTTTTTATGATGAGTTCTTAATTTGATAAGAGATCATAATTTGAGATTTTGTGGGTTTAACATCTAGGATTTATTTCAAAAAAAAAAAAAGAGCCCTCGCCCGGCCGGCCACCCGCTGCCCAAACCCAGATCCGCAGTGGGTGGGCCGGCAAAACAAACACTAGCAAAAACTCTAGACCCAAACCCTAGTTCATGGGTTAAAGGAGAAGTCTAATGGGTTTGGAACTCTAATGGATTTTGAACCCAAATCCTATAAGAAATAGGATAAGAGTTAAACGGGCTTGACCCGTTTTGAAATTAAACCCGAAACCCAATTCATATTTGAATAGTTCAAACGGGTCTGACTCGCAAACAGAACTCGAACCTGAACCTTGCTAGATTTGAATTTTACTGTAAAATTAATCTGAGACCCCTGATTGACCCAAAAACTGTTCTGAAGTCCATCAGGTTCTCAAATACGCTATAAAATTAGTTATAGCTCCCTGGTAAACCCAAAAACTATTCTAAAGTCCACCAGTATTAATAAATTATTATAAAATTAGTTACATAACCCTGTTTGATCCAGAAATTGTTCTGGAATCCAGCAGTTTATTATATTTGCTATTAAATTAGTTTCAGCTCTCTGATTGATTCTGAAACTGTTTTAAGGTCCATCTGAATATATAGGCTAATTTCTGATTAGTCCCTAAAAGTTGCGAAATTGTTCAAGTTCATATACATGTATAGTTTAGTTTCTATTATTGAAAATATTATCTAACTCTTATGAATTGTTAGAATTTATATTGTATCATGTATATTTCGAAATATTGTCCGAATGATACATGTGATATGATTGTGTTGATTTTAAATTGTTTAAATTCAATAATTCATGTGATTAAAGTAATACATGAAAAATTACTGTTAGGTCTAGAATATGTTCTGAAATTTTTATTAAATATAAATAGTTTAAAATTTGTTAGAACTTGTTGTTTATTGAATTCACAAATTTTTGTGTTCTCTCAATTATGATAAATAACAAAAGTTGTATAGAAGTGTAGATAGATTATTATTTAAAGAAATAAGGATCTAAAGGTCTTCCATCATAGAGATACAACTTGGATAATAATTTTTAGCTTATCCGATGCCACAAAGGATAGGGTTTGTTAAAATTAATTATCTAGTTATATCACATAAGGATGTTAAGTATTTTATGTATAATGGGACCACTAGACTAAAATAGATAGTGCCACTTATTTTATATAAGATAGCTGGATTGATGGGTCAACACTTCATTGATGTCTTGGGGTGCTCGCTAAAATAGTGGGGCACATCTTACATCAAAGACCAAAATTTAAAGGAAAGTCATTAATCGTTAATGATTGAATAAGTGATTCTACTTTGTTTAATTATATTCGATCTTAAAAATCTGGAGGTTTATAATTAAACTTGGATTTCTGTTCACATTTAAATAAATGAGAGAAATGTTAAGTGTGAAGTCATTACTTAAAATATCCCCGTAATGATTGTGCAATAATAAAATAATAACTTGAGATATTTGTGTTATTATATTCTTCTTATACATGATGAATCAATTTTGTCATTTTGATATGTTATTGAATGATTATAAATTGAATAGCCCGAACTATTGGATTGGTAAAGAAATCATTTAATTTCCTAATCTTTGAAAATTTAGCCTATGATTGTCTAAGGTGACATACCAGCTAAACCGGATATAGCGATGATAAAGATCATCAGTCATAATCCTACTACGATAATAATGATAAAGTGGTGTTCCTAAGATGAACACACATATATATTTTCATAAGATGTTTTGATGCATATTGACAAATTAGATTTGTTGGAAGTTAAGATCAAAATCAAATGTTTATGTGATATTTACTTCTTAATGCCCACCCTTGTTCATTTCAACTATCACTTTATTAGAACTGAATAATTTGTTGAAGAAAAAGGAAAAAATATTATGAAGCAAGTTAAAATCATAATAATGGATATCAAAGCTGGATTGTCTAGCATTAAGAAAAGAAAGTTTTCTTAAGAGAGAAATCTGAAAAGTAAAATAGGTTTCGAACATGAAGCGGAATTTAAATAATGAAAGTCATTAGAAAAAGAAATTGTAAAAGTTACATTATGTCAATTAATAAGGAAATGTGTTTTGAAGATAGTTCACCCCATTGGTGGTAGAGACTACTAATGTGAATGATTCTTTATATATGATGTATTGATTCTAGTTTATCTTTACATACTTATAAATTGTTGTAAGAGTACAAGAAAAATTAACTTTGACAATAGAAATAAAAGCCCTAGTTTCACATTGTAAATAAATAAATTTGTTTCGATTTTGAGTAAAGGGCATGAAATGAAATCCAAAGGTTGTCTTAATGTTTCTTAAAGTTAGAAGAAAATTGATTTCTGTTTTCTAAACTTTATAGTAGTGATTTTTATTTTATTGTAAAATAGAAATTCTATTAAAAGTTTAGAAATTGCTTTGTTGATAGTTATGAAATTAAAACCGTTTATATTTCATAATTATCACCCTTAACTCTTATGTAATGTTATTGAAATTGATAAATCTCTTAAATATAGATTGGATCAAGGTAATCCAACTTATCTTTGGCACACAATGTTAGGTCATGTTAATGTTGTCAACTTTGTAAATATAGATTGGATAGTCCTTTCAATTTTCTAAAATTAAAATATTTCTCAACTTTGTAAATATTGTCTAAGAGACTAGATGACCTAACTATTTTTCGAGCGTGCTAAAGCTCTAAGTACTCTTGACTTCATATATTCAGATGTATATGATCCTTTAAATGTTAAAGCAATAGTTGAATATTTTTATTTTATAGTATTCATTTATGATGCATTTATATATTGATATATTTATCGTTAGCATCATAAATTTGAATGTTCTTGAATAGCTCAAAGAATATAAACCGAAGTCAAAGAGGAACTTGATAAAAGTATCAAAGTCATCCGATTTGATCGAGGTGGCAAGTTCCTATTCTTAGGAATTTATGATTTATAAACGAAATGGAGTTGTTAGTACTTGACACCTGCTAATTCACCACTCTTAACAATTTGTCCGAAAAATAAAACTAAACCTTATTTGATATGGTTGGATTTATGCTAAGCATTTACTGTTCCTACTTTCTTATAGGTTATGCATTGGAGATTGCATATAATTTATTATATAGAATTCCTACCAAATCTTTTTCTTCCACTCCATATTAGATGTGGATATGAAGAAAATTAAGTGTATGACGCTTGGAGATTTGGAGTTGTCACATTTTATTAGAGAATAAAATATGGGCAAATTGGAGTCTAAAATAAATAAAAGCCTACTAGTAGGATCCTAAAGAAAGTAATAGGTATTATATTGATAACCCTAGTGTAGTTTTCAGACAATTATTATTATTATTAGAAATGTGTTCTTTTATAAACATAAGTTTGTTGATCTTGGATCGATATAACTCTAGAAGAAAACTTGTTTTCTTTAGTGGGAGAGTTGTTTAATTTAGTGGGAGAAACTTCAAATGAGTTAGAGATGCTATAAATTTAGTAGGAGCTTTAAGTAATAAAGCAAATAGAATTTTACTTACTAAATTTATTGTTGAATATACCGATTACAATTAGGAGATCAAATAGAATTTTCATCCACTGTATAGTACAATAACCTTGTTAAAACATATTTGATGGAAAGTAACAAGGAGAATAAAATCCTAAAACTTACACAAAAGTCATGTTGGACATGATTTCATGTAAGTGAGTTGATGTCATATTTGATGACAAACGGTTATTAATTTTGAAGAAACTTTTCTCTAATTGTAATACTATAGTTCATAAGGATCCATTTAGTCATTTCAGCATGTTATCAATATAAGATATTGATAAATAGATTTTAAAATAATCTTCTTGAATGGATATCTTAAAGAAGATATTTACATATAGAAATTATAAAATCAAGTATGTAAAATTCAAGAAAATAAGATTGATTAATTGAATTAATCAAGTTATGAACTTAATCAAGCTTGGATAATTGAAACATTCATTTTGATGAAATGATTAAGGAAATTGATTTTGATCAAATCCTTAAAAATCAATCTTGTGTGTATAAAAATAATAAAATAATTCCATTATATTCTTTGCATTGCATATTGATGACATATTATTCATTGAGAATGATATTTTAATGTCACGATTAAAAGTATGGCTTTCGACAAGTTCTTTATGAAATATCTTGTTTAGAAATTTTATATCTTTGATCTAAAACTCTATAAAGATAGAGAAAGAGATGTATATGATCATCACAATCTACTTGTATGGATAAGATCCATAGGAGGTTCAACTTACAAAATGTTAAGAAAGGAATGGTTCCTATAAGACATAAATACTTACTCTTAAGGGAAATGTGTCTCAAAGAAGATTGAGCATTTTAGAAACAATTGATCTTGTAAGTAGTTTTCAATCCAATCCTAATAATAGAAAGTCTATTTCGGTTATATTTATATCATTAATAATAATAGCGAGAATATGTAGTGTCATCTGAAATCATTAAAAAGAAATATGGATAAATGAGTTTCTCCATAAGCTTAATATTATTTCTTATAATATTTTTCTTTCTCACTACTATTTGATAGTAATGGAGCTGTTGCAAAAAGCATAGAAAGAAATATAATCTTATTAAAGGTTAATAAGAGGAAATATGTGATGGTTTAAAAGATGGCTAAGCAGATAACATTTAATGTCTTTTACGCACCATTGTTATAAAATATTTTTGTGAGATGGGAGTTAGGATTATATCTCATTGGATGTTAGGGCAAGTGGGAGATTGTTGGAATAGTAATAATATGCCCTTGAACATCTAATACAAATTATGTAATATTATTGTAGTGTTAATAGATTTAATTATTGCACATATAATTTGGGTATCATTTATATAATTGTTATATATCCTTATAAATTATTTTGTTAGATTATGCATTGTGATGGTCACTTGCTTAGAGATATGATCTAACTTAGAGATTTCTTAAATTTGTGCTTAACCTATAACTAGTAAAGAATAACTTTGTTATAACAGGTTATTATGTATGACACCGATATGTGAGATGTGGTGGTGGGTCTCAACCACCGGGAATGTGGGTTCCCCGGGTGTATGTCATAAGCACACATTGTGATGTGTGTAGCACTAGACCACATTTAAATTTTCTAGGACGAGTCGCCTAAGAGATAGAGAATTCAAATTGTTACATGGTCCCTTTGACTTGATGATATTGTCATTTCCAATTTAATAATTTAGTATACTTTGATGTGATGGTTAAGCTTGTTTAGCAAGCGCTACACAACCTGCAATGTTGGGTTGCTAAATTTCATTTAGGGAAGTGATAGATATCTAGATAGGATCCAGTATGCTCATTATGATGAGTTAATTTATTATGCATTCCCATGAAGTTATTAAATTCCTGCCGGCAGGTGGTTTTGAAAAATATTTTTCAAAATTTACTTTCTTATAAAAATAAAATATTTTAATGTTTCAAAATAATTTTTATTTATGTCATGGGAATTGCAATTTAGGCATGAACAAATAGGTGAATAGTCATGCTCAAAAGAGTTGCCTAAAATAAATGATCTTGGAGGACTGAATGTAAGATATTATTTATTAATAATTAATCCTATATTATGGAAGAGTTTTATGAACAGTTAATCGGATAGGGATTTGATTGCTAAATTAAAATTATTAATTTGATTAATAATTGGTTCTCGATATGGGATCCAATTGGTGTCACTAATGTCATTAGAAGAGGTATACATGCAATACAATTCTATTTCTATCCTTTATTGTTATGGATAAAGTTTTGAATAATTCTATTCTATCTTTAATTGTTATGGATAGAGTTTTGAACAATTATGAATTGTTTAAAATTAAAATCTCTAAGGTTAGTCTAATCCTATATATAGGGTTAATATGTAGCCTTATGAAGACACAGAAAATCTTATGAAGATAATATGAAGAATAGAATGGAAATAAAAATTTGAGAACCTATCTCTCAAGATTGCCCCTCTTCGGTGACTGGTGGATTTCAATTGGAGGCTTTTTCTCTTGAGGAAACTATCTTAGATTGATCTTGGGACTGATAATTGAAGAAATTCGGATAACGTTTCTGGTATTATTCTAATTTTGATTAATAGTCATGATATGCATATTCCTACCGTTGTATGTTATGTTTCCAACAATAACTAATTTCACATGATCAATGTAAACGCTTAGATTTAATTAAGAATATGAAGTATGAAATGTATTTGTATTGATTATCTTATCACCATGTTCTTCTCTATGGAACTCAACCATGATGATACAATTATTACTCTCTTTCTCAATGCAAAACATGTATCAATGTTTGATGCATGGTTACCAGGAGGTGACCAGCAAAATAGTTATGTTGCACCTAGATGCTAAGATGCAATACGATGACAGAGAATAAATAATTTTTTTTTGAATTAAGCATTAATACACTCATACTATAAGCCTCCCATTAACTAATACTTTTGAGAGGCAAAATCTATGAAGGAAAAGGATGCAATAAAGTGTTAGGTTCATTTTCATACGATGTGATTCAAGAGTTTTGCTCAAAAGAGGGATGAGAAAGTAAGATGCAATCTATTTATAGTTTATGCTATTTTCTTTGTTTTCTTTTCTTTTTTAGTTCTAAAGTCACAATTTGTGTTTCTTGTTGTGACAATCTGGGTAGGAAAAGAAGAAGAAAAGGAAAATCGACGATATAAAGTTCTTTCAAATTAGTCACATTCAAAAAGATGAGACTTATGTGGGTGATACAACCAAAAGGTTTGTGGTAATTATAGTTTTAGGATTCATTAATTGAATTCTTCTTTATGGTTTTTATTTTGTGCATTTCTATCGAAGTCTGTGCTTGCTAGTATATATTTTGCTTATGTGGGTAATACAACCAAAGTCTATGCTTGCTAGTTATGTTTAAAGGGATGAGATCAACTTGCAGAAAGTGTTTATTTGTAGTAAGACAATGAGGCCGTGTTTATTATGTATATATGCAGGTCTTTTGAACGAAAATATTATGGGACAATGCGCCACATTAATAGATATTTTACTTTGTTTAGATTCTTTTGAAATCAGGAACTAATAAATAAGACATTTCACTTGTTCCATGTTGCATGGCGTTGGGCACAAAAAGAACTTACAATCTAAAGTTAGAATGTGCTATCTTGTTAAAGGACTCTTGCATTCTTTATATAGAACTTGGTATGGCAAAAGGAATGAAAATATCAAAAACAGATTTTACAACTTCAGTGTTATGCAACACATCACTTCTATTGAGACTGAGACTTTTCACATCTAAATTATGTATGTTTTTGACAGTTATAGTTGTCCAGTTGCAGCACAAAAGAAGGATAATAAGATTAAGTGAATTCATCAAATTGCTGCACTTCTTTGTACTTGCATATATGCATGCATCAATATATCTAGCATGTTTTATTACCACATTCCAATATATAATATATTGTGCATGATCATGCAATGGATAGGATACAGGAAAAAATCGGGACACGAACCTTGTCAGAGGCTACTCTTGAAGTAGAAACTCTTGTAGACTTTGAGTTGAGAGGAGAAGATGGTAATGGTCATAGTAGATGCTATGGATTTGGATGTCCACCTTCCAAGTTCAAGGGAGTAAGAGGGAAAATGCAAAGAAGGGTTGCGTGGGGTCTCAACATGAGGATGTGCAAGATGTAGTGATGCAAATACAAGCTTCTCATCAGTAACAAATGACACAATTGCAAGCTACTCATTAGCAACAAATAGCATAGATGCAAGCTTCTCAACAACAAATGTAATTGCAGATAGAGCTAATGCAAAAATAAATTCTGAACAAGGTTGTGGAACAATGGGTTGAGAACTCCACTACAAGTACCAATCATATTGTGAGAAATCAATAGGTAGCTTATCTAATCTAATAAAATTATAGTAATAACGAGAGTACATGTATATGATTGCTAAGTAAATTGTTCTATTTTCTTTGTTAACAGGTTCCGAGTAGTGGACATGGAGAGTATCAACCCGATATTGGGCATCACCCATTTTGAAGCTGGTAAGTTTACTTTGTACATTGACTAGTTATTGCTAAGTAAATTGGATCAGCACATGTTACAATGGTTGATAACATTGTTAACATAAACAAAAGCAATGGAAAGGCTATTTATTCCGCTGAACTGATCAAATGGTGCAAGTAACGCTAATTTATATATGTTCCATCTGCTTGCTTATTTTGTATCCACTCCTATAAACATAGTTAATAGTGTTGTAAGCTTATTGTAATTGTTAGCGTATCAAAAGTTCAAAATGAAATAATAACTAGCATTTTGTATGATGTGTTTGAGTATTTTGAGTCTGATCTTGTTTAGAAGACTCTTTGGCTTCAGGATAATCTAAGCGAGGATGTATAGAGTATTTCGTATGATGTTTTATTAGAGTAGAGTACTAATTTATGGTATTTTAGGGCTTTTGTCATGATGGTTTTTGGTGAGATTAATTAATAATGGATCTTTGTAATTTCAGGTGGGAGAAATCACAAGCTTGATGATTTCGGATAGTTTTTTTTATGGTTTCGAGAAGAAGGGTATCTACTTGAAAGGTTAAAATCACTTTGCTTCTCCACCTATTCCCTTGTCCTTTGTTGGGAAAGTTATGAATTTTTATTTATTTATTTTTGCCACAGAGTTAGATTTAGGAACAATAAATTTTGAAGCTTTAGCATTATTGAACTAATTTAGTTCTATTACTGCAGCTCTAAGCAAATATATAAATATATTCTTCTTAAGATGTGTTTGAAGGGAAAGGGGGGAGGTGGAGGAGGACATGGGAGTGGGGATATGGAGTAAACTTCCTATCAAAGCACCCTATTGTAGGGAGTAATTTGAGCCATACATGAGTCATGAAAATTACTAAATTATCCTTACTATATACATCAGTTGGTGCAGAACGCTCTGCACGATGCTGAGCGTTCTGATAGGATTCATGCTTATATGGATGGATGAGGTTGGGTAAGGTCCATAGGAATCAACTGCTAGATGCTGACGGAGTGCTTTCTAGTGGGGAAAATTCATATTTGGATGCTATCTAGCATCCAGTGGAGGAAAAAAAAAAATCATATAAAGCACCTTCTAGTCTTAGTGAATTCATATGCATTAAATAATAGAAGTTCATCAAGTTTTAAATTTATAGTATCAGTATTAAAGTTGGCAATGTCACTGGTTCACTTACAATATGTATTAGTTCAATATATTTTTGTTATATTATAATTTTTATACTGATTTTATTGATTTCATTCATTTATAAACTATTTACACCGATTTCAAGTTCATAATGTATCACATGCTATTTTCTATAGAACTACCCTTTATATATGGTGGCTTTCTTCTATTTAATGTACATTTTCAGATTATGATTGTCCAGGCATAAATAAATCATTTGTGAATATTGCAAAAGTTAGCCCAAATTTCGCTGTTGCCGTGATGGAATTTCATGAATATGTGCGTTGTAATATTAATTTTTTTCCCCTTTTTTGACATAATCAGCCTGAAATTTTCCATGAAGATGTGCTTTGTGATCATTTGTGATTTGACCAAAGTTTATAGCATTGTCATGACACTACAACAAAAGTTGTATTTATCCACACTTATTTTATGACACATATAAAAGTGTCATTTTATTTGCAAAAGATTAAACAATAGTGACACAAATAAAAAGTGTAGCAAATCACGGCACATATTTATGTCATTAGATATACAATTAAATCTATACTACATATAAAAGAGGATTGGGGTGCTAAAACTTTTGATTGCCCTTTTACCCTCTACTTTAATTATTTTATTTATTTAATTAATTTATCTCAAAGTCTCATTCAATGAGTCTTAAATTAAATTAAATTAAATTAATTAAAAATCATAATAATAATAAGAGTTAATTAGTTTCTTAGGCTCTTAAAGATTCCATATTTAATTAGTTTCTTATGCTCTTAAAGATTTCATAGCTTATTTAATTAAATACATATGTTATGGATCCAATTAACTAACCACTATTTTATTTTCCTTTTACATAACCTCTTTTTCATCTACATGTAACCCATTTTCTTCAACCCACCACATCACCTACTAAGCCAAATTCCTACGCCAACACAATGGTTTCTGAAATATGTTATATGAAAAATTTGTCAAATGGCTTATAGTGTACGTAGGTTGTGTATGTATGTGCACGTGCATACATTGAATAATATTTGTCAAATGGTTTGCAGACTTAAAGATTTGTTTTTATGAAGTTAAAGACTATGTCCCATGTTCAATTCGTAGCTTTTAATTTGTGTTTTGTCTCTTGAATCCTTGAAAAAGAGAAGGATAATAGATTATAGGAAGATTACTATTTGAAAGTCTTGATAATTCAGAGTACGTATAAATTTGATTTGGGAACCAAATGTTATTTTCAACATGTACCTTTTACGTGGATTGGGTAGGATTATTCTTGATCTTTTAATATTTAGAAAGAATGTATGATCTTATTTTTGGAGCTTATGCAAAGCTATTTATAGATTTTTGCCCTCGCACAATGTTGTAAAGAGCATTTTGTGTTTTTATCATAAGTTCTGCTTTTCCTTTTGAACATAGGTTATAAGTTACGTTTTTTGTTCATTAGATATATTCATGGTTTAATTCGAACTAATTACTAGGTTCATATGCACTTTAAGTTAAGAGGTGCTTCTCCAACGCTTTTAATATTTCTTTTCCTTTTGATTTTCTTACCTCTATTAAGCATCTTTTATGTGTTAATAATTATGTCGAATCATAAAATTTTATTTGTCTTCTTCGATTAATCACCAATAAGTTCTTTGTTCCTATCAACTTTAGGCTACAAAGATTAACTAATAAAATATATTGGCTATCTATCCTCTATTCATTGAGTAAATTAGAATACACAAACCTATATATGATATATTTGATTGAATTACATAAAAGTTTGATTTCTTATGTGAAATCAGTTAATTTGTCTCTTGATTGAGATTCTTTTATTTGGATTAAAAATTGACTTATACAATTCCCATGAACTAAGCTAGCTATTTAAACAATATCTTTATATCGATTGTGATTTCATTTTGCTATTATAGCTTTTGTAATTTTGCATCTAATAACAATTTTGCTATTCCAACAAGAATCAACGTACCATAAATAAATATTATCTCATAAGTACATATTTAAGAATTAATAAAATAGAATATATTATTAATTAATAATTTCTTAAACCAAGTACGCCACGTGCAACGCATGTGTGGCATACTAGTATAATTAAAAAAGGCTAATAGTCCAACATGGATTGTGAGAAGATCTATTGATGGGTTTAAATAATAAATCTTAGATTTTAATTATAATGATGATTAAACATTTATGATAGTGTATAAGCTAAAAAGCTTCATAGTAAAGTGTGCTTTGGTGAGAGTAATCTTAGGATGAGTGACCTTTTGGGAAACCATAGTGTTGAATGATGATACTCTTTATATTTTTAATGGTAAAGACAAAACTATGTGTCACCACTCTTGACACATATACGTGTCACGAGTTTTGTGACACTTGTATGTGTCACCATGCTCGACATATATATGTGTTGTGACTTTGTGACACATTCGCACGTGTAGAAAGACGCTCTCCGCACATGCTCTAACCACACTTTGGGCATGTGTAGCGCTCTATTTGTGGGACACAAAAATATGTCACGTAGAGACAACAAATGTATCATAATTTACAATCTTTGTTGTAGTGTGAATATATGCTTTGTAATATTATTATTATTATTATTATTATTATTATTTTAGATAAGGAGTCTGAAATTTTCCATTGTGTTATTTTACATGAGAAGCTCCAGGTTTATGGTTTACATTGTTTTTTTTTTTGTAGAATATTATGTTTAAGTTTGTGAAATATGAGATGTCAAGAAGCAGGTATTCAGAAATATGAGATATTGAGAATCAGGTATCCAGGAATATGAGATATCGAGAGCAGATTAATTGAGAAATATGATTAACTTGTTGGGCCTTGATGGGCCAACGTGTCTGGCAAAAACGTTGGCATCAACGCCAACATTTGTAGAAGAAATGGGGGCAAATGCCAACGTTTGTGAAAAACGTTGTAGCTTGCCAACGACACCTGCCCCTACTACGTCCAAGGCAAACGTTGTGCACCACTGTACTGACGGTTTAAAAACATAGGAGTATGCGATTTTAAACTTTGTAAATTGGCACTCGTTTCGTAGTGGAGTAACATTAGTTTTAATGATAAGAGGATTAGTATGTGGACGGACAAAATGAGTTACAATGGCGTCAATTTATCAATAGGGAATAATCTCGTCCTAGTTAATTATTTGGGTTGATCATGAAATGATTTAAGCTACAATTAAATCAAGGTGGCATGTGAGCGTATATAAGCTAGATGGCTTGTTGAATGATAAGTCAATAAGTGAATTAACTAATCCCGAGACATAATTAAACCGAATGAGTGGTTTATCGAATTATTGGTTTAGACTCTACTATAATATATAACAAAGTTAGATTCAAAATCATCTGAAATAATTTCACATGTTTAATTTTGCAAAATCTAGAGGAAATAGATTAATGAGCATGTAATAGGTACATGCAAATGCAGCGAATGATTGAAAGCGGTTCAAAGCTTGAAGTAGAAATATGTAAATTATGAATCTAAACTTTGATGCATCAATCATGAATACAGATCTAAGTTTTTTCATCAAGAGATTTTTTTTCATAAATGCTTTGATTTCCTCTTCTACACATTAGAAGCGCCTTATCATCCTTTGGTCACTCATGCAATAAAATAAGTCTGGTCGGCATCGTCACTTAAACCCTATTAATCAATGTGCCCTTTGTAAACTGTGAAAAGATATTATCCTTTTGAAGATCAAAAGCACAATTTATAGTCACTAATCATTAGCAACCAAAACAATACTATATTTTATGCTTAGAAATATTAATAATTTTAGCATCAGGCCCCTTAGCTTACATCAAAGGAAGAAAAAGGCCCATGTACAAATAGCAAAATATGCTGTGCCGTACTAGTTTAATATGTCAATTCATTTTGGGCTGTTTAATGAAAGTGATTTATGACTCCTCAAGGAGCTAAGGTTGCAATTACGATAAGAGAATACTTCTTGTAAGAATTTGGTGACATAACATCTTTAAAATTTCAAGCAAACATAGCCACAAGTTACATTAAGCCCCTAACCTAAGTTTTTACCAAATCCACACTTTCTCCGTCAACTTGCTATCTGATTGTATCATCTGACCTAATCTTAATGATTTTTCTTTCTTTCTGTTCCTTTCATAAAAATCGCAATGCAGGGTTAACTGAACTAAAAGCTTGATGTTCCCAATAATTAATATCTGATCAGCCGAAAAAAGTTTCCAATTTGTTACAACTTTCTTGGCTATAATTTTGGGATTTGGATCCTCTCCATCTTATATTATTATAAAAATGTGTAAGATGTCAAAACATTATAATTATTATTATAATATATTTTAATAATATCAAGATAATATTATCAAAAATATTACTAAATATCTAGGAAAAATTTTGTCAAGGCCTCAAATATAAGAAGTTGATGTGGCCCAGCCCCTCCCACTTTGGCCCATGTGCAATAGTCCTAAAAAATCCAAATAAATGTGACTCAACCCCTCCAACCCAAGTCGTACCTGTATTTTGACCTAAACACCCAAAATTACCCCATTCTCCTCGAAACGCGAAATCCAGATCTGGCGATGGGAATGCTCGGTCGTGATCACATTTATGGTGATATGATGGAAGTTTTGGGGGGAAAGATTAGTGATTTTCCTCCATTAAATCTCTCATTAACCCAATTTTCTGTCAATAGATATCATTTATGGTGGAAAACTCTCATTTATGGAGTTAGGGTTTATGATCTTCAACCCCCTCCTTGTCCAAAAATGCCCTTCATTACTTCTCATAAATCCCCTTTATTAATGGCAGAAAAACCTCTCATTTGCATGGTGTCCTTCGGTGAGAAAGTGGCGTTCTCAATGTTAACGTCTTCAACATCCTTTTTGTAATTGAAATTTGATGTGGCGGAGAGGTTAAAAGTTCCATATGACGCGTTATCAATGATATATAAATCTAAAAGGCACCCCGATCTCAGTTTTGCGATTGAGAATGAAGATGATTTGAAGTGTATGGTGGAGCATAATTGTAATATTGGGTGTGTGGAGATCCATATGCGAGCTATTGTAGATATAGTTGTTTCCAAATCTCAAAACACCTAGAAGGAATCTCTTGAAATGTAAGTTATCGTTAAAATTTTTAGAAAGTTGTGATTTATGTAATTAAAGTTTGGAGAAATGATTAGTATAGAGTAATTTTTCAGGTTAAATATTATATATGACAGATACATGTTAACTATATACCATGGTTGTTAAGCTTACCAGATAGGTGTTAGTATTAATAATCAGACATTAACTATTAGCCTTCTTTATTATTTTAACATAAATTATTATATTTGTGCAGCATTATCACTACATTGAAGTCACAGTTTAATTATAGTACTCCTGCTGCAAGTCATAATTTAGAGAGGATTCCCACTGATAATCCGTGTGGTGATATTATTAACAACACTATAATGATTCCTGCTTGGTGGCACACTACATTAACTGAAGAGGGTCAACAATTTAAAAGTGTCAATGAATTAAGATTAGCTTTGTCATACTTTTCTATGGCCAAAAAGTTTGATTTTGAATTTGCAAAGAACGAATCAAAATGTATCCGAGTTTTTTGCCGATATAAAGAAACTTATAAGTTCCCTTGGATGTTGTTTGCTTCTCCTGTTAAAAATGAAATGAGACTTTCGATCAAGAAGTTTTTGAACGAACACACTTGTGGACAGCATGGCCAAAATGCAGGTCGTTCAAGGGCATCTCGTAAATTCTTTGCAACACAATTGCAACCACCGATAAAGATGCGCCCAGAAATCTGCCCTATTGATGTGCAAAAGGAGCTCCTCACAAAGTACGGCTTTAGGATTGATTACAGTAAGATATGATGGGGTAAAGAGAGAGCACAAGAGCAGCTGTATGGGGATACGTATAAATCGTATGATCAACTACGATGGTAAAAATTTGAGCTTTAGAATTACAATTTTTTATTGTCTTCTAAGTATAGGGGTTACATGTTAAGCCAAACCATTAACATGTGAATTTGACCAAATGCTTGTTAAGTTACACTAATAACATGTTAATTTTACAAAATGCTTGTTAAATTACACCGATAACTATTAACTTTCATCGATGACTGTTAAGTATAATTGTTGGGTACTAACATTAACAGATAACATGTGAATTTTACCAAATGCTTGTTAAGTTGTACTAATAACATGTTAATTTTACCAAGTACTTATTAAGTTACACCGATAACTATTAACTTTCATAGATGACATTACGTATAATTGATGGGTGATAACATTAACAAGTAGCTGTTACCATTTACAAGAAGTTGTTAAAGTTTAAATTTATTTTATAAATTTACTAAAGCATGATCATTATATATATTTTAATTATTATTCTAGGTATGAGCGCATGGTAAAGGAGACAAATCCAAGCAGCTATATTTATGTTGAACAGAATGAGGGAATATTTTCAAGACTCTTTGTTTGTTATGCTGCTTGTATAAATGGTCTCTTGAGTGGATGTAAGCCCATTCTATTTTTGGATGGTAGATTTGTGAAAGATCGATATAAAGGTATACTTCTTTGCGTCATAGCATACGACAGGGACCAAGGGATATTTCCTTTAGCTTATTGCATATGCGATCAGGAGAATTTGATCAACTGGAAGTGGTTCCTCCAAGGTTTGTGGTCCATACTATATGAAAAGTCCTGACCCATACAATCCTCCTCACCAATTAGTTATAATTTTAGATGCGGACAAAGAAATTAGAGAATCAGTGAAAGAATATTTTTTCGAAGCTCTACACTCTAGATGTGTTCTACATCTTGTTGAAAACTTTAGGTTAAAGCTAAAGGACTTGGGAATGAAATTGAAGGACACTCATGCTTTGGGGAACTTGCTCCGATCAGCTTGTTATAAATATACCATAGCAAAATGAAATGATTATATGAAAGAAATATATGATATAGATCCAAGGGCATATAACATTGCTATTAACTACTCTCCTGAGCAGTGGGCAAATGCATTCTTTCCTGAAATTAGGTAAAGTTATACAAATCTTGTAGAGTATATGCATTATGAGTGAACCTTTTGTCCATATATGTTAAGTTTATGTTATAAGATGTTAAGGTTACTGTATAAGTGTTAACTTTCATGGTATAACTGTTAATGTTCTTCTATAGCTGCTACGTTTACATTACTTATAACTAGTTTAATGTTCTCCTAATATTTTTTTAGGTATGGGCACGTAACATCTAATGTTGCAGAGTGTTTCAATAATTGGATACGGGAGGCTAGATTGCTTCGAATTCTACAAATAGTTGAGCATATCCATTAGTAAATGATGGTCCGCATGAATAATTGATGCAGTTGCTGATAAATAGAGTGGTTATTTTTGTCCAAAAGTAGAGCTAGTGCTTAGAGAAAATATGGATAAAGGCCGTCCATTAGACGTCAAACAAGTTGCAGATAAAATATTCGAAGTGCAATCCCATAAAACTACACAGGTTGACTTGGAAAAGAAGACAAGCACTTGCCGGGCTTGGGACGTAACTCGAATACCTTGTAAACATGCTTGTGCAATCATCATGTGTATGAAGAGAGACATTTACTAATATTGTGATTGTTATGTCTGTAGAAATATTTGAAAAGAGTTATGAGCCAATCATTTATCCCATACCAGATTATAAGAAGCGTAGTATGTCAAGGGATGAGATCAAGCTACTTCCACCACATACTACTAAAAGAAAGGGGGAGAAATAGAACACGACATATTAGCAATAGAACCATTTACAAACGTGCTTTGAAATGCTCTCAATGTCATGCTGAAGGTCACAACCGAGCAACGTGCAACGAACCAATCGCTGATTGATAAACGTGATTTGAAATACTTTTGGGCAACGAACCGATCGCTGTTTGATAAATATGATTTGAAATATTTTTGGACAATGAACCAATCGCTGATTGATAAAAGTGATTTGTAATGCTTTTGCAAGTTTTATTTTATGGATCAAGTATTTTTTATGTTAATTATTAGGTGAATGATATTACTTTTACGCAAGATTGCTAAAAGTTAATGCTATGTGTAGATTATATGTCATCTATAACTAGTATCCATTAGGCGTCAAACAAGTTCTGAGATAAAATATTCGAAGTGCAATCCCATAAAACTACACAGGTTGACTTGGAAAAGAAGACAAGCACTTGCCGGGCTTGGGACGTAACTCGAATACCTTGTAAACATGCTTGTGCAATCATCATGTGTATGAAGAGAGACATTTACTAATATTGTGATTGTTATGTCTGTAGAAATATTTGAAAAGAGTTATGAGCCAATCATTTATCCCATACCAGATTATAAGAAGCGTAGTATGTCAAGGGATGAGATCAAGCTACTTCCACCACATACTACTAAAAGAAAGGGGGAGAAATAGAACACGACATATTAGCAATAGAACCATTTACAAACGTGCTTTGAAATGCTCTCAATGTCATGCTGAAGGTCACAACCGAGCAACGTGCAACGAACCAATCGCTGATTGATAAACGTGATTTGAAATACTTTTGGGCAACGAACCGATCGCTGTTTGATAAATATGATTTGAAATATTTTTGGACAATGAACCAATCGCTGATTGATAAAAGTGATTTGTAATGCTTTTGCAAGTTTTATTTTATGGATCAAGTATTTTTTATGTTAATTATTCAGTGAATGATATTACTTTTACGCAGTATTGCTAAAAGTTAATGCTATGTGTAGATTATATGTCATCTATAACTAGTATCTGTTAAGCTGTATATTTAACCATTATGCAGCTACTGTACTCGTTAACTCTAACATATGCATGTGAGCTGTAACAAGCAGCTAATAACTATATGTGGTAGCTATTAGCTATCACAAAAATATGTTAACTATAATTCATAAAATGTCAACTATCAACAGTTCCAGTTGTTTATCATGTATACCTGTTAACTGTCATAGGTACATGTTAACTCTAAACAGATACCTATTAAGTATCGCAAGTTCCTGTTAAATATCATACTGAAACCAAAAAACATGCAGAAAAATATAGTTAGAATTAGGAAAGTGCATGTTGGACTACCTTTGGCCTACTAAAGGTAGTATATAGCACATTACACCCCACAGAAATATGTCAAGTTAAACATTAACAAGTTATGATTATTTTTTCATTTAGCTAAGATTCATTCTCCAGTCTTTCATCATTTGTTGTTGTACGTAACTCAAATTCTAGATCATCCACGTCTAGTGTGCCAGTGAGCTTTTTCAATTCCCGACCTTCTGTTATCAACTCTGCTGCAAGCCTTGCATGTACTATCTCCGATGAATTGTCAATAGGCGTAACATGCATATATCACTTCGATGGAGGATAGCCCGTATATAAAGTTAGACGTATATTTTACAGTCATAGCTACAAATCACAAAATAGGAAAGTGATGATTAGTTAGAAGGGATATAGTTTATGTTGACGAAAAATAAAAAATAAAGTGATTGAGTTCATATGCAACATATGATCCATTTTGAGGCTCGCATGGGATTGCCTTATATTTATATGTTCTCCAAACTTTAATTGATCAAATGTAGCCTTCATATGGTCCATGAAATTGATGACTTTGTTAATGGGCTCAATGTAAGAACTGTGATCCGCTGAGCAGTAGTGCATGACAGCATCTTCATCCAATCTAACTTCAACAAGATGCCAATGGTCATGACGCACAACAGGGACTATGAGAATTTTTTGGCCGCCGGCAATATGCTTTCGTATATGCAATTGATATAATTGCGTGAAATCAGTTTGTCTCCCTAGAGTGAATGCTATTTTAATCAAAATAAGATAATAAAATGATTGTAATATATATATATATATATATATATATATATATATATATATATATATATATATATATCAATTGATCATGTTTGAATTTGAGGTGTTTGATTAACAAGCTTACAGAAAAATGATACAATCCCATACTCCTTGTTTAAAGCAGAGTTCTCAGGCTTATGTAACCATGACCTTAATCTGTTTAAGAGTGCCTCTGTAAGCTGCAAGTTAAAGATAAAAGTTAATCAATAATTCATAATGATTTAGATCCACATTTGACTGAAAACCCATACTGTACTTTGTCATCAAGTCTTCCTCCGCGAATTAGGTTAACGAGCTCCTTCCTTCTTATTGTGCTATTAATAGTTTCGATGACATCAAATTTCTTAAAAGCATCACATGAGAATTAGGTGTTAATGTCAAACTAACAGAATTATAACGATGTCATAGAACATTAACATTTATACAATAGGGTTAGCGGATAAATGTTCCAAATTAATGAATCTTGTAGAACACTAATACTTATACAAAAGGATTAACATATAAATGTTCATAGTTAATAGAAATTGTTGAACATTAACAGTTATACAATAGGATTAGCGGATAAATGATCAAACTTAACGGATGCTACAAAACATTAACATTTATACAAAAGAATTAACATATTAATGTTCAAACTTAATAGATCTGCAAAATACTAGTAGTTATTCAAAAGGCTTAACAGCTAACTGGTCACACTAAATAGTAATTATTGAACATTAATAGTTACACAAGAGGGTCAACACATATTTGTTCACACTTAAGAGAAATTAAAACATAGTAACAATTATTCAAAAGGATTAACAAATAAATGTGCAGACTTAATAGAAATTATAGAACAATAATAGTGATCAGCACTTACTGACTACATTTCTGCTTGCAAAAATGCGAAATCCATTTGTTCTCCTCAGCTGAGAGTTTAGAAGCCATATTTCTGGATATTATGTAGTTATGTACAAAAGTCCCTGTGCTATCCAACACACTTAGACTAAACCTAGAAATCTCAAGAATCCCCTCGTTCACGTCCTTTAAAACAGTATGATCAATATTCGACAAATGCGTGCTTTTCAACACGTCCCAAGTGGCAATGTTATTATCATAGTAAATTTTAATTTCATCTACGTTATCATTGACAACAAGTGGTTCATCTTTGTGATCACCATCTTTAGATTTGGGTTTCTTTCGTTCGGTGAATGGCATCCTAACCAGCTACATCCTTTTGTTTATATACATTCCTCATTTTCAAGTTGTGTACCCTCCTCCACATTAACTCTTTTCTCATTCAACTGCTTGTCCTCTTCATTCTTATTTTTTTCATCTCCTCCTTTCTTATTTCCACTCAAGTGCTCTTTAACGTTACCATCTTCATAATCATGTACGAACTCATTAATAAAGCAATCTCTATCATCATCATGTTGTTCGGCTTCATCCGCTGTTGGCTTTCCTTTCTTTTCTCTTGCAATAAACTTCTTCACATTTTCTTTTAAAACTTCAGAAGCTATTATCTCACCTGATCCCTCGTAGCCTTCAATTTTTTTTTATTAAGCCTACAGATCTCATTCATAAATGTTTGACAATACAATTTCTTTGAATGTTTCAGCGCATGACATATTCTCTAATTTAATTTAGCTGCATTTTTCCAAAAATCAAGCTGCTTCTCAATGGGTAACTCCTCAATCTCATCTTCCTTTTGAAAAGCATCATCAATAGCATTTGATATAATCTAGAATTTTTAAAAAATTAAAAGTTAACAGTTATAAGGTAAAAGGTAATAGTTAATCAGCTATAGTTCACATAGATTACGTAAAACATAATAGTTAATCGCTATAGTTCACATATAGGTAGTAAAACTTAATAGTCAATCAAGTAAAATTAACATATGTTTAACAAAGTTAACAATTAGTATGATATACTTAATAATTAAAACTATAAACTTAACATATCTTGGTTAAGAGCTTACCAATCCTATTGAGGATTTCTTCTTATCTTTGATAGGCTTTTTCCTCCTTTACGCTTTCTTCTCCTTTATAACTTTTTGAGAAATATTTGAATGATGCTTCTTTACTGGGAGTGGTGGAATCCCATTTCTTCTAATCCTTAATGTATCATCTTCCTTTATATTTGGCTTTCTGAGTGGATATTTTTCAACCCATGGGCTAAATTTAGCTATAGGTTTTTGAACTACAGCTATGCTTGTTTTTCTAGCTTTTGTAGCTATTGTTTCCTTCCTGAGGGATCCAGACTTCTCTGCAATCATCACCCAATTAGTCAATAGTGGTTTGAATCTATTGCTTAGGGCATATTTTTTAATCCCTATCATTTCGTAGTACTATAGCTGCAAATAAATTGTTTACATTTATCAGTTAGCATGTACTAATTATCAGTTTAACATGAAACAAGCAAACATTCACATGTGATGTGTTAGTTTAACATGAATCACTCAAATTTAGCATGCAATATTTATAGTTACATTCACAAATCTTAAGATGCATGAAGTTTCTTTAACATGAACCTGTAAATATTAGCATTCATCAAATATAGTTAACACTAAACATAAAAGATTCACATGTACCGAGTTACTTTAATATGAACATTTAAGCTTAACAATCATTAATTATAGTTTACAGAATACACTGAAACGTTCACATACATTAGTTAACAATAACAAGAAAAAAGTTAATATAACTTACAATATTCAGAGGCATGCATCCAGGCACATACGTAGCCCTTGGTTTGTTGAGTCATTCTCTAGCAATCTGAATGCCTTTCTTGGTCTGATCATAAATGAATTTTCCCCACGCCACATTCTTCACTCTATCAATGCAATCAACATACTTGAATAAGAGCCTAGGGATGCCTTGCACACTGCTGGGGCACCAAATCGTTGAACATTGATAAAGAATCTGCAGCAATACAAGTCTTCAATATCCTTCTTCTTTTTTGATTCAACAAGAGATTCAAGTAATCCTTCCACATATCTTCGCATATTCTTTGTTGTTTCTTTATCTTTTTTCTTTCTAGTAAATTGATCAGCAAAATACTCCCTCCAAATTCTAGTGTGAGGATCTCTATTGGTGTAAATTATTTCCTCATTATTTGGGAAACTAGTGTGATCGCGAACCCAGTCCAAATTAAAATTAACTATCTTTTCTTTCCCACTACCGACATCGGGCAGAGCAAAAGTCACTTCACCACCTACATAGTGACTCAAAAAAATTTCAAGTGTGGGTCGATCTAGTGCTGGGGGGCCAAATATTATGTAATACTCAAAGTTGCACCCCTCGTATGCATCCCAGTGCCACCGCTTCATTCTCGGTTCAAGTACTTTCATAAAGTCATATATGCACTAAAACTAGCGGTAGGCCTAATTTTTGCAGCATGACCACACTTTTTCCTACAATAATTAATTTAAATCACTTAACATCAATCTATCTAAACTTAACATCCAATAGCCAATAGTAACAACCAACAATAAAAATTAACAGTTATGCTATAAACATTAACAACCATTCACTAAAATTGATATCGATCAATAAAACTTAAAACATAGTGTGTAAAGTCAGACATCAGATACCAATATGACCAACCAAATTCCAGACTTAATAGTTAATTAGAAACGTTAATATGTTTTGACGAAACGTAACAACCAAACATTCATCTATAACATCCATATGTTAAATTTCATAGATCCAGGCACATGGTTCACAATGCACCAATAGAACTACACATTTATCCTTCTATACAGCAATTTTCACAATTTTTCCAAGTAAAATTCAGACAATTCTTCCAATATAGTTTCACATTTTTTCAAAACATATTCCATAATTTTGCCCAAAAAAAAAACAAAATTTAACGTAAACTTACTTCTTTCTAGATTTCTCTACATCCTCTTTTAAACTTTGATTTTTTCTTTTGCTATGTGGTAACCTCTTTTGCATGCCCAACAGGGTTTGCGTGGCTTCATCAGTGCTGCCATTCCCTGATTACGAAGCATGAGTGGATGAAGACATGGAGGGGGATGAGAGATCAGAGGGTCCATGGTCAATCTTCGACGGCGAAGAGGGATCTTTAACACTCTTCGATGGCGAGGGGGATTTTTAACACTCTTCGATGGTGAGGGGGGATCTTCAACACTCTTCGAAGGTGAGGGGGGATCTTTAACACTCTTTGAAGGTGAGTGTTGTCGGTCGTCGTTCAACGCTGATAGTTCCTGATCGTGCACTGGCTACCGAGAGTGGTGAACTACTTCAAATTCATCGCAATTGACGTCTTTCATTCCTAATTTAGGGGAGTCAGGGTTTGCCGTGGAGATTTTGGCCTTTTTTTTTACTAAAATGCCAAAATCCTAGATCGGATTTGGGAGAAATTGGGGGTGTTTTTCATTTTCCTATTAACCTTAGACAGAGAGAGAGGGAGGGAGAGGAGAGAGAGAGAGATAAATTTGATTTGAGAGTGGGTGCGTTTACCGATTTCAATGGGTAAACAATAACCACTTAGGGGCCATTTGGGGTTTTTAGAATTTTTTCTCTCCCTGTGCTTAGTTGGCAGGGGAAAAGGGGCTGATTCAAACTTTTGCCTTATATTTTGGATTTATACACAAGGATGAAAGTACAGGGGGCTGGGGCACATCAAGAACTCATAGTTGAGGCCGTGACACAATTTTCTCAAATACCTTTTGCAACATGGTAGTACAAAATTATATTATATAATATTGTTTATGTCAAAAAGTTAATCGCATGGGTGGATGGATATTTGGAGGAGTTTAGGTTCCCATAATCTTCTCTGATGGCTGATTAATCAGGAGGAAGCAGATTCCTATACAGGTAACACTTGTTAGATAGCATGAGGAGATTTTCCCCAGTGTGCCCTCCAACGTTCAAATTAGTGATAAATTAGGTAAATTTATAGAATGCAGAATCTAGTTTTAGACAGGGGATCGACCACTTCCTCAAAAAGAGATGAAGAGGCCGCACGGTAAGCACCAAACTGTTGATATCAGATGATTAATAGTGGGATTCAGGGCTAATTCTGAAAAGCTTAGGGTCCCTTGACCTCCTTTGACGACTGATCCCCGGATTGGAGGAGCGTCCTACAAACCTGTAATATGTTAGAGGACCGAAGTTAGGTTCTCCGGTGATTCCTCCGAAGATCAAATTAGTCATGACCTAAAGGGGATCAAGGAACTGATATAGTTCTCTCTGAGTGTGTAGAAAGAGCATACATTTGGTCAGTAGGTGATGTGCCTATTTATACTCAGCTGACGAGGGTATTTATGTAATCTCGGCTGAGTCCAAGCAGTCAGCTTACTCGGCTAATCCTTTACAAGTATCGGCCGTGGGTGGAATGAGTCACCCTTGTGATTAATGAGATGGTGACAGAGGGTCCTAGGTACTGTCGTGGTCCAATGACTCATTAAGACTTTCGGCGGGGGTGTAATGATGACTCCGACCGTACATTTACTACGATGGTGACTGGCTGTCGGCAAGGGGTTCGAAAATGACCGCCTTTCATCTCGACTTTCGAGAAGAGACGCGTTTCGTCTTAGCTCGGCGAAAAGGGACACCTTTGTCTTGGCCTGGCGGGAAGGGACGCCTTTCATCTTGGCCTGGCGAGAAGGAACGCCTCAGTCTCAGCCTGGCGAGAAGGGATGCCTTTCAGGGTCGAGTTGGGGTGTAGACTGCCAGTTAAATATGATTAACACTTGCTTATTTTTATGGCACATCACTGGCCCCTTTTGCTCGAACTCGGGTGGCTGAGTCCGAGTGAAATTGAACTTCGTGCCTTGAATTTACTTCGAAACGACACCAAGGTCTTGGGTACGTGCCTTGGGCTTATTCATGAGAATGACGCCAGGGTCTTAGAGTCTTCCTTGCCAATTCAATGAATATCAAGTGACAAAAGCTGCAGACAGGTTTGTACACAGGTCAAAATATTTCTTATCTACAGAAGGGTCTTTACAATTTAACTATATTTTGTAGAGCTATTCTCCGAAATGTTTTACGTTTTATGACAACCCTTCCATTTTTTTAACATTGCTCTTTATTTACTTGCTCTTCATTTAATCTTTGGCGGAATTTTTTAACTGCCGTAGCGTTTAAGCGGCTGTGGCATCTTCCAATTCCAAGTCCGAAGACAGGGGATCGACCACTTATCAAAAAGAGATGAAGAGGCCCCACGATGGGAGCCAAACTATTGATGTCAGATGCTTAACAGTGGGATTCAGAGCTAATTCTAAAGAGCTTAGGGTCCCTTGACCTCCTTTGATGGCTGATCCCCCGATCGGTGGAGCGTCCTGCAAAACTGTAACACGTTAGAGGACCGGAGTTGGGTTCTCCGGTGATTCCTACGATGATTAAGTTAGTCATGACTTGAAGTGGATCAAGGAATTGATGTAATTCTCTCTAAGTGTGCGAAAATCGCGTACATTTGGTTAGTAGGCGATGTGCCTATTTATACCCAGCTGACGAGGGTATTTATGTAATCTCGGTGAGTCCAAGCGATCGGCTTACTCGGCTGATAGTTTACAGGTGTTGGCCGTGGGTGGAACGAGTCACCCTTATGATTAATGAGACGGTGACAGAGGGTCCCAGGTGTCATGGTGATGGCTGTCGGCGAGGGGTTCGAGAATGACCACCTTTCATCTTGGTGTTTGAGAAGAGACGCCTTTCATCTCGGCTGGCGAAGGGATGCCTTCGAGGTCGAGTTGGGGTGTAGACCGCCGCTAAATATGATTAACACTTGCTTATTTTATGGCACATCAGCCTTTGCTCGAACTCGTGGTCGAGTCCGAGTGAAATTGAACCGTGCCTTGAATTTACTTCAAACGACACCAAGGTCTTGGAGTGCGTGCCTTGGGCTTATTCATGAGAATGACGCCGTGGTCTTAGAGTCTTCCTTGCCAATTCAATGAATATCAAGTGACAAAAGCTGCAGACGAGGTTTGTACACGTGTCAAAATATTTCTTATCTGAAGGGTCTTTACAATTTAACTATATTTTGTAGAGCTATTCTCGAAATGTTTTACGTTTTATGACAACCCTTCCATTTTTTAACATTGCTCTTTATTTACTTGCTCTTCATTTAATCTTTGGCGGAATTTTTTAACTGCCGTAGCGTTTAAGCGGCTGTGGCATCTTCCAATTCCAAGTCCGAAGACAGGGGATCGACCACTTATCAAAAAGAGATGAAGAGGCCCCACGATGGGAGCCAAACTATTGATGTCAGATGCTTAACAGTGGGATTCAGAGCTAATTCTAAAGAGCTTAGGGTCCCTTGACCTCCTTTGATGGCTGATCCCCCGATCGGTGGAGCGTCCTGCAAAACTGTAACACGTTAGAGGACCGGAGTTGGGTTCTCCGGTGATTCCTACGATGATTAAGTTAGTCATGACTTGAAGTGGATCAAGGAATTGATGTAATTCTCTCTAAGTGTGCGAAAATCGCGTACATTTGGTTAGTAGGCGATGTGCCTATTTATACCCAGCTGACGAGGGTATTTATGTAATCTCGGCCGAGTCTAAGCAGTCAGCTTACTCGGCTGATAGTTTACAGGTGTTGGCCGTGGGTGG
>CM022701.1:47131325-47368825 GCA_012295165.1 Asparagus setaceus | reverse complement strand
TGTGTGAAGTTGATTTATGATTCAACCCCCGAAGCCTCGTCAAACTCTTTCTTGATGCGCTCAGCTTTTCGAATTGTTTCAGTGAGGAGAGTTGCCTGTGGATTCTACATCATCACCACTTCTTCATCAAGCTTCACTTCAATTCTGTTGAAGAACAATTTTCTTAAAAAAGGCTATAAGATCTTTTTGATTTGCGCTTAAATTATTTTGGTTGGTATGTTTTATCTTATTTTTACAACGTATTCAAGCCCGTGATAATTGAGGGTTAGGACTAGTTATGTCTAGGCGCTACTCATCTGTGAGGAGTTAGGTTAGACGATTGGTTTTGGGTATATTTCAGGGTGCGATCTTTATAAGCCTACTGAATCGGGTTGTGATTCAGGTAAACTCTGGTCATAGTGAGGAAGCCCCTCCATGAGAAAGAAGAGTGGACATAGAATTTCTATCCAATCCACTATAAAATCTTGCATGTTCTCTGGTTTATTATTGGTTTGGCTTTTTGCTTTTATTTTGATATTTGTTTTCGCGGTAAATTCTGTGTTTTAGTGAAAATCTGTAGCAAACCTATACACCACCCTAGGCTTGCATCTCGGATCCAACAAGTGGTATCAAAGCCTCATTACCCATCTTTAGGATTCAAATCGTTACCCATCTTAGGATTTAAAACCTAGGGTAGAGATGTCTAGTCTTACCGCTACAAAAGTTTTTTCTCAAGGGACGCACTGTACACCAACCCCACTTTTTGATGGGACAAACTACACCAATTGAAAATCACGTATGAAAGTCTTTTTGATGCCCACTAATTATGGCATTTGAGAGTGTGTCAAAAACGGCTACAAAGAACCCACTACAATTGTAGAAGGGGTTTCTATTGTCATACCTAGGGATAAGTGGTCACCATAGAATAAACATAATTATTCATTTAATGACAAAAGCTATGAATGCTCTCAATTGCTCTTTAACTACTGAAGAATTTAACCGTGTTTTAAATTGTACTATTGTGTAGGAAATTTGAAAAATATTGGAGGTTACCCATGAAGGAACATCACAGGTTAAAGTGGTGAAACTAACTATGCTTTTCAGCAAGTATGAACATTTCAAGATGAAGGGCTCGAAAAGCATTCAAGATACGTTCACACGAGTCACCAATATCGTGAACAAATCCAAAGCTTTAGGAAAGGAGTATGATAACAAGGAGCATTGCAGAAAAATACTTCGTTCTTTATCTAGAGATTGGGAACCAAAGGTAATGACTATTGAGGAGTTGCAAAATTTTTCTAACTTAACTCTTGAAGATCTTCTATGTAATCTTGTCATGTACGAAGTTTGATTAAAAGAGAGAGAAGATGCTTCTAAAAATGATTCCAAGAAAAAGTCGTTAGGCCTGAGCCGAAAAAAGAGAAATCCCAATCCAGAAAGAAGAAGGAATCAAGCTCGGACTCTGATAATGATAATGAGAGTGAGATGGGATTGGTAGTTAAATGATTAAAATCATTCCTAAAGACGAGAGACGGGCAAAAGTTTATGCAAAATAAATGGAATCAAAGGTTCACAAAGGCAAGAAAAAGTAAATATGAAAATTCAAATACTGAAGTTATCTGTCATCATTGCAGGAAACCTGAATATTACTGAAATGAATGTCTTCTCAACAATAATGATTACAAAGGAAAGAACAAAAGTTTCAAGGCAACAACATGGGATTTCTCGAGTGAAGAAGAAGATTTAGACAATGACTCAAATGCCAATAATAAAAGTCATTGTCTTATGACTAATGTTCAAATTGTGGAAGAGTTAGATAGTGGAAATTCAGATAAGGAAATTTAATGGAGATCTAAGGAACAAGGGAGTACATGGTATTTAGATTCTGGATGCTCTCAATATATGATAGGTAAGAAAGACTTGTTTTTTACTATCGATAAAAAGAAAGGTGGAGATGTGACTTTTGGGAACAATGACAAAAGTAAGATTATAAGAGTTGGTGATATAGGTAGTGATTCTTTTAAACTCCTTAAGATTTTACTTGTTGATGGTTTAACGCATAATCTTATTTCCAGTAGTCAGCTCTGTGACAAAGGTATGTCTACTCTTTTAGAATCTACTGTACGTGAAATTATTAATTCAAAAATAGGTTTGATTGTGTTTATAGGTAATAGATATGCTAATGTGTATACTTTAAACTTCGATGATATCAAATCTGACATGTAAAATGTTTGGTTGCAGGGGGAGAGGATGGTGAGCTTTGGCACAAGGAACTTGGACATGCAAGCATGGGTTTATTACAAAAACTCTCAAAGAAAGTATTAGTTAGCAAGAGGTTTACATGTTACTACTTTTAAAAGTGAGAGCTTATATGAGGCTTGTACAAAAGGTAAATTCATAAAATCCTCTCATAGTTTGAAGAATCTAGTAAGCACTTCTAAACCTTTGCAATTACTTCACTTAGATCTTTTTGGACCCGTGCCCACACAGAGTTTAGGAGGAAAGAGTTACTATTTAGTTGTGGTTGATGATTACTCTAGATTCATATGGGTCATGTTTCTAGCCAAAAAGAGAGAATTTTAAAAAAATTTAAATTTTTTTAAAAAGAGTTGAAAAAGAAAAAGGTCTACCTATTTGTACTATTCGGTCTAATCATGGAGGAGAATTTGAAAATAAACTTTTTAAATAATTTTAAAACATTTTTTGTATGGATAGTTTGAAGTATGTACATGTTTAGGGGGAGTTTTTTTACAATACCTTTACATGTTAGCACTTTCATGAATGCATGAATGTAGGGGGAGCTTTGCATATATTTTTCCTTTGCATGAAAAGTGGTTGTGTGCTTTATTTGTTGAATATATATCTCAAAATACATATATTTCTGTATTTCAAATTTTGAGCTTTGTTATTATTAAAATGGGGAGATTATTAGAACGTAGTTTGTACAGTTACTTTGGTTTGAGTAATAACAAACTCTCATTTGTTACTGATAATTGTTTGAGATGATATATTTCAGGTATAAATAGGTATATGAAAGATACAAGGTGAAACAATGCAAAAATTAACATTCATGTTGATTTCAGCTATCACACCATCGATGATCACGAGGACACCATCGATGGTCATGAGACAATCGATGGATTACAATGCACAATCGGAGAAAAACAGAAGTAGGAATCAGAACCATCGATGGTCCACAAGAAACGTTCGATAGCCAGCTATACCCTCGATGGACTACAGTGCATATTCGATGAATTCAAGAAACCAGATTTCAGCTCATTGATGGCTTACAGGGTAACCATCAATGGTGCATAGGGGACCATCGATGGTTGTGTTAAACCATCGATGGCGACGACATAGTTTAGCAGATTTGATGTTTTAATCTCAGCCGTTCGTCGACCCTTTTCATCTCCAACTTCTACTATGATTCCTATATCTTTCTTTACTATCAATGGCTATATAAGAGAGGAAGAGATCCTATTTTGGAGAGGTTCTTGCATTAAGAAAAAGAGAGAGATTTTATTCTAGAGTTTGTGTGAAGTTGATTTGTGATTCAATCCCCGGAGCCTCGTCAAACTCTTTCTCGACGCACTCAATATATTTGGATTGCTTCAGTGAGGAGAGTTGCCCTTAGATCCAACGTCATCACCACTTCTTCATCAAGCTTCACTTCAATTCTTTTGAAGAACGGTTTGCTTAAAAGACATTGTAAGATCTTTTTGATTTGCGCTTAAGTTGGTTTGTTTTATCTTGTTTTTACGACGTAGTCAAGCTGGTGATAATTGAGGGTTGGGACTAGCTAGGTTTCTCATCTCTGAGAAGTTAGGTTAGACGACTGACTTCGGATAGATTCCAGGATGTAGTCTTTGTAAGCCTACTGAATCGAGTTGTGACTTAGGTGAACTCTGGTCATAGTGAGGAAACCCCTTCGTGAGAAGGAATAGTGGACGTAGGATTTCTATCTAAACTACTATAAAATCTTGCGTGTTCTCTAGTTTGTTATTGGTTTGATTTTTTACTTTTATTTTGATATTATTTTTGCTACAAATTTTGTGTTTTAGCGAAAATCTATAGCAAACCTATTCACCCCCTCTAGACTTGCATCTCAAATCCAACAAGCGGCCTCATTCTGAGTTCAGTTTGATGAACTCAATCTAGTAAATTTTTCCTTGCATCAACACACATAATACAGTCCACGGAGAGTGCATTGCAAATAATCCGTCTAAACCTTTAAAATACTCTGTTCTTGTTTGACAGATTAATTGTCTTTTTGTTTACGTAAAAACAAAAATAAAAGGTTGAAAAAAAAGGCATAAGAAAGAGGACAGAGAGAGGCTCAATTGTGACGAAATATTCCTCGAAAATTTCCCTTGGTTGGCTCTAAATCCACAACTAACTCGTCCAATCCCACTTGAGTGCGTGCTGAAATCCACAATTAACTCGTCCAATCCCACTTGCGTGCGTGCTGAAAAAACAATACAATAAAAGTATATATGGAGGAAAAAGGGGCGGTGATTCTCTACGTGACGCCTTTTCTCGCCGTCACTTCTCCCATCATTCTCCACCACTATAGTTCGATGTCTCAGGCTCAGATTCATCTTGAGAAAATTTTGTTCATACCCGTCTTTTGAAAAACATTTATTTGTAGGCCATAAACCTTAATAAATCTGTGGATATGCTCTAAATTTTCGCTGACAATAGATTTTCAACCTCAAATTACTAAAATCGCGACGATAGAGTTAGGTTCTCTAAACTCTCATCAGTAGAAAATTCTATTATAAACTAGGTATTCGTGGACACATTTGATCTCTACTTTTATAAGTTCTCAAAGTTTAATGTTCTTGAAATACACATGGATATGCGGGAAAAAATTTAATTATCGAACTTATTCTTACCTTTGTTTTAGAAGTAGATTGATTGCACAATAAACACAATAGAAGATGACAAGTTATACGGTAAACTATAAGAAAAATAAAAATAAATTAACAGCAGTATTGCAAAAGTATTCTCGAAATAACTATGCTAATAAGGCTATAATTAACTTGAGATTTGAACAACATAATGATTATACTTTTCTATGTGTCATCCAACATTTTTATTAGAAAACATTATAAAGAAGCAACAGCCTTACGTTTTTCTAACTACATTTCTAGCTGCCATTTCGAAAACATAATGATATTACAATTAAGTCAAAGTAGTGCTTTGGATTTGAAAATAAATCACCGAAGTTGTTGGACTGCATGGGAGGCAAAAATAATTCTCAAACAAGGGGTGCAAGATAATTTTCCCTTTGCTTTTTATGGCATCAACGTCCTGCGACAAAACGCCAAAACTAAACTCGAGTCCCAGTGGGCAGTTCTTTGATTTCGCGATAGGTTTTATTGCATATTGCATTCAACTCCGGCATGATTGAAACTACTATCATTTGTGGTTACGTCCGGTTGGGGGCTAAGTTTGAGGATTTTACACGGCAGCCATTTTGGGCAAGGCCGGATATTGGATTTTTGCCTTGTCTATTTTTAGGCTTTGATTCTGAGCGAGGAAATTGAGATTGAATTAGATTCTAGAAATGAATTCTACACAGGCATTATCCTCCAGATTGAATTAGATTCTAGAAATGAATTCTGAACGAGGAAAGCAGCCTAATTATTTTTTTTTCTCAAATATTAGCTTTTGCGTAAAAGCAAGGGAGATATTTATCAAGAACTGTTTAATCCAAAAGTTTAAGCTTTGGGATGAAGATTAACATGGTATCAAACCTCCAGATTGTTTTAAGAGGTCTTGATTCAAACTTCATTATCCTCAAATTTAAAGTGCATTTATCTAATCCCGTCTCGTGCTGTGCTTTTCCAAATATAATTTGAAACTAAATATTTTTTCATATGGCTCTTGTGACGTATGTAGAGCGCGTTGCAAATTAGTTTATGGATCGGTTGGACTGCTAGAAGTCCAAATAGGTGTCCGGAAAGGCCTTTGACTTGCACATGAAGGACGGGCTATGTCGCCCAATTTGTAAGTCGGATTCAGACATGTAATATTTGTAAATCGCCTATCACGGCAATATGGAGTCAAACACACCAACAAAAGTTTAATTTGCAATACTCAGATTCACGAATTTCCTTTCGAATTGAGAGCTATTGGATGGTTTACTATTTTTAGTAATAAAGTAGGAGTCTGTTTGGACTAGAAAATGAATATGGTATAATCACAAAATTGGATGATTTGTTTCCTCAATCATAGAGAGTCTTTTGAATTAGTTTTTAATAGTTTCTATTTTTAGTAATTTCTGCCTTATTAGGAGTCCACTATGTTTTTCTATTTAAGCATAGTATTGTAAACCCTAAATGTATTACTTTTGATTAATAATATTTTTATCTTTCATAATTCTTTGTGGATATATATATATATATATATATATATATATATATATATATATATATATATATATATATATATATATATATATATATATATATATATATATATATATATATATATATATATATATATATATATATATATATATATAGGAAAATGCTAAAATGAGATGGTGAGCTCAAATTCTTATCGTGAGCTAGCCCAATCGACTACTCGAAATGATGATCGACACAGCAGTGATTTGCACTCATCATGATCTATATGTAGAAAAATTATATTGTTTTGATATTTTTAACCATTATTTTAGCTCATTATAAAAGCGGACGTAAAAGTCTGCGAAAAATTAACAGATCAAAGTAGTTTGATTCATACTCTAAAAGGCTCCAAATTATGTGAAAATTTTATCACACATACTTAATGACGTGTTGAACAAGATGTACGGTGCGATCATGAATTTGATGAACCGATTAGTCTAGCTCACGATAAGATTTGAGCTCACCATCTCACAATAGCATTACTCTATATATATATATATATATATATATATATAAAGATTCCTTGGATTCTAAAGTTTCTCTTGGTGAATCCCACTGCACTGCGTCAATAGGGATTCTGCACTGCGTCAATAGGGATTCTCTCTTGGGATCTGGTGCTATGTGTCTCCATGTTAATTAGTCGCATGTTTTGGGTCTTTTGAATAGCAATTGACACAGATTACAATTCAAATATTACAATAAAACAAAGAAAAAATTTATAGAGATATGAGGTTCTTTTCCGCGTTCCGATGAAGTGTCCATCTTGTGCTCCGTTGACGATCCGATCAAGACGAAAGGTCTTTCGCTAATTAAAAATCTCTAATCTTGCTGAAGATGCCAAAGTCGTCTTTGGATGAAGAGATGCTAAGTGGCTAAAATCTGAGAAAATCGAGTTAAAAGTACCAAGCTTCAGATTCGTTGCCTTTCTTCTTTTCCCTCTGTGTGTCAAAATAAATAATCTTCTTTCCTCTTATAGGCGAAGAGAGAGAGAGAGAGTGAGAGAGAGAGAGAGAGGCCATTAATTATGGATTAAGTGGCTATTAACTCAGGAGATAATGGGAAGAACCATTTCTCCTTGAAAATAGCTTGAAACGGTTAATTGGCGAAGTTCGCTAATAACATTGTGGGCGAAGTTTGCTAGAATGTGGGTGGGCCATATTCTTTGGATCGTGGGTGACGTGACCCACGTGGGTCTCTTTGGGTGAAGTTTGCCAAGGATTTCGGGTGAGCTTCGCTGATAAGTTTGGATTTGACTTAGAATTTGACTCGAACACGTATCTCTACTCGGCCTACTTGAGGACACCTTTTGACTCGACCAAGAGTCAAATATAAAAACTGACTCGACCCCAACTACTTCCTGACTCAGATGAGTTGGGTTTGAATGCATTATGTAGCCAAGTTCGCATGTTTCTTGAGCGAACTTCGCTACAGCCTGTCATGGGCTTACGTTTTGGCCCATTAGAAGTATTTAACCGTAGGCTTCCACTTCTTGGATCCAAGCTGAGCATTGGGCCTAGGTAAAAACATATTTTAACCGTTTAGAAGACCCCCTCTTAAAAGTTTTTGATATCCTGCTTTTGGCTTGTAACAGGAATTGAAATACTTTGGGTAGTAGCCAGAGGTGTACTGTTAAACGTGGCTTGAGTCATCTTACTTTGGTCGAAACTTGTCTTCATTCATCTACTTGGTTGCCAGAGGTGTAATGTTGAATGTGGCTTCCTTTGCCATAGGCAATGTTCAGTTGACTCTGAATGTTGTTAAGTTCGACTCAGTTTAGTTGTGCGAGTGAAGTTCTCTAGCTGGTGATGGCCGTTAGTTGGCGATGGTCACCAAGATTCCCACCTTTGGATACACGCCATGATTTGTGGCTGCGATCTCTCTTCAGTGGTCAAAGTTTTGGTGAGATTCACTAGGTCACACTAAGATTTAGGCTAGTCCCTAGCCTCTTTGTTTAGTCCAATCGCTTCTTATGAGAAGTGAATTTTTTTGGAAGTTTAGATTTGGAAAGCTTATAAATAGCCTCATTCCAATCCAAATTTTTTCTCACCTTCATCTTTTCCATGTCTAAGTCCTCTTCAACCCGACAGGAGATGCTCTTCAATAGAGGAGCTAAGATTCAATAGCTCCAACAGAAGCTAGCCCAAATGAATGTCAATCCAACGGAGGACATCTGTATACTGCGCCTATTGGTGGATTTTCTTTTAGCCGAGAAGGCTACGCTCGAGTAAACTCTCGAGAATAAGTCAGTAGTTTGTCACGAGGTGACTTGTGATAGGGATGTTTGGAACATTGAGTGCCATGCTCTGCGTAGGACCGTTCGTAGGCTGAGATGGTGTCTGAAGAAAGACCCATAGAGCTCCACAAGCAAAGACTCCGAAAGTGATTATGTCTCGCAAGTGTGCACCTAGAACGTAATTTAGGGGTCGTGTGCTTATCTCGACCTCGACGTCGAATTTTGTTTAACAGCTCTTCTCATCTCCTGGCATAGGGCCTAATGGAGGAGTAAATATGAGCTGTTTTTTCTACATGGGGACTAGTTTTGTTCCCCAAGTTTTGTGAGATCGGAGGAACATGGGATTAGTAGCTTCAGTATTCTTTTTCCTTCTCATTATCCCTGGTTAGGGGTAAAGGCCAAGCTCTTGATTTTGGTTTCCCTTGCCATTTTGCCTCTTGATTGTTGTTGAAGTTGGAGGAATGAACGCCAGCTATCTTTGTAGTTTGAGAGTCTGAATGTCGCCTTTATGTAACATAGTCTTTGATTAATAAGAATGTAATCTTCATGAGATTGTCCATCCTTATGTATTTTATCTTTCATAGTTTACCTTTCATGCTTGAAGCAAAACTTAAAATCTGCATGCGATTTGTTGAGAAATCTATCATTTGAGCGAGGTTCACCTAATTTTTGGACTTAAGCAAAGTTCGTATGTCTGTTAGCAAAGCTCATTCAATTTTGGGACTTATGTAATGTTCCTTAAGTCAGTTGGGCGAGGCTTATTCATTATATGAGCAGAGCTTGCTAGACTGATTGGCGAAACTCACTGAAGGGATTTTAAATTTCAAATCCTCGATTTCTGTGCCTAAAATTGGGACGAAGATCACTCTTCCCCGAGGCTCAGGATGAGATTCTCGAGCGAAGTTTAGGGAGAAAATCTTGGCTAAGTTCGCTAATAACATTGTGGGCTAAGTTTGCTAGAATGTGGGTGGGCCATATTCTTTGGATCGTGGGTGGCGTGACCCACGTGGGTCTCTTTGGGTGAAGTTTGCCAAGGATTTCGGGTGAGCTTGATAAGTTTGGATTTGACTTAGAATTTGACTCAACACGATCTCTACTCGCCTACTTGAGGACACCTTTTGACTCGACCAAGAGTCAAATATAAAACCGACTCGACCCCAACTACTTCCTGACTCAGATGAGTTGGGTTTGAATGCATTATGTAGCCAAGTTCGCATGTTTCTTGAGCGAACTTCGCTACAGCCTGTCATGGGCTTACGTTTTGGCCCATTAGAAGTATTTAACCGTAGGCTTCCACTTCTTGGATCCAAGCTGAGCATTGGGCCTAGGTAAAAACATATTTTAACCGTTTAGAAGACCCCCTCTTAAAAGTTTTTGATATCCTGCTTTTGGCTTGTAACAGGAATTGAAATACTTTGGGTAGTAGCCAGAGGTGTACTGTTAAACGTGGCTTGAGTCATCTTACTTTGGTCGAAACTTGTCTTCATTCATCTACTTGGTTGCCAGAGGTGTAATGTTGAATGTGGCTTCCTTTGCCATAGGCAATGTTCAGTTGACTCTGAATGTTGTTAAGTTCGACTCACTTTAGTTGTGCGAGTGAAGTTCTCTAGCTGGTGATGGCCGTTAGTTGGCGATGGTCACCAAGATTCCCACCTTTGGATACACGCCATGATTTGTGGCTGCGATCTCTCTTCGGTGGTCAAAGTTTTGGTGAGATTCACTAGGTCACACTAAGATTTAGGCTAGTCCCTAGCCTCTTTGTTCAGTCCAATCGCTTCTTATGAGAAGTGAATTTTTTTGGAAGTTTAGATTTGGAAAGCTTATAAATAGCCTCATTCCAATCCAAATTTTTTCTCACCTTCATCTTTTCCATGTCTAAGTCCTCTTCAACCCGACAGGAGATGCTCTTCAATAGAGGAGCTAAGATTCAATAGCTCCAACAGAAGCTAGCCCAAATGAATGTCAATCCAACGGAGGACATCTGTATACTGCGCCTATTGGTGGATTTTCTTTTAGCCGAGAAGGCTACGCTCGAGTAAACTCTCGAGAATAAGTCAGTAGTTTGTCACGAGGTGACTTGTGATAGGGATGTTTGGAACATTGAGTGCCATGCTCTGCGTAGGACCGTTCGTAGGCTGAGATGGTGTCTGAAGAAAGACCCATAGAGCTCCACAAGCAAAGACTCGAAAGTGATTATGTCTCGCAAGTGTGCACCTAGAACGTAATTTAGGGTCGTGGTGCTTATCTCGACCTCGACGTCGAATTTTGTTTAACAGCTCTTCTCATCTCCTGGCATAGGGCCTAATGGAGGAGTAAATATGAGCTGTTTTTTCTACATGGGGACTAGTTTTGTTCCCCAAGTTTTGTGAGATCGGAGGAACATGGGATTAGTAGCTTCAGTATTCTTTTTCCTTCTCATTATCCCTGGTTAGGGGTAAAGGCCAAGCTCTTGATTTTGGTTTCCCTTGCCATTTTGCCTCTTGATTGTTGTTGAAGTTGGAGGAATGAACGCCAGCTATCTTTGTAGTTTGAGAGTCTGAATGTCGCCTTTATGTAACATAGTCTTTGATTAATAAGAATGTAATCTTCATGAGATTGTCCATCCTTATGTATTTTATCTTTCATAGTTTACCTTTCATGCTTGAAGCAAAACTTAAAATCTGCATGCGATTTGTTGAGAAATCTATCATTTGAGCGAGGTTCACCTAATTTTTGGACTTAAGCAAAGTTCGTATGTCTGTTAGCAAAGCTCATTCAATTTTGGGACTTATGTAATGTTCCTTAAGTCAGTTGGGCGAGGCTTATTCATTATATGAGCAGAGCTTGCTAGACTGATTGGCGAAACTCACTGAAGGGATTTTAAATTTCAAATCCTCGATTTCTGTGCCTAAAATTGGGACGAAGATCACTCTTCCCCGAAGCTCAGGATGAGATTCTCGAGCGAAGTTTAGGGAGAAAATCTTGGGCGAAGTTCAGTGCAAGCCTATAAATAGACTAGTGATCTTCCTATCTCTTCACACCGCCTTCAAAACCCTAACTTTCTTCAAACTTCTCCAAACTCTCAGATTTCTAAATCTCCTTTTTGAATCAATGGCCCCCCAACGTCAATTCACTCAAGGAAAGAACACCGCTAGCGGTTCGCGCCGGTCGAAGTCCGTCGCAGTTGGAGTTGTCATGGCTCAGGAAGGCTTACTGATGGAGCTCGCGCGTGGTATCACTTTGTTGCTAGGGCTACCGGTGCCACCTTTATTTTACCTTACAAGGTTCCTAACTGTTACATGACATTAGGATTTTATAAATGGTATAGCACAGTAAATGTCCCCCATCCAAATTTCGAAGTGAACAAGACTGGTGTGCGATAGATCATTTGGAAGTACAAAGAAGCTTCCAAGAAAGGATCCAACAGTTGAGCACCTGGACTCAAAGAGTATTTGGCGGAAGCTGGATTGGAAGGAAATGAAGAAGACTCAGGGGCATCAACTGACAAGGTACCACCACAAAGACCTGTTGGCATTAGCATACATGAGCCAACGGAATCAACAGTTCACCGAGGAATAGCCGGTAGAGGGGTTTGTGGGAAGAGGCCACTACAAGTCCAACACTCGCAAGAATCATCAAAGAATCAACGCGTAGAGCTTCCATAGTTGGTGAAAGCTTTTGTACCCGATGAACCTCCAAGAGCAAGGGAGAAGTCTCCTGTGATTCCAATGGCAAGAGCCAGTGATGGAACATGCAGCTGCTTCAGGTAAAACTTATTTTTACCTTTTCATTGATTCAGTGGGCATACATTCTGGTGATGCGTAGTTCTTGCTAATAGGTAAGGAGCCCGTCACGATCGAGCATGTGGGTTTGGATAGAGAAGAATGGATCGACTACGACACCGATAATTACCTCACCGAGCCAGACGAAATTGGTTTCGAGGGTGCTATAAGTGGATCTTCCTATGTCCTAGGTATAATCCTCTTCAATGGGATTTGTGCAGTTCTTTTAGCTCAATAACTAACACTTTACTCATCTTCCCCTAGATGATGAACTTGAACTAGAGGCTGGTACGGAAGCAACTCCCGTGCCCATTCCTATGGATGACGAGCCTGAACCGACTGTTGGCTCCACAGCAACTTCAGTGGCTGTTCCTATTGCCAACGAACCTGAGTCGGAGACTAGTATGGCAGCAAGTCCCGCACCAATTCTTGCTGCACAGCGCATGTTAATTACAGACGAGTCATCCGATTTTGAGGACGATGATGATGTACCGATTTCTCCGATTTTGCAAGGAGTTGGAATAATCATCTCACGAGGTCCCCAACCTCAAGTTGAAGATAAGCCTGCTGAGGTGCCAGACACATTCATCGAGCCAGAGACCACAATCACTGCTGTTGAAGAGGCGCCAGTAGATGTAATGATGACAACGGTGTTAGTTGTGCGGACTTCCGAATCATTGGTGACCTCAGCACAATTCGTCTCTACCACGGTGGATGTCTCGAGCGTGTTAGCTTTGCTCGCATCATTTCTCATACTAGGCAGCAGTCAGATTCAGGTCTCCTTGGCCACGGCCTCAATTGCCTGTGACGCATTGGCAGTTTTGACTAGGGCGAGTCCGTCAAGTCATATGGGAATTCCTCAATCCCCTCAATCCCCAGACTCTGATGATTCAATTGAATCAGAGATCCTAATTTAGATTGAGAGTCTGATGAAATTATTCAATCAGATTGTTAAAAATGCCTTATCTGCTGGAAGAGGCTTGTCTTCTCGGACTATTTGTCTACTGCGGAGTCAGCTTGGCGTTCTTATATCAATCGCTGGAGTCGAACGTGCTGAGCCGTACAAGAGAATGATCGACGAGATTGAGCTCCATTTTTAAGAACTGCAGCGCCTTCGTGGGGCTGACATTGATTGCATTGAAGATATTGAATTCCGTCACATCACAATCAAATACCATAAGCTTGAAGAGGCCGCTCACAAAGAGGTAGAAGAAACCAAGAAAAGACTTCAAGAGCTGACCACTCATCTTGCAGAGATCGATGGTAAGCATGCTGAGGTCGCTAGTGCCGTTCTTGAACAAGCGGCTAGCATTAAGGAGGCCAAAGTTATTATAGCCGAGGCTCAAGCTAAGTTAGAGGCGGCGCAACAGCGAAAGGAAGAGCTTGGAATTAAATCCTCCGAACTGGTCGCCGATCAAATACACAAAGTATCTCAACTGAAGACTGAACAAGCTTGGTTGGAAGCTATCAGCATCCAAGCGATCCCAATGGACCCTGAGATACTGAAAGAACGAGGCTTGAAGGGCGCTCTCAATGCAAGGGAGGCGGAGATAGCCAAACATGTTGAGTGCATTAAATCCCTGTATCATCAATGATTCTGGTATACTTGTATCACCGACTTCTCTTTTTTTTATTTATATAATAATGGTTTAGCTCTATTTTAGTGTAGGCATAAAAAATTGCAGAAGAACCCCAAATATGACTAAATTATGAGAAGATCGAAGGACAACGTCGTTGAAATCTCAAGAAGTCAACATATGGGAAGATTGTGTCTCGCTACAGTGCGAGACACTTGTTGGTGCCTCGCTACAAGCGAGACACTTGGTTGTGCCTCGCCACAAGCGAGACACTTGGTTGTGCCTCGCCACGAAGCGAGACACTTGTTTGTGCCTCGCCACGAAGCGAGACATTTGATGTGTCTCGCATAGCGACATTTATTTGTGTCTTCGCAAGGCCAGACACCTGCAATACTTGAAACGAGCTCTTGAAGGGTCTAAATCAATGCCGATGGGGCCCACTTGACTTTATCAACGCAGAGACGCTCAGATACTTTAATGGGCTGTTACACGCTGAAAATACGCCCACTAAGCGTGATTTTAGGGCATTTAATCGTGCTAAAAGCAATAAACCGCATAACAGCTGGAGGGATTTGGCACCGCCGCCAGCTAGCTTAGGCAGCCCATATTGCCTCGCCACGCCGTAGGTAGTTGACATCGCCGCCAAGGAGCGAGGTAGCCATGCGCCGAGGCTCGAAGCCGCCGCTAACTACAAATGTTGGGCACCTATTACACTTGTGTTTCTTCAGAGGGCACGTTTCCCAAAGACTATAAATACCCTCCTACGTTCACTTGGGCAGGAGGTCGGCTATCGAAGGGGCAATCGAGATCCAAGCTGGATTTCAAGAACACGATCCACACGGAGATTCCTCGAAGTTTAAGCTTTGACTTATTCTTGAGAAGAGTAGATATCTTACCTTGCTAAGATATTTGCTTAAGTTCTTGTTTCCTTTGCGAAGCATCAACTAAACCCCGCCGATTCGACGATCGCCGCCGGTGGTCCACGGATTACGGTCCCCAAGACAGCAAAGTCCCACGAAAACAGAGATCTACACTTGTAGCGTCTTTTGTTCGAGTTTGTGAGAGAGTTATTAAATTTCTTTGTAATCGAGAACCAAAGTGTAATTTTCTCAAGTTTTACAAATGGAAACAACTTTCGACCCAAACACGATGGCGACCACGCGGGGAGCCAACGGTTCGAGCCCGAGATCGTTGTGTCGCGACCTGCGGCGATCAAGCCGACCTCATGGTTGATGGATCGATTACTTCTTCGATCAAGCCAAGTTCGAAGAATATCTTTCCTCTTCCTCATCGAAGTCCTCCTTACCCCGCAAACATCGGAGGATATCATCTCCTAAGAGGGAGGTTCGTTCGTTGTAATGCGCAACGATTCTCGCTCGCTGCGACGGAGGCGCATTTCTCTCAACAATACCGGTGGATTTCAAAGCCGGAGCTCGCTCAAGTTGACTCCTTTCAAGAAGGAGTCATTCAACAAGATCTCAACCGCTCGGCGAAGAGGGCTCGCCGAGACAACGCCAAAAGATGGCCCGACAACTTGCAAAGGCCATGGAATCAACGTGACGGAGTTCATTACAACACGAACTTCGGCGTGATCGAGGCGCCGCCAGTTACAACGCCACCTCAATCCGCCAACATTCCTCCCAAGGAAGAATGGGTTCGTCAAAAGGACCCGATTGACAAGGAAGGAGCGCTACCAAAGCGCCGTGGCACGCTGCTCGTGATATCGCGCTATTATTCGCAAGGCGCAGGAGTCGAAATCAACCAAGGAATCGACCCAAAATCATAAGATTTGGGTCCCGAAGTCGACATCAAAATCGGCTCAAGAGTCTGCCTCGCCAACAACCTTCGGCCGAGAAAGCGAAATCGCCAGCCAACAGACAGTTTCGAAGCCGCCGCCAACAATAGTAGTAAACCGCTCGCCGACAGCTAACCGCCAGCCGAAATCCTCCATGCCTTATTAAAAATTGACTTTTCCGCCTTTCTTCCACTTCTCGGTGAGGTATCAATTATTAAGTTTGGAAATCCATCAACCGAGAAGCCTTTAACTTCGGTGTTTAGTCGCCTTGGTCCACCATCGAACTAAAGCCAAAACACCAAGAATGGAACATTTGGGTCACCCGATTCATAAACAACGACAAGTTGGGGGCCAATCCAAAGTCCAAATGATGTTCAAATGTGTCGAGCCATCCGACGATACCAAACTAAAAGAGTTCCCGCTATGCCTCGCTTAAGTATCCCTAAGGGGTCCGTGAGTCTGGCGATAAAGACAAAGCGAAGCGTGTGATTCGCAAAGTCACTAAAGGCGATCAAACGCTTATTATTCATGCGAAGCAACTTCCATAGTCGATGCCCCAAAAGAAGACTTGTCCTCCACCAAGAACCAAGTTACATCCGGGGTGGAAATGTTATTTGCAATAACCCACACCAACCACATCATCAGTCAGTGGCAACACACGAAAGAGGTTGATCGACGAAATAGATTGTTCTTGCTCATGTGCAAAATTGATTAAGACGTTGTTATCGATGTGCCCGTTTCGAAGCCTAACGCCACCCACAAAGAGCTTCAAGATTCGAACGCTTTCCCCTCGCCGAAACGAAAAGAAGCCACGCCAAGACGACATCGAAGAAGAAAGAGATCATCCATCCAATTTGATGAGTTTCCGGTGACTATCAATATGGTGAATAAAGGAAAGGACCGGCGACGGATGCAGATCCTGACTTCACTCCTGGAGGAAAGGTTGGGTCTCAGATTTCTCAGAGAATGTCTCGGTTACAATTGCGAGCTACCCAACGCATCGACTATAGAAGGATGCATGAGGGAGAGTCATCTGATGACGAAGCTTCCGACATCAATTCGGCGATAGCTTCCGATGACACAATGTCAAGTGTTGGTCGCCATCCCAGAGAAGCTTTTGCAATTACACCTGAAACCCTAGCTCAAATGTTACAAGAAGCCTTAGCCAAGCAAAGAGAAGAGCTTAAGGCGAAATGAGAACGAGATGGAGCTAGCCTTGCAAATGATGAGGGAATTGCAAAATCAAACGCCTCATCTACTGAATCCATCAACAAGGTGGAGTTACCCACCATAATGCCCATAATATCGAGAGCGGTGATTCGGAGATTGATGAACACATTTACTGATCAACCTCCAAAGAAAGGCATCACGGTGCTCAAGGTGGAAATGGTCCAATTCTTCCTATTGGAAGTAATCCAAAACAGGGGGAGGATGATGGCGAAAGGATGAAAGAGCTTGAAGATAAAATCAATGCTTTGATGTCCACACAGGAAGTCAAAAGGACTGGTATCCCGTGTCCGTATCCTAGAGAGTGGGACTCAATTCCCTACCCGCCAAAATTCAATTTGATCAACTTCACGCCATTTGATGGGAGAGGGTCACCTACACAACACCTGATTTACTTCAAATCACATTTGGGGGTGATCTCGGGAAATGAGTCTTTGATGATTCGGTCATTCGTTGGAACCCTTCGCGGGGCTGCCTTCGATTGGTATCGAAGACTCAAGGCCGGTAGCATCAACTGTTGGAATGACATGGAAAGCTCTTTTCTCAGTAACTTCTTTGATGATGACACATAAGTTTCCATTGGAACTCTCCTAGACGAGAAGCAGAAAGATGGGGAGACAATTGACACCTTTGTTAAGCGTTTCCGCAATAAAGCTATGAATTGCAGAGATCCAATTATTGAAGAGTTCATATTGAAGACTTGCCACAACAATCTTTCTATAGAATTGTTGGAAGTTATGGGGTCGTCCACCAACTACATGGAAAGATCTATAAATCTGAGGAGAACAAGCCTAACGCTTCCTCAAAAGGAAGAAAGCCGAAGAGGCTAAAAGGTGGTCGACCCTCGAGTAAATTTTTCCTCGTAATAGAGGAAAGGCATCTGTGGATCGCTGTTAGTCAAACGTCACAACAACGACGCCAAAAGCTTCTAAATCGTAATTCCACAGACATACTCTTCGTGAGACGAAGAAGTTCGATCATCTTCAAACACCTCCTTGATAACAATAAAATCAAGTTGCCTCCGATTACAAATCGAGGAGGTCGACAAGACTTCGGACCCTAAATGCGGCGTACTCAGAGGATCCTCCATCCTACTAAAGATTGCTTAGCTCTCAAGGCCATCATCCAAGCCTTGTCGGCCGGCCGCCTTAACGCCGAAATAAGTTTAATGATACCATCCTCCGATGAGTACAAGAGGTTAAACCGCTTCTCCTTCTTACTCCAATAGGAATATGAGTATAAACTATTCGAATGCGCCCGCTTTGCAAAGAAAGTTGGGGTGGATAATCCATGAATGAGAGGTCCACTTCGGGTTGAGCGATCAAACCTTCCTACGCTTAGGATTGTCTCAAAATTCCTATCCCGGTCAAACCTTCCTACCAGACCACGGTCAAAATCCTCTCGATTCCTTCCATGAACGAGGTCCACTTCCAAATTGAGCGATCAAACCTTCCGACAGTTAGGATTGTCTCAAAATTCCTATCCTGGTCAAACCTTCCTACAGTTAGGACCATAATTAAAATCTCCTCTTGATTCCTTTTATGAATGAGAGGTCTACTCCAACAACGGGTTCGTTTTCGCCCCAAGAGAAAACACAACGGGTTCGTTTTCGCCCCAAGAGAAGACACAACGGGTTAGTTTTCGCCCCAAGAGAAGACACAATTCCAAACTGTCTCGGCAACTCTGAGGCTCAAGGCAGTATATTCAAAACAAATCAGTTCCATATTCCATATAGAAGCTTTCCTGGAAATCTGATATTCAGAAAACCAGACGACGCTTTTTCTCTGAATGATTCTCAAGGCATCTCAATTGCAACCCAAGTGGTGACTTTCAAGATGAAGATGATTAGTCCAAAATCGACTTCGACATTTCAATCCATTCAAATACAAATGCAACAGTTATTGAACTCAGAATATGGATAGCGACATCGCGTACCCAGGGTTTAAGAAACTGAAGCAAAACACGGGCCTCTTCTACAAAGTTCAACGTTGAACAGAAGAAAGGCGCATCTTATCCAAAGTATTCCAGACCCCTCGACAAAATACAGAGGAGTCTGAAAATTTTGGAGGGGGTATCTGTAGACATAAAAAATTGCTGAAGAACCCCAAATATGACTAAATTATGAGAAGATCGAAGGACAACGTCGTTGAAATCTCAAGAAGTCAACATATGGGAAGATTGTGTCTCGCTACAGTGCGAGACACTTGGTTGTGCCTCGCCACGAGCGAGACACTTGGTTGTGCCTCGCCACGAGCGAGACACTTGGTTGTGCCTCGCCACGAGCGAGACACTTGGTTGTGCCTCGCCACGAGCGAGACACTTGGTTGTGCCTCGCCACAAGCGAGACACTTGGTTGTGCCTCGCCACAAGCGAGACACTTGGTTGTGCCTCGCCACAAGCGAGACACTTGGTTGTGCCTCGCCACAAGCGAGACACTTGGTTGTGCCTCGCCACAAGCGAGACACTTGGTTGTGCCTCGCCACAAGCGAGACACTTGGTTGTGCCTCGCCACAAGCGAGACACTTGGTTGTGCCTCGCCACAAGCGAGACACTTGGTTGTGCCTCGCCACAAGCGAGACACTTGGTTGTGCCTCGCCACAAGCGAGACACTTGGTTGTGCCTCGCCACAAGCGAGACACTTGGTTGTGCCTCGCCACAAGCGAGACACTTGGTTGTGCCTCGCCACAAGCGAGACACTTGGTTGTGCCTCGCCACAAGCGAGACACTTGGTTGTGCCTCGCCACAAGCGAGACACTTGGTTGTGCCTCGCCACAAGCGAGACACTTGGTTGTGCCTCGCCACAAGCGAGACACTTGGTTGTGCCTCGCCACAAGCGAGACACTTGGTTGTGCCTCGCCACAAGCGAGACACTTGGTTGTGCCTCGCCACAAGCGAGACACTTGGTTGTGCCTCGCCACAAGCGAGACACTTGGTTGTGCCTCGCCACAAGCGAGACACTTGGTTGTGCCTCGCCACAAGCGAGACACTTGGTTGTGCCTCGCCACAAGCGAGACACTTGGTTGTGCCTCGCCACAAGCGAGACACTTGGTTGTGCCTCGCCACAAGCGAGACACTTGGTTGTGCCTCGCCACAAGCGAGACACTTGGTTGTGCCTCGCCACAAGCGAGACACTTGGTTGTGCCTCGCCACAAGCGAGACACTTGGTTGTGCCTCGCCACAAGCGAGACACTTGGTTGTGCCTCGCCACAAGCGAGACACTTGGTTGTGCCTCGCCACAAGCGAGACACTTGGTTGTGCCTCGCCACAAGCGAGACACTTGGTTGTGCCTCGCCACAAGCGAGACACTTGGTTGTGCCTCGCCACAAGCGAGACACTTGGTTGTGCCTCGCCACAAGCGAGACACTTGGTTGTGCCTCGCCACAAGCGAGACACTTGGTTGTGCCTCGCCACAAGCGAGACACTTGGTTGTGCCTCGCCACAAGCGAGACACTTGGTTGTGCCTCGCCACAAGCGAGACACTTGGTTGTGCCTCGCCACAAGCGAGACACTTGGTTGTGCCTCGCCACAAGCGAGACACTTGGTTGTGCCTCGCCACAAGCGAGACACTTGGTTGTGCCTCGCCACAAGCGAGACACTTGGTTGTGCCTCGCCACAAGCGAGACACTTGGTTGTGCCTCGCCACAAGCGAGACACTTGGTTGTGCCTCGCCACAAGCGAGACACTTGGTTGTGCCTCGCCACAAGCGAGACACTTGGTTGTGCCTCGCCACAAGCGAGACACTTGGTTGTGCCTCGCCACAAGCGAGACACTTGGTTGTGCCTCGCCACAAGCGAGACACTTGGTTGTGCCTCGCCACAAGCGAGACACTTGGTTGTGCCTCGCCACAAGCGAGACACTTGGTTGTGCCTCGCCACAAGCGAGACACTTGGTTGTGCCTCGCCACAAGCGAGACACTTGGTTGTGCCTCGCCACAAGCGAGACACTTGGTTGTGCCTCGCCACAAGCGAGACACTTGGTTGTGCCTCGCCACAAGCGAGACACTTGGTTGTGCCTCGCCACAAGCGAGACACTTGGTTGTGCCTCGCCACAAGCGAGACACTTGGTTGTGCCTCGCCACAAGCGAGACACTTGGTTGTGCCTCGCCACAAGCGAGACACTTGGTTGTGCCTCGCCACAAGCGAGACACTTGGTTGTGCCTCGCCACAAGCGAGACACTTGGTTGTGCCTCGCCACAAGCGAGACACTTGGTTGTGCCTCGCCACAAGCGAGACACTTGGTTGTGCCTCGCCACAAGCGAGACACTTGGTTGTGCCTCGCCACAAGCGAGACACTTGGTTGTGCCTCGCCACAAGCGAGACACTTGGTTGTGCCTCGCCACAAGCGAGACACTTGGTTGTGCCTCGCCACAAGCGAGACACTTGGTTGTGCCTCGCCACAAGCGAGACACTTGGTTGTGCCTCGCCACAAGCGAGACACTTGGTTGTGCCTCGCCACAAGCGAGACACTTGGTTGTGCCTCGCCACAAGCGAGACACTTGGTTGTGCCTCGCCACAAGCGAGACACTTGGTTGTGCCTCGCCACAAGCGAGACACTTGGTTGTGCCTCGCCACAAGCGAGACACTTGGTTGTGCCTCGCCACAAGCGAGACACTTGGTTGTGCCTCGCCACAAGCGAGACACTTGGTTGTGCCTCGCCACAAGCGAGACACTTGGTTGTGCCTCGCCACAAGCGAGACACTTGGTTGTGCCTCGCCACAAGCGAGACACTTGGTTGTGCCTCGCCACAAGCGAGACACTTGGTTGTGCCTCGCCACAAGCGAGACACTTGGTTGTGCCTCGCCACAAGCGAGACACTTGGTTGTGCCTCGCCACAAGCGAGACACTTGGTTGTGCCTCGCCACAAGCGAGACACTTGGTTGTGCCTCGCCACAAGCGAGACACTTGGTTGTGCCTCGCCACAAGCGAGACACTTGGTTGTGCCTCGCCACAAGCGAGACACTTGGTTGTGCCTCGCCACAAGCGAGACACTTGGTTGTGCCTCGCCACAAGCGAGACACTTGGTTGTGCCTCGCCACAAGCGAGACACTTGGTTGTGCCTCGCCACAAGCGAGACACTTGGTTGTGCCTCGCCACAAGCGAGACACTTGGTTGTGCCTCGCCACAAGCGAGACACTTGGTTGTGCCTCGCCACAAGCGAGACACTTGGTTGTGCCTCGCCACAAGCGAGACACTTGGTTGTGCCTCGCCACAAGCGAGACACTTGGTTGTGCCTCGCCACAAGCGAGACACTTGGTTGTGCCTCGCCACAAGCGAGACACTTGGTTGTGCCTCGCCACATAAACCCGTCGATTCGACGATCGCTACTCGGTGGTCCTCGGATTACGGTCCCTAAGACAGCAAAGTCCCACGAAACAGAGATCTACACTTGTAGCGTCTTTTGTTCGAGTTTGTGAGAGAGTTATTAAATTTCTTTGTAACTGAAAACCAAAAGTGTAATTTTCTCAAGTTTTACAAATGGAAACAACTTTCGACCCAAACATTTAGCAATAAAGAACTTTTTTGGATTCAAACGATAAAGGTGTGATGTTAACGTATCGTATGAATTTTAGAATCATGAATGACTCTATGGGGAGAATGGCTGAGTTATGGAAACTAACTCATCCATATGGAAACTAACCAGTTCAATTACACAACCATCTTTAAAATACATGCAAACATGATCACTACAACTATCCCTAACATTTTTGTAGCTCCTTTGTACATTGTCATATCTTTCATTTGCATTTCAAATTGAACGCTCATTCTGTCAATTTCTTCGAAAAATCTCATTTTCTCATACTGCAAAATGGTATTCTCACCTTCACAACTCCTCATATTATTCTTCAACTGTAAAATTTCATCATTGTAATCACTAAGATGATTACCATTCTCTTCAATCAAGCCATCAAGTTCATTCATGTTGCATGACAATTTTAAGATCTCATCCCTTAGAGAGGGAACCAATCTAGAAGAAACATTATACAATAGTCCATCAAACCAATTCCACATTCGACACCCACCTTTCTCTGCAAATACAAAAAAAAAAAAAAATCTAATTTAAAAACCCCCCTTGAACAAACAAAACAAATAAAATCATGAAGTTAATGTTCAAATCTAATCAAACTCGTGTTATAGTTTTGGCATTTGTAGAATCTTCTGTCTAGATTTTCGTTTGTGAATGAGGTTAGATACAAGCACTCTAACTCACATTAACACATTTTCACTCCCTCAAGCTTTGTTGCTTCATTCCACCGACGAATGCACACAAAATTGTTAAAACTAGGTTTAAATCCCACATTACCCCCATTAAAGCTTGTTATTGAGCGTGAGCATGAGTTTGAAGATGCAATATTTGATTTCCACAACAGCAATTTCCCCTTTATCAGCTCGCTTCAAAATCCCCAATTACATATTTGCCCCAAATATTAGAACTAGTATTTTCTCAAATCTTGGAACAGCCTTTTATTCCCTCCAAAATTCTTAATTAAGCCACGCCAGCCGCTAAATAACGGCTAATTGAATTCACGTGACTCCCAAATCAAATTAATCTCTGCGGTGATGAACTTTTGTACCTATTTGCGCAATTGGTCATGAAAAAAAAAAAAACCAAAGAGACACCGGAGTAAGAAAAAAAATACCAAACTAGTAAGTCAACAAAAAATACCAATATGATAATTTAGCCCATCCACAAGACACACTGAGAGTCCGAGAGCACTAATATATCTCTTAATAGAAAGATAGCATGTTTTCAAATAGTATCATATGGGACTAAAGTGGCCTTAAATAGTGATGGCTTGAAATAGACAAGAACTGGATCAATATGCAAGCTAATGAGTCCAATCTTAAATAATTTCTGAAAGCGATAAGCCAGCACATTAATGAAGGTGTATCTGGTGATGCCGATTCAGCAGATGATGTCCTCCTCTAGTTTCACTGTTAATAATATCATATCAACATCTTTCATAATAAAAAGCACTGTGGGCTATTGAGTGAGATTAGAATAACCAATGCAATACCCCTTAAAATTTCATCAGCATCTTTCATAATAAAAAGCACTGTGGGCCATTGAGTGAGATTAGAACAACCAACGCAATACCCCTTAAAATTTCAACCACGTACTCATAACTTTAAAAGTTGCTTCGCCTTTTTCTTCAAATTATGAATAGTTGTGCATTAGATGAATATCTAGTACGTGGGATATTCGAATTCCTATCAAAATTGTGGGATAGGTAGGGGTGTACAAATGGGCCGGGCCGGGCAAACCCGTGGCTGGACCCGGACCCGGGTGGCTCGGGCTGGGCACCGGGCCGGCTAGGTTTTTTTAATTTTTTATTTATTATTATTTTTTTGCTTAAAAATTAATTTAAAAAAAATGAAATTCCAAGAGTAATTAAAAATAAAATATCTGAAATTTTGATTAAAAAAGGTTTAGATCAAATTAATTCACATATAGAAAAAATTAAAAATGCTTCAAGTTTTATTTGTCGCAAAACACAAACTTTAAGTATATATAAGTATACATTAATAACTATATCATACTATAATTATATATAGTATACATTAGAAATATATATGTAAGTATATATAAGTATATATTAATGACAATATACACTTAAAATATATATAAGCATACATTAATGACCATATCATACTATAATTATATATTAGAAATATAAAAATATTATATATATATATATATATATATATATATATATATATATATATATATATATATATATATATATATATATATATATATATATATAAAATTAAAACCGGGCTGGCTTCACCACTTGGCTGACCTGCTCGATTCGGCCTCTGCCCTGCTTCTGCCAAGCCCGACTGGCCGGGTCCGTCCGACATCGGCCGGGCCCGGGCCTTGAGCCCAATTGGACAGCCCTTGGGATAGGAGCTCCACTCATTAAACATTGCATAGGCTCCCCACAATAAAAGTAGGTTTATAACTTTATATCAGCTTAGTGATTAAGTACTGATATAGTGATATTGATGATTATGACTTTTTCCCCTCTTTTTTTACTAGATGAAGAGGAAAGTAATAGAAATGAAGAGGATTGGTAATTGCAATATATCCATGTATGAAATTAATTTTATATTTAACAGAATAGATGAAGGTTCTTCAGCAGAATAATGATAATTAGGAGTGAGCAAACGGTTCTGTTGGTCTTAACAAATTTTGGGCAAAAATAATTTAATTTGTATTAAACCAATGGCTTATATCCCACCTGATCCTATGATGATCAAGTTTTAGACGAGCCAGATAATATAGTTATTACATTGATTTGATATGGATGATATGGATCAAGGTCCTTGATATGTTAGATAAATAAATAAATTTGATATCAATTAAATATAGAGTAAAATTTACATAACCCTTAAAACGTTTGGCCTATTTTGAGATAACACCAAGTTCCAACAGCTTTTAAAAATGTAACACATAATCCCAAAAAGGATTATTTGATTATCAGCAAATCGGGGGACGGAATCTTTTCGGTATTATGTGATTTTCAAATATTGCTTGTAGTGTTATTTCAAAATGGACCAAAATTTTGGGGAGTTAGGTAAATTTACCCTTAAATATATACAGGCTTGCCACTCCTAATATCCATTATTATTTACATAGTAGAAAAAACTTTCAAACATTTCCGCAACAAATAGAATATTATGGGCTGTATATTGATTATTGGATGCTGAGGAACTACGCAGACTTTGCTTATTTCTATGGAAAGCACAAGCCAAAATGAGGTAAAGTGAAATGTCTACGTAGCATCATGATGCTGACTGGTGGGCGAGGAATGAGAGGTTGATGACGCAGCCCACGAGAGCATCCATAAAACAACACAAAGAGAAGAAGCTTTTCTTCTCCTTCCTACTAATTTTTTTCTAATTAAATCCTCAATCAAATGCAGTTTAATTTACAACCCCAAACTCTTCTTTTTTAGAATCAGCCAAAATTCCATCGAAATCACCCCTATATCTACCTCCACTTTTTCTCTCCTCCCTGTTTTCTTATTGGACTCGCATTCTCCTCTATTGATCTCTTCTTTATACTCTCTCTCAACTCCCGTATTCACCTCAATTTTGCATCTTTTTCTTTTCTTGCATTAGTCCACATTATATTCAGAGAGAGAGAGTGAGAAATATGAAGGTTAGCATTCAATTCTCTCGGAATCATTTTATTCTTCTTCTTTAACTCTTAAGGTGGCTTTTTCAGATGCTTATCTATTTGGGCCAGTCCTTTTTAGATCTCTAGAATCTGATCAATGATCCCAGATGGGTTTCTCTTATTTTATGAGATTATTGGGAATTGATTCTGTTCTATGGGAATATGTGTAACATGGATTTTTGTTGGTTATTACTCTTAGAAAAAAGGAAAATAAATTTCATTGGTTGGTGTTCCACGTATCAATTTTTGACAAAATGTGTTAAGTTACCTAGAAAATACATTTTGGGCTGAGTTCTCAGAATTTTTGTGTATGATTATGACCATGAGGCTGGATTATGCTTGTTATGATTTCATTAATTTGATGCCTATTTTTTGTTTTTTTAATGCTGGATATGATTAGCTTTCTTGATGTAATGGTTGCCTATATAAATCTTAAAAGTCTTTTTACTTAAACTCTGTTAATATTTTTTGATATAATAAATTTGATAGATCAATATCAGAACTGTTTATAAATACTGATGATCAAATTTCATGGCTTGATTGCAGAAAGTTGTGGTGAAATTGGATTTACATGATGACAAGGCCAAACAAAAGGCTCTCAAGGCAGTTGCAGCTATTCCAGGTATCCTCCTCTTCTTCAGCTCATAATTAAACCATTTAAAAATTACCAAATTCAGAGCATTCCAGGTTCAAACCCTGTAGAAATATTATTTAATCCAACTTCTATTTTAACATAGAATTTGAATCTGGCTTGTTCTGACAATTGTACTTTTTTTATTCTAGATTTTTTTTTTCCGATGAGATTTGAATCTATATTATTCTAATACCATCATAACCTCTTTGCCACTGCAACATAATTTTGAAATAGGATATAGGCTTATGATTCTATACTCTAATGTAAACCGCAAACTAAAAGTTTTGAGTATTTTACTGATTAGAATATGATATCATTTTAAAGTCTCTTTCATTAATTGCATAGACCAAGAACAAAAAATTTCCTGATCCTTCTCAGGGATCGATTCGATTACCATGGACATGAAAGAGCAAAAACTGACAGTGATCGGGGCAGTCGATCCGGTCACCATAGTGAGCAAACTAAGGAAATTCTGGCGAACTGAAATATTCTCAGTTGGGCCAGCAAAAGAACCAGAGAAGAAAGAAGAGCCAAAGAAAGAGGAAGCAAAGAAAGAAGAGCCAAAGAAAGAAGAACCAAAGAAGGAGGAGCCCAAGAAAGAAGAGGCAGAGAAAAAGAAGGAAGAACCTGAGAAAAAAATTGATCCTCAGGAGCTATTTTATCAAGAACTTGTCAAGGCATATAAATCCTACAACCCTCATATGACTACTCATTATTATGTGCAGAGTGCAGAGGAGAATCCAAATGGTTGTGTTATTATGTAATGAGCAGCCAAGGAGATCATGAAGAAGTGAGATTATCATTGTACAGTTTGATGTTGTGGGATTATTATCATTATTATGGTTAGCTTTAAATAAATTATGCATGTGTAATAGTTTTCTATTGGTAATATTTTTGATGGGGTAAGGTTCTAGTAGAGCATATATACATGTAACTGAAGAATTTTTAGGTGGTACTCAGTTTTGAATCTCAATATTATAAGTACTTGATTTGGTCGTTGTCTATCTTTTGGTATCAGTTTTAATGTTAGATCAATGTGCTCTGTTCTTCATTGTAGTCGTTGAGGATCTGTGAGCTATTTCATTATTGGCTTTGGTTATTTACGATGAAATTGCTATTATGGATACTAAATCTTTTTCATGAAGGATAGCCCACCAATTGCATGCATTTGAATTGTTTGACCAATAATTTTTTTTAAAAAAAGTGCTTACTAGTAATTGATTATCTTGGAATTCATGGGGTTGGCACTTGTTTTGTTATCCGGTTTAGTTAGAATTGTGAAATTTTAAGTGGAGCTTACAAAGATTGATGCATGACTTATTTTCTCTTCCATTATTCGACTATTACTCTCCTTTCATCATTCGACTATAACACCCTCCAAGGTTCTGAATCATTCACACATTACATGTACCGGAATACTACCATTCTTTTGTATAAAACTGATAAATACATGACCTTATATATAATTTTTTTTAAAGTAGGTAAAAAGAATACAACTTTTTAAATTGGTGAGAGGTCATCATTTCGCTGGTAGGTGACCCAACAATGATCTCTACTCCTCACTCATTATATGTTAATTTACAATCTATTACCTTCTCTATCCTTGAAAAGGTTATACCATCCTACTTTATTCTAATATTAACTATACCTAACAACCCTAAATAAAAAATGCTCTACCAATCATTTTGTACCTTTTACCCTGCTTCTTGATACTAAAAGCTAACTCTTAAAAAGCACCAAAAGCAAATCAACTGCCTAGCTTACTTGTAAAATTAGAACATTTAAGACTTGTTTGTTTGTGAAGTGTTAGTCTAATAATTTTAAGTAGTATGTAGAAGTTACAAAATTCCAATGATAGCTTTTAAATATTAAGCAAAAACATTTGCTTTTGAAAGAGATCTTTGAACTGTAATTTCACCTCTATATGAATTTAATTTAACCCTTGACAGCACATAAGATAATCACTTATTTCAATTCTGCAAATAAATAATTATTGCCATAGTTATTATACCAAGTCTTGTAGCCAACTGAATATTATAGTTTTCACAAGTAATTTAAAATATACAGTTCAGGCGGTGGCACCTTTAAGGTTCGGATTAGTAAAAACATTATCTATGATCTACAAGAGCATATACACATAATATGTAAGTTTTTTCGGTCAATGAGAAGCTTTATTTCATTTTCCAAATGTGAAATTAGGTACATCAAGTCTCAGAAAAAGAGCACATACACATAATATGTAAGTTACTACAATGTGAACATAAATAAAAAATTAGTCTATGTTTTGATTCTATTTCTGAGATGATTAGGTCAAAGGCTGCTATCAACAAATGATTTTACTCGGTGAAAAAATATGGAAGTGGTGATGCGCAATTTGGCATTTGATACTATTTGAATTTTGCTTGAATTGATCATATAATATCTATGTTTGGGAAAATTAGTTCATAACTTCTTAGCAGTTATATTAATTATCTTCACTCATAAAATGTTATTTTTTTCATTTATAATTTCCAATGACAATTACCTTTTCAGAGAGAAAATCATTACTTAATTCTTCTCTCAAAACATAAATCAGACTATACAACTCCATACACTATGAAGTCATAATATTATTCTCAATAATGTTCATCGTTAATATTCGTGGATACTATCCGAACGAAACTATTGCAAGTTTGTATTGCAAGCTTCCTCTGTTCTATTTTTTAACAGCTATTTAATAGATTAGATAAAACTGATTAATATATAATTCCTCCACTAATATAATTGAGGATGCAAGCATGACGCATGCTACCATTGACATCAGTGTCATTAACAATATTATTTAGTGATTGCCAGCATGAATAATGCCACATCATTTCTTTAACAATACAATTTGTTAATTGAGTGATTAGTTTTTTATAAAAAATTAATGGTTTTGTTAAGTGAGCATGCCATTGAAGGTTATGCATAATAGTATGAGTTGCTCAAATAGTAATAGGAAGTTTTATCTTTCAAGAGCTTGACTAAGATCTAACTTTACTAGGTGGAAACTTTAATCTCTACTACAATAGCTCATTTTACAGTGCACTTCCTATCGAACCCCCGCAGGTCCGATAGCCAAGGTAGAAGCAAATTGGGCACTTCCGTAAATGAGCCGCTATATGTACTGCTTTTACGGTTGAGGATTATTCTTTGAAAGTAGTTGTTAGAGCAAGTGCGGTGAGCTCCCACCGCCTCAACGCCCACGCATGCGGGGAGCTCATGCTTGTTTCTCCAGAAGCTCCCAAGGAGCTCTCTAACCGGGCGTGGCACCCTTTGTGGGAGATTGTGCCGCGGAGCTCCCAGCTCCACAAATTTGTGGAGCTGGGAGCTCCCATATATTAAAAATTATTTTTTTCAAAACCCTATAATTAAACCCGAATTCAAGACCCCATCGTTGTACAAGAAAAATTAGCCGCTGTACAAGAAAAATTAGCCGCTGTACAAGAAAAATTAGCCGCTGTACAAGAAAAATTTTTCGCCAAAGACCGTGGTGCTCGCCAAAGACCGCGAAGTTACCTCAAGACCGTAGCCTCGGCCGTGATCCAACGGTGAGAAATGAAATAAAAGATGTTTAAATATAATTGAAAGTAATGGGTAAAAAAAATAAAAATAGAAGAATGATTGTTTTGATATTGTTGGAGCTCCTAACTAGGAGCTTGTTGGAGCTCCATAAAATAAGGAGGGCCTCCCAAGACTTATTTTTTTAATTTTTTATTCCAAAATGCTTAGGAGCTCTTGAGAGCTTGCTGACCAGGACTCTCAACTGGGAGCTTGCTGGACTTGCTCTTATCTGATCTGATCCTTGTCAGCATGGGAGCCTGTGGGCCAGGCATGCACCGCCTTAATTGACAAACCCTAGCTAGCTAGCTATATAAGTCATGGGGATCACGATGAATAAATGAGCTTTCAATATTATTCCTTCAAAAAAATATTATTCCTTCAATGGTCAGCACTTGTCCTTAGCATTGCTTTGGTACGAGTGACTCCGATGATTGGACTTCCTTTATTATATACTACCTAATAGTCTGCCTCTGAGAAGAGAGAGAGAGAGAGAGAGTTTCATCTTGGACGTTCTCTTCTTTGATGCGACCACCTTAATTTCAATCATCAACCATAAAACCTCGGTTTTGTTTTTCTAAAGATGAGGATTTATCCGAGTCCAGTTTTATTCTAAAGATGAGGATTTATCTGAGTCTAGTTTTGTTTATAGTTTTGGGCTAGAAAATAAATATGAGGATTTATCCGAGTCCAATTTTATTCTAAACCATATCAGAATTAGACCGAGGAGGGAGTAACCAACAAAGAAGCGATTTAAGGGTCGCTCTTTGGCCTCAAGAAAACTAGACCAATACTAGTTGATCTTTTGCCAAACACAAAGACGATCAAAATGGGCCAAAATCATTGCGGACCCGATTTATGTGGTTGCCGGATACCACACCTTGATTATCTGTGTTGGTATTGGGGAGACAAAGGACTTGTACATACTTGATGTATTATGAACTGTGAAGAAGGAAGACGGACAGCCAAGGCTTTTATGCAGGGGCACTACGTGTTCATATCTTATACACTTTTAAATTATTTTTAAGTGACTGAGTAAGCATATATAGCTCATTGCTGGGACTCTTGTAAGGAATGATGTCTATAATTATGCTAGTTTGATATATACATGGTCAGTCCTCAAGTCCAACGACTTCAACTTCCGAACAAAATGATTTTTTACATGTCATCAAATTGATTCTTATCACTGCAGAAGAATATTGACACGTGCAAATGCATGTGTAATATATGTATAAGATTTTGAAATTTCACTAGTAAAAAAAATTAGCATTACCGACTAGGTATTGGTGACGGATTTAGAAATTTCACTAGTAAACATTAGTGACGGGTCGACATCCATCGCCAGTGACCTATTGCCAATGTTCTCATTGGCAACAGATAGGAGCCCGTTGCTTATGCTTTCTGTTGCCAATGAGCAATAGCGACAGGTCCGCCATCGCCAATTGTTGGCCCCACCCTTTAGTGAACAAAACAAACCCTAACCCTCATTTTCAGCTAGTTCCTCCCAGAACCCGCCGGCAGCCTCACAAACCCTAACCCTCATCTCACAGCCACTTTGCATATTGTTTCATCCCCGCCGCTCTCCTAAGTTCGCTTTCTTTCGTCTCTAGCCGCTGACCTCACCGTTTGCTTTCATTTCCTTCGCTTCTCTTCACTGCCGCTTCCGCTCACTGATCTTCCCACCTTTATTCTTTGATTTCCGGTGACTCACGGCGATCTTCACAGCTTTGTTTCACATGGACTCCTGCTTAACTTTGATCTTCCCGCCACCACCATTAACAACACACTTTGTCGCCGCGAAAACCTCGTGCACCGCCGCAGCCTTCAAAACCTTAGGTCATTTCGCTGCCACAACAAAGACCCATACTACTCGCTGAGATCTAGGGTTTTGCCTCAAACCCTAAAGTTTTCAACATTTGCAAATCTTTATCTTCCTTAATTTACTGATTATTTTCTTTTTTGGGCTATGATTGCCCTAAATTATTGTCTTATCTCTAGATCGCCACCATCCTCAACTCAGGCCACTGTCGAGATCCTCCTCCTCCTTGAAAGTAGGTATTAGTCTCCACTTTTCTCTAATTTTTAATTTTTTTCTATTATTACAGAATTATTAGGCAATTAATGATATTGTTTTTTGATAATCATGCAAATGTAGTTACCCTAAACCTAAATGCCCTAATTTTAACCCTAATTTCACAAAACTCTAATACTACACTAACCCTAAACCTAATATTGTAATAATCCAATAATAATCAATACTATCCACATCTTAGGACTAGTGCCCTAATAATGCTAACTTTATACTAATAACCTAAGGCTATTACCCTTAGTGGGATATATAACACAATAATGTGTTATATATTCATTTTAGGTGAATAAAAATAGTTAACATTAACCGTAGATCCCAGTCCAATAATTACTACCATTTTGGACTTATAATATAAGATAGACAGCTCCATTTTGGGTATGAAATTAAGTTTTATATTGAAAAGGATTGTTTACCTTATATTATAAGTAGAAAGAATTGGAATGTAACTATTGGATCTGTCCAGTTCGGACAATTAGGAATGTAACTATTGGATTAGTCCATTCGAATGATTAGGAATATAGTAGTGCATACATCTAGCTTTATATACTTTGTGCATTTTATTTTTGAAAAATTTCACTACACATACTCGTTGTTCTCCGTGTACAATAAGCATATGTTATTTTGTGTTTTGGTCTATTACTTACCAATTTCAGTCTATTACCTTTACACATAATAACATCCAAGCATTGTCCGATAATCACATTTTAATGACATTTTAATAACCTCATTATCTATTTTATATCAATAAATATGTTACTAATAATATGTTTTATCTTATTTTGCGTAATAATGGAGTATTAATGAATAAAAGCTCAAATGACTCAAATTCTCGAATTTCTACCAATTTTGAAGCCCAAATCAAGACAAACGAAGGCCCAAGATACCAAGGGAATCCAAGAAGAATTCGTGTAAAAATATCAAGAAAAGACAAAATCCGTTGGGAACCAATCGGTTGACCAACGGTTGGCCAACCGGTTGGCTAACCGATTGGCTAACCATCGACCAACCGATTGGTCAAGCAGATTCAATTTAGGAAAGATTTCTCTTCCTTTTGGCCAAGTTTGATCCAATGGTTCACATCAACTCCGTTGGGGTATAAATAGGGGTAGTATCTGAGGGTTTAGAGGTGTGAAATATTTTGTAAAACTCCTTTTGGAGAGAAAGGGTTGCTCTTGTTTTAGAGTACCTTTCATTGTAATAATTTTTCCTCAATAAATAAATATTTTCTCCCCTTCAATCCCATCTTCTTCTTCTTGTTCAAGGACCAAAAGGAGGATGAGTTGATGATGATGAGTTGCAGGTTTCTCTTTATTTCTCTTTATTATTTCTTTTTCTTTCTTGTTATTTATTTGCTTTGTAGTTTAGATTTAATAGCTTTTGTAGTTTAGATTTAATTGCTTTGTAGTTAGATTTAATAGCTTTTGTAGTTAGATTAGTTTAGAATTTTTCTTTTCTTTTTATTTTCTTTTCTTTTTCTATTTGTTTGAATTTCCCAAGATGTTGAACTAAACTCTTGTGGGGATCTAGGTTGCATGAAACTAGTCTAATCTCTTTTGTATTTATGAATCATCTCTCTTATGCTTAAAAGATCATGTTTAGGTTAATCAACTAGAGAACTAATCGATAGAAGAAGAATTTGATAGTTTATGCTTTCCTTAAGTGGTTTGATAGGCTATGCTTATGAATTCTAGGATTATTATCTTGTTATTACTCTCTTCATGAGTTTGAATTTCAATTAGGTGATAATTTGATAAGTTATGCTTTCCTTAAGTGGTTTGATATCTTATGCTTAATAAATCTAATATGAGATGTGGTAAAAGAGAATTTTTCATAGATTATAATTTGAGTTAGCTAGTGGATTCAATTCTAGATTCCTTCATCTCTTATTGAATTCTCATCTTTTAATTGTGATTCCTTTCACACACAATCCAAATCCACTCTCTCATCACTTCATCATATTTTCATATTATCTTGAATAAAACCCTAATTGTCACGCATAATTTGAGAACCGAACTTGAATCAAACACTTCCTATTTCTCGTTCCTCGTGGGATCGACAATCTTAAATACTATAACTTGACAATGGTTGTGCACTTGCGACTATAAAAGGTAAACACTCGTTTTTGCCCATCAAGTTTTGGCGCCGGTTTAGTGACGGTGTTAAGTAGGAATTTTTCTTAGTTCTTTAACTTGTGTGTTTGTCTATTGTGAATGACAAAAGGACCTAGAAGGCAAGGAGTTGAAGATTCGAGATTGAAGGTTGCCTCCAACGAGGCTTTGCATTGCTTTAGCGTGGTAACTCTTCTCTCTAGTATTTTTAATTCCACCCTATAGGTAGTTAATCACATTAGAGACAATTAGGTTAATAAAAAAACTGACTTTCTTTCTTGTCGACCATAATTAAAAAAAATATATTTTTCTTTCTCATCCTTTTAGTTGCTTTTAATTTCTAGGGTGCATTGCATATAATAGTAGGAATTCACCAAAGTGATTTGAGCATTTTGAATTGACACTCACTTGAAAATATTTTTAAGGGCAAAACCCATTAATCAAGATAAGGTGAGGATTTCATCACCCTTTCCTTAAGCCCAAAATCACTGATTCCTCACTACACAAATCCAAGCCTCCTAAAAGAATTAGGCGTTGGCCCCTAAGGATTCGAGCTCAATAAGGAACAAGAAATTCTTGAGTGAACTGGTCTAAGTTTATTTGGATTAATTGGTGTCTAAGGCAAGGTTTAGGGGTTGCGTAGCTGCAAAGAGCGAGGTACTTAATTGATCTTTGATCTCCCTCTAGTACTATCCTTACGGCTAATTACGTAAAGCTGGATTTTTTCACTTAGGGAGTTTTGGTTAGGAGCCGGTCTAGCTGAAGTTTAGGCTTAACCCTAGAGTTAGGGTGATTGAAAAGTGATTGCCTTAATTTGTTAATTTTTCTTTTCTTCTTCCCTCTTCTTCTCTTTTCACCATCTCACTAACTTTTTCATTTTTTAATTAAAAAAAATCTCTTGATTTTGGTTCATGCAAACTTGGGTTAGGAATAATACCAATCGTTTAGTTCGCTCGATTCAACTTCTCAACCAAGCGAAATGGCCAATCCTCCGTTCTTCAAGATATCGCTACCCAACTAGGAATGCTATCCCTTCATGCATTAAGCTTCCGAAGCAAATGGAACTAATTTGAACTCAGACCACATTTCATCAACATGCTTCCAAAATTCTTAGAACGACTGAAGGCATATATTTTCATCTCTGAATTTGTAGAAGTCGCCTCATGATTAAAATGAAAGACCTAACGAGGATGCAATTAAGCTTCGATTTATTCCCTTCACTCTTAAGGACAAAGCAAAAAAATGGCTGCAGCTTACCCACAGATTCGATTTCAACCTGGGATGATTTTGTAAAAGTTTTTCTAAAAAAATTCTTCCCAATTCACAAAACGGTCAAGCTCAGAAACAGCATTCAAAATTTTAGGATTGTCCCGGGTGAGCCATTCTGGAAGTATTTCGATAGGTTTAAGGATCTCCTCATCCAATGTCCTCACCATGGTCTGGAAAAATGGCGATTGTGCCAAATCATTTACGAAGGATTGGACTATCCTGCAAAAACTTCCTTAGAGTCTATGTGTCAAGGGGATTTTATGAAGAAAAATGCCGATGAAGCATGGGATTTCTTAGAGAGTCTGTCAGAAAAAACCATGCAATGGGAACACTGTGATGACCAGGGTGCATCGGTTCCTCAAGCCAAATCTAGTGGTCCTTCCGTAGGAGCGAATATAGCCGTGAAGCAAAGATGGCGGCGATCATCGTAGGCTAGAAGCTCTTGAAATCAAAGAGCAGCTCTGCTCAAGTCAATCAAATCTCGCCTCGAGTTGTCACAATTGTCGGCCCCATCTCATGTTGCCGATGAATGCCCTCTTTAGGATCCGATCGGCCACTAGATCGGTTGCTTATTTGCATTCGGCATCCTAGAAATGATCCTTTTGCCCCAACCTACAATCCGGTTGGCGGAATCATCCCAACTGCGTGGAACCAAGGAAGTTACCCCGAAATCAAAGCGTCAATCCCACCTCAAACCAACAAATTCCTAGGGAAACACGATTCGTTCAATCCACCAAACAATTTCCATCACTCAAATCTACCTTTTCAAATTTCCTCCTCATCAACCGATGAATCTTTCTAACCGGATCGGGGAAAAGCGTCTTGGTGTCATAGAAAAGGGTTTAGAAGCCATGATCAAAACCACCACCAACTGTTGACTCAATCATCCAACACTCTAAATTCCTTCATGCAAACAACCAACCAAGCGATCAACTCGAACACTCAAGCCATCGCCGGGATAGAAACCCAACTAGGGCAGCTAGCAAACGCCGTGGAGTGAAAGAGAGAAAGGAACATTTCAAGTCAACTTGTAGTCAACCCTAACAACATTGGTTCAAACCCAAATCACCCATCTCGTAAATGCAATCCATACGTTGAGATCCGGGAAACAGATAGATAACCAAGTCGAACACCTTCACTCAAACTTAGTCTCCCATCCAACACACTCCTTAGATGACCAAGGCGAAGCTGAGTCTAATCCGGATAGGAATACACGTTGCACCCTTTCGGATAGACTTAGACATAGGAAAAACTCTCCCCAAGTAGAAAATCCTAGAAACTTTCAAGCAGGTCAAGATCAACATCCCTCTCTTAGATGCAATGGAACAAATTCCCTCTTATGCAAAATTCTTAAAAGATTTATGCACTAAGAAAAGAACCACAAATATTCCAAAGAAAGTCTTTCTTCTTTGCTAATATCGGTGACATGCTCTCAAAGCCCACCCTTTGAAATATAAGGATCCGTGTTGTCCTACTATCCCGTGTATAATAGGAAACACCGTCATTGATAGGGCATTACTAGACTTAGGAGCTAGTGTAAACCTTCTTCCCTTTTCGGTTTATCGTGACTAGGTGTAGGAGAACTTAAACCGACAAGATGTACCCTACAATTAGCCGATAGATCCGTGAAGATTCCCAAGGAGAGGTAGAGGATGTTTTGATCAAGGTTGGAGAATTCATTTTCCCTGTGATTTCATTGTCCTAGAGATGCGGCCGTTCCCAATCTCAAGGGTCAAATCCCGATCATCCTAGGAAGACCATTCTTAGCAACCTCAAATGCTTTAATCAATTGTAGAACTGGTCTTATGAAACTATCTTTTGGAAACATGATCACGATCTTAATATTTTCAACTTAGGAAGACAACCTCATGATCCATCCGATCAACCCTTAGAGGTAAACTTCATTCGGGGTATTTCGGTGAGCAACAAGAAGAGGAGTGTAGTTCCGACATCTGTTTTCGACCTAGTCATGGAGGAAACTTTAAACGACGATATAGGACTAGATTCACCAATCAATCATGTCTCTGAAATCAGCTGGCAACGCGAGCCATTAGAAATCGAGCCTCGAACTCAACTTCGCCCTTCCATCGAGGAACCCCCTAAGTTAGAGCTCAAACCATTACCCGAAAATCTTGAGTATGCCTACTTAGGGGAGAATGAGAGTGCACTGTCATCATCTCTTCAAAATTGACACTGCTCGTAAGGAAGCCCTCTTAGCGCTTTTAAGAGAGAATAGGAAGCCATTGGATGGACCATGGCGATATCAAGGGATTAGTCCAACCATTGTTCAACACCAATCCACTTGATTGATGATGCCAAACCTACTAGAGATCCTCAACGTAGGTTAAACCCAGTAATGAAAGAGGCTATTAGGAAAGACATTCTGAAATGTCTCGATCATGGGATCATTTATCCCATTTCAGATAGTTCCTGGGTAAGTCCGGTCCAAGTAGTTCCGAAAAAATCTGGGATCACCGTGATCCAAAATAATGCTAATGAACTAATTCCCACTCGAATCCAAACCGGTTGGCGAGTCTGCATTGACTATAGAAAACTCAACTTAGCTACCCGGAAAGATCACTTCCCGCTTCCTTTCATAGACCAAATGTTAGAACGCCTAGCAGGACATGAGTTCTATTGTTTCTTGGATGGATATTCAGGTTATAATCAGATCCCCATTGCCCCAGAAGATCAGGAGAAAACCACTTTCACATGCCCATACGGAACCTTTGCATATCGCCGCATGCCTTTTGGGTTGTGTAACGCACCCGCCACATTCCAACGCTGCATGATTAGTATCTTCTCTGACATGGTAGAACGCTTTCTAGAAATTTTATGGACGACTTTTCCATCTTTGGCGACACATTCTCGAATGTTTGAATCATCTTCGACCGGTCCTATTACGGTGTAGGAGAAAAATCGACTCTTAATTGGGAGAAATGTCATTTCATGGTCAAACAGGCATTGTCTTAGGTCATGTCATTTCCAATAGGGGTATCGAAGTTGACAAAGCTAAGGTAGATCTTATTTCGAACCTTCCCCCTCCAAAAAATGTTAAGGATGTCAGATCATTTCTTGGTCATGCTGGTTTCTATAGACGTTTCATCAAAAATTTTAGCAACATTGCTAGACCTTTGACCAATCTCTTAGCTAAGGATACCATTCAATTCTCACTTGAATGCCTCAAAGCTTTTGATTATCCGAAAAAGAACTAACCATACCATCATTCATGCACCGATTGGACCTTACCCTTCAATTAATGTGTGATGCATCGATTACGCAATTGGTGCTGTTCTAGGACAACGATTGATGGAAAATCGCATGTAATCTACTATGCGGTAGGACACTAAGCGATGCTCAACAAAATTACTCACATCGAGAAAGAATTTTTAGTTGTCGTCTTTGCCTTAGAAAAATTCGGGTCCTATCTCATCGGGTCTTTGACCAAAGTATTCACAGATCACGCCAAGACTTAAGTATCTTTTGACCAAGAAGGATGCTAAAGCACGGCTCATTAGATGGATTCTCCTACTTCGTGAGTTTGACATTCAGATCCTTGACAAAAAGGCATAGAAAACCCTGTGGCAGATCATCTCTCTAGACTTCCAAATGCTCCAACATCAAATGTCCCAATCAATGAACTTTTTCCAGACGAACAACTCCTACAAATCCAACTGCTCCATGGTTTGCAGATATTGTCAATTACTTAGTCACTAAACAGCTCCCTCTCATTGGTCTAAACAGATAGATCCCGCTTTCTCCTGTGTAAAATACTTCTCTTGGGATGATCCATATCTGTTTAAATCTTGTCACGATCAGATTTTTAGGAGGTGTATTCCAAATGAAGAAACTAGGAGTGTTCTATCTTTTTGCCACGAGCAAGCATGTGGGGGCCACTTTGGCTCAAGAAAAACAGCCGAAAAAATTCTCCAGTGTGGGCTATATTGGCCAACTGTGTTCAAAGATTCCTATGAGTTTTGCAAAACCTGTAACCATTGTCACTCTTAGGTAAAATCACTAGAAGAAATATGATGCCCTTACAACCCATTTTAACTGTTGAACTTTTTGATTTGTGGGGTATAGATTTCATGGGACCTTTTCCAAATTCCTTCGGTAATATGTACATTCTAGTGGCTGTCGAGTATATGTCGAAATGGGTTGAAGCGGTTGCTTGCAAGACTAATGATAACAAGGTTGTTGTTCGGTTTCTGAAGGAGAATATTTTTTCACGATTTGGTGTGCCCCGAGCAATAATTAGCGATAATGGTACACATTTCTGCAACCGTTCCTTTGAGGCATTAATGAGGAAGTACTCCATCACACACAAACTGTCAACTCCTTATCACCCTAAAACCAGTGGTCAAGTAGAGGTCACAAATAGGCAGATCAAACAAATTCTAAAAACAAGCCACAACAAAGGATTGGTCCTTAAAACTCTGCGATGCTCTATGGGCATATCGAGCGGCCTTTAAAACTCGGTTAGAAATGTCACCGTCTGAGACTTGTTTTGGAAAGGCACATCATTTACCGATTGAGTTAGAACACCGAGCAATGTGGGCAATTAAACAACTTAACCTTGATTTAGACTTGGCGGGAAAAATGAGAATGCTTCAATTAAATGAGTTAGAGGAAATTGAAGCGATGCATATATAAATTCAAAATTTATAAAGAGAAAACCAAGGTTTTTCACGACAATTCAATATTACGGAGAAACTTCACACGGGACAAAAGTTTTACTTTACAACTCAATACTACACATTTTTCTGGTAAATTAAGATCCGCGATGGTCGAGGACCGTTTATTGTCACTCAAGTTTTCTCACACGGGCTATCGAGATTAAAGATCCTAAAATGATCATGTTTTCAAAGTGAATGGTCAGCGTTTAAAACCCTTTTTAGAATCTTCTACACTTGGAGAGGAGGAGGTGTTTGTTCTCCATGAGCCACACTATCGTAATTCAAAAAATCTCGTAAATCAATCGCGGCATATACTTAAAAAATAAATCAAATCATCAGGCATAATAATTTAAAAAACCATTGGTTTCGTCTCCCCTCATTACCACGAGGTAAATCACGGTTTTCAATTTTTTCGGTGTTCGAGTCATCCAGAACATCGTAAGTGCTTCCACTCTTCTCCATGTTACTTTCTGCATTTACATTGAGGACAATGCAAATTTTAGGTATGGGGTGGGACTTAGTCAAATTTCTCTGTATTTTAGTCATTTTTATTTTTTCATTTTTCATTTTCTTCTTCTTATTCATTTTTCATTTTCTTTATCTTAAAAAAAAAAATTGTCACTTGCCAACTTAATAGAGTTGATTAATAGTCTTCTAATCTGAGTTAGTTATACACTCAAGTTTACCTTTTATGATAATTTTAAATAAATTTCGAAAGAATGATTTTCAAAGTGGTGTACTTTACTAAAGTTTAACTTGGATGTTTAATCGAGTGATGAAATTTTTGCGTGTAACTTAGAGTTGAAAATGATTCTTTAAGTTGCATTAATCCAAATATTTTTCAGAACATATATACATATACACATATATATATATTATACTAACTTAACAAAAGAGTGAGAAAATGGGCACCAAATAAATTTCTCTTAAAATCATCGGTAGTTCTTTGTTACTAAGCCTAAGTTGGTGAGTAATTAAGCCCGAGGAGTATTTTTATGCTTAATGACCTAAGCCCAATTGGGTTGGGATTCATTGGCCCAAACTCGCTAAATGGTCACTTAGAAAGCTTGATTAAAAAAGAAACAAGAAAAAAAAAAAACTAACCATGTTTTTATATATATGGAAATAATGGTATATGTTCTTGATTTTTCAAAATGGGTTAAGAGACTTGAACATTGTTTGAAACAAAGAGTTAGCATGTTTCCTTCAAAACTTTTGAATTAAATCTTTGAGAAAAACTTGGTTTTGTATCACTACAATGGAAGGATTTTCTTAAGAAGTTTACTTTGGAATCATGATAAAACGTTTTCTTGAGTATTAACCGACTTGTAGAATTTTGAATTATTCAATTAGCTTCTTTAAATTGGCAAGTTGACTGAATTTTGTGGGTATATTCACTGCAAACCCTCACGAGACTACAACTCGTCCACTAGGGTAACCTAGGGGTTTAAAGGCTTGTTGTATCGCTAAATACAACCGCGATTCTATGAAAGTGAGTTAGGATTTTCTTTCTTTCTTTTTCATTTTTCTTCCTTGCTAGAGGACTAGCAAAAGTTTAGGTGTGGGGGTATTTGATAATCACATTTTAATGACATTTTAATAACCTCATTATCTATTTTATATCAATAAATATGTTACTAATAATATGTTTTATCTTATTTTGCGGAATAATGGAGTATTAATGAATAAAAGCTCAAATGACTCAAATTCTCTGAATTTCTACCAATTTTGAAGCCCAAATCGAAGACAAACGAAGACCCAAGATACCAAGGGAATCCAAGAAGAATTAGTGCAAAAATATCAAGAAAAGACAAAATCCGTTGGGAACCATCGGTTGACCAATCGGTTGACCAATCGGTTGACCAATCGGTTGACCAATCGGTTGACCAATCGGTTGACCAATCGGTTGACCAATCGGTTGACCAATCGGTTGACCAATCGGTTGACCAATCGGTTGACCAATCGGTTGACCAATCGGTTGACCAATCGGTTGACCAATCGGTTGACCAATCGGTTGACCAATCGGTTGACCAATCGGTTGACCAATCGGTTGACCAATCGGTTGACCAATCGGTTGACCAATCGGTTGACCAATCGGTTGACCAATCGGTTGACCAATCGGTTGACCAATCGGTTGACCAATCGGTTGACCAATCGGTTGACCAATCGGTTGACCAATCGGTTGACCAATCGGTTGACCAATCGGTTGACCAATCGGTTGACCAATCGGTTGACCAATCGGTTGACCAATCGGTTGACCAATCGGTTGACCAATCGGTTGACCAATCGGTTGACCAATCGGTTGACCAATCGGTTGACCAATCGGTTGACCAATCGGTTGACCAATCGGTTGACCAATCGGTTGACCAATCGGTTGACCAATCGGTTGACCAATCGGTTGACCAATCGGTTGACCAATCGGTTGACCAATCGGTTGACCAATCGGTTGACCAATCGGTTGACCAATCGGTTGACCAATCGGTTGACCAATCGGTTGACCAATCGGTTGACCAATCGGTTGACCAATCGGTTGACCAATCGGTTGACCAATCGGTTGACCAATCGGTTGACCAATCGGTTGACCAATCGGTTGACCAATCGGTTGACCAATCGGTTGACCAATCGGTTGACCAATCGGTTGACCAATCGGTTGACCAATCGGTTGACCAATCGGTTGACCAATCGGTTGACCAATCGGTTGACCAATCGGTTGACCAATCGGTTGACCAATCGGTTGACCAATCGGTTGACCAATCGGTTGACCAATCGGTTGACCAATCGGTTGACCAATCGGTTGACCAATCGGTTGACCAATCGGTTGACCAATCGGTTGACCAATCGGTTGACCAATCGGTTGACCAATCGGTTGACCAATCGGTTGACCAATCGGTTGACCAATCGGTTGACCAATCGGTTGACCAATCGGTTGACCAATCGGTTGACCAATCGGTTGACCAATCGGTTGACCAATCGGTTGACCAATCGGTTGACCAATCGGTTGACCAATCGGTTGACCAATCGGTTGACCAATCGGTTGACCAATCGGTTGACCAATCGGTTGACCAATCGGTTGACCAATCGGTTGACCAATCGGTTGACCAATCGGTTGACCAATCGGTTGACCAATCGGTTGACCAATCGGTTGACCAATCGGTTGACCAATCGGTTGACCAATCGGTTGACCAATCGGTTGACCAATCGGTTGACCAATCGGTTGACAATATTTTGTAAAACTCCTTTTGGAGAGAAAGGGTTGCTCTTGTTTTAGAGTACCTTTCATTGTAATAATTTTTCCTCAATAAATAAATATTTTCTCCCCTTCAATCCCATCTTCTTCTTCTTGTTCAAGGACCAAAGGAGGATGAGTTGATGATGATGAGTTGCGAGGTTTCTCTTTATTTCTCTTTATTATTTCTTTTTCTTTCTTGTTATTTATTTGCTTTGTAGTTTAGATTTAATAGCTTTTGTAGTTTAGATTTAATTGCTTTGTAGTTAGATTTAATAGCTTTTGTAGTTTAGATTTAATTGCTTTGTAGTTAGATTAGTTTAGAATTTTTCTTTTCTTTTTATTTTCTTTTCTTTTTCTATTTGTTTGAATTTCCCAAGATGTTGAACTAAACTCTTGTGGGGATCTAGGTTGCATGAAACTAGTCTAATCTCTTTTGTATTTATGAATCATCTCTCTTATGCTTAAAAGATCATGTTTAGGTTAATCAACTAGAGAACTAATCGATAGAAGAAGAATTTGATAGTTTATGCTTTCCTTAAGTGGTTTGATAGGCTATGCTTATGAATTCTAGGATTATTATCTTGTTATTACTCTCTTCATGAGTTTAAATTTCAATTAGGTGATAATTTGATAAGTTATGCTTTCCTTAAGTGGTTTGATATCTTATGCTTAATAAATCTAATATGAGATGTGGTAAAAGAGAATTTTTCATAGATTATAATTTGAGTTAGCTAGTGGATTCAATTCTAGATTCCTTCATCTCTCTTATTGAATTCTCATCTTTTTAATTGTGATTCCTTTCACACAATCCAAATCCACTCTCTCATCACTTCATCATATTTTCATATTATCTTGAATAAAACCCTAATTGTCACATAATTTGAGAACCGAACTTGAATCAAACACTTCCTATTTCCGTTCCTCGTGGGATCGACAATCTTAAATACTATAACTTGACAATGGTTGTGCACTTGCGACTATAAAGGTAAACACTCGTTTTGCCCATCGGTGTCCTTGGAGAACAAATAGGTGTCACTAAATTTTCTAAAATAAAATACACAAAGTATAAACACCTAAACTAATGTACCCAAGCTTGAGATTTACAATAAGCTTGTCTTGGCTACGGATGAAGCTTGATCTTGAATCTTGACTTGAATTGCATTGCTTCACTCCACTATTCCTCCCATTCTCCAATGGATATGATCGTGTAGGCGCAAGTCCATCCATCCTTCAACACATTGTTTGCCTAGAATAAACATGAAAACACAAACACTAGACAAACAAGATTAGTTATAAATTGTTTGTTAGAACATCATCAAAACCAAGGAACTAACAATCTCCCCCTTTTTGATGATGACAAACAATTTACACAAAGAGTATATATAAAATATGCAATAAGGTACAATACTCTTAAACATGAATATACTCACAATTTTTCTCCCCCTTTGGCAACATCAAAAAGTGGGGAAATATAAAAGAATGAAGAGAGCGAAGGCTCCCCCCTCCTATAAGCACGGTGAGTATAAAACAAAAACATAAATAGGGATTGCTCCCCCTATCAAAATGCCATATAACATATGCAATGGATGATCATGGCAAACATATGTATGTGAGTAAACATACTAAATATCACTCACATACAATAAGACTATGAGAGCACACATGGATATTTCAATATGTAAAAGTGTGTCTCAATACACAAAATCATGTGAAAATAGATTTATGAAATCAAAAGAAAGTAAAACATGAGAATCATGCAAAAAGTTTTCAAATGAAAACAAATCACTCAAATGAAATCATAAATCACAATTTAAATCACAAAACCAAAATAATAAAATTTGCCATATTTGACAATAAGGCAAGAGAGGTACTCAAATTAAGTAAATATTTGAATAAGAATACTCAAATCACTTCTTATAAAACAATCTCTTGGCAAGGAAAACATGCCAAAAATAATGTCGAAGCTATTATGTGTTTTATCCACAAGGATCAAAAGGAAATATGCTTAGGATAAAACAAACGGTAATAAACTTGGAGTATATTCGACAAGAGAATAAATAAGATTGTTTCAAGCCATGTGAATACCGGTAAACATAAACAATACATCCGGAGGTTGCTAAAAATAAGGTATGCTCAAAAATGATGTTTGATCAATAAAAGACATATTCTTTGTAAATTTGATCAAACCACACAAGGAATACATTATAAAGCACAAGAATGATGATCCATAAGCTCAACCATGTAAATATCATCATAAAGGTGTTTTATAATGAATTTAAAAGTACAAGCACATTGATCATACCAAAACTACATAGTTCAACACCAATCCTTCAAGACATATAATAATCATGAACTATGGTTTTAAAAATCCAAAAATAGATCATATATTTTTTTAATAAAATTAAGTTGCAACTTCTTATAGTTATGCATTAATTTTTCATATCCACGAGCGAGTTCATCAATAGAAAGTTCATCAACGATATCGGACTCGCATACCTCACGAGGGCTATCGCCTAGTGGCCGTGTGCATGATGATGATGATGATGCTCCAACCTTGCTTGAAGTCGATTCCGCCAATGCACGTCGAATCTTCTCCAAGTCACCTTGATGTGCTTCAATAAATTTCCATAATTTGTAAGCACTATCAAAATGAGCAAGTTTGCTAGAAATAGAATGATCAAAAGCATTAAGTAAAAATTCTAACAAAATCTTGTTCATAATAAACAATCTTTTATCATTTGTGCTCCATTTAGATTTACCCAAGTTGGGCACAATATATGCACATTCAATGATTTCCCATATATCTATATGTTTAGATCTAGCAAATAATTTGAATCTAAACATCCATTGTGCATAAGGAAAATCATTAAACAAAGGAGCAACATGTGGATCATAGCCTAAACAAGGTGCACAACGCATATCCATAATAAATATATTATGCAAGCAAGATATAAAAATCACAAAACTAGATTAGCAATATACTAAATTGGATTTTTGACTCTAGGTTGTTAAGCCTCTAATCAAAGAGCACCAAGCTCTGATATCAATTGAAATTGCCCTAGAGGGGGGTGAATAGGGCAATATGCTAATCTAATCCGAATTAATGCCAAATTAAAACTAATTAACAAATATATATCCTAGCAAGAATGATATACAAAGAATAATATGCAAGGATATGTAATATACACAAAGAGTAAACAAAAGTAAACAAGTGTAAATAAGATAGGGAGATAAAACAAATGAGAGCAAGGCAATAAAGATGAACAAGATGAATGCGCCAAGCAAACTTCAAACACAATAATATGTTCACGAGGTTCGGTCAACCCACGACCTACGTCCCCGCTCCTCACCTTGAGGAGATCTCCACTATATCAACCGGGTTTTCTACGCTCACCCGAATAACGTTTACACCACACTATCTCGGTTTTCTAGCTCACCGAAAATTTTACAATCACTCACAATGTACTTACACTAACTACCACCTCAAGTGTTGGTCTCTAGTCCGTGTCTCCCTCAAGTGCTCGGATTTACCACCTCTCCCTAGGATTTACTACCGACGCCACTCCTCTTGGGACAACCCCGTCTCTCACCACACATTCATCTCGGTGTACTAGTGTAATACAATGTGATCTCACAATTAAAGCTCACAAATACAAATGTTTGTTCTCTATGGATGAGAACTCAATTAAGCACAACTCAATGTTACAAACTCTCATAACCCCAATATACTATGTATGGAAATACTATAAGCTCAAGTGGGTGTGTGCAACAATGAGATTTAATCAAAACTAAACTCAATTAAAATCTAGCTTTAATAAAAATGATTAACAAACAAATAAATGTAAAGCTAGAAAGAGTTTAGAAACACTTCTCTAAAGATCAAGAGTGAGAGAGAGATGAGTGAAAGCTCAAACACCAAAAGATGATCTCCTCTTCCTCTTGTAAAACATTGCTCCACAAAACAAACTTGAAACAAGGCTTGAATGCCTTAAACAATCTTAAATAAAACTTAAAACTCTCTTAAACTTCTTTTAAAACATTCTCTCTTGGTTAGAAATGAATGGGGGCATGAGGTATATATAGGCTCATGAAATAACCCCAAAACAACCAGAAAAACACTCAAAAATAAAACTAGCCGTTACTAGCCGTTATAGGTTTGAAAAGACCAAAATACCCCAAAATTTAGCATTCGGAAATTTATATATCTAGTTTTGTAAAATCAATTAAAATAGTAAATCAACTCCAAAATCATGAAATTTTAGGAGACGTTTCTAAACATGTATATGAACATGATAGAGAAAGAATTTCAAGACAGATATTTAAGATTCTGAAAAACTGCTAAAATGCTTGACATTGTAAAATCAATTTGACATAGTAAATCAACTCCAAATATTATGAAATATTTAGGGAAGGTTATAAAGATATAGATAAACATGTTACAAAAAGAATTTCTGAAATATCACTTCCCATTTGTGAGAAATAATTATTAGAACACAGATAAACAGTTTAAAAACTCACTGAAAACTTTTTTAAATTCAATTGAAAATAACAAAACAACTCCAAAATTAGTAAAAATTGGGAAAATGTTTGTATATATAAAGATAAACATGTAAACGAATAAATTTTTAAATTTCATTTTCCAATTGTTAAAACTCATCTGTTTTGCAAAATCATGAAAAATACGATATGTGAAAAGCATGATTTTGAACATGAACAAGTATTGAGATCTTGTGATTTGGTTTATGGACTTTATATAAAATATAAATTAATGTGTTAAAGTCAATAAACCATGAATACAATAAATTCTCAATTTTAACTTGTTTTGCAATAGTAACCAAAAGTGTGTATCGTGCTTGTTCGTGCATGTTTAAAAGATATAAACATGAGATTTTTTCAAACACATTTTGAAACACTTTCCAATGGATTTATAAACTTGAGAAAAGATATAAAAACATGTTGTTAAGTCTATAATCCAAAACGGTGATAAATCAAAATAAATGTGTGTGTGTATGAATCTTGAGCTCTAAGTATAAACACACAAGGTATAAACACCTAAACTAATGTACCCAAGCTTGAGATTTACAATAAGCTTGTCTTGGCTACGGATGAAGCTTGATCTTGAATCTTGACTTGAATTGCATTGCTTCACTCCACTATTCCTCCCATTCTCCAATGGATATGATCGTGTAGGCGCAAGTCCATCCATCCTCCAACACATTGTTTGCCTAGAATAAACATGAAAACACAAACACTAGACAAACAAGATTAGTTATAAATTGTTTGTTAGAACATCATCAAAACCAAGGAACTAACAATAGGAAGTTTTATCTTTCAAGAGCTTGACTAAGATCTAACTTTACTAGGTGGAAACTTTAATCTCTACTACAATAGCTCATTTTTACTTAGTGCACTTCCTATCAGAACCCCGCAGATCTGATAGCCAAGTAGAAAGGCGCGAATTTACGGAAGTGCAGTATGTTCTCGTTTTTACAAAGTTGATGATAATTCTTTGAAAGTAGTTGTTATCTGATCTGATCCTTGTCAGCATGGGAGCCAGTGGGCCAGGCATGCACCGCCTTAATTGACAAACCCTAGCAAGATAGGTATATAAGTCATGGGGATCACGATGAATAAATGAGCTTTCAATATTATTCCTTCAAAAAAATATTATTCCTTCAATGGTCAGCACTTGTCCTTAGCATTGCTTTGGTACGAGTGACTCCGATGATTGGACTTCCTTTATTATATACTACCTAATAGTCTGCCTCTGAGAAGAGAGAGAGAGAGAGAGAGATTCATCTTGGACGTTCTCTTCTTTGATGCGACCACCTTAATTTCAATCATCAACCATAAAACCTCGGTTTTCTTTTTCTAAAGATGAGGATTTATCTGAGTCCAGTTTTATTCTAAAGATGAGGATTTATCTGAGTCTAGTTTTGTTTATAGTTTTGGGCTAGAAAATAAATATGAAGATTTATCCGAGTCCAATTTTATTCTAAACCAGATCAGAATTAGAGCGAGGAGGGAGTAACCAACAAAGAAGCGATTTAAGGGTCGCTCTTTGGCCTCAAGAAAACTAGACCAATACTAGTTGATCTTTTGCCAAACACAAAGACGATCAAAATGGGCCAAAATCATTGCGGACCCGATTTATGTGGTTGCCGGATACCACACCTTGATTATCTGTGTTGGCATTGGGGAGACAAAGGACTTGTACATACTTGATGTATTATGAACTGTGAAGAAGGAAGACGGACAGCCAAGGCTTTTATGCAGGGGCACTACGTGTTCATATCTTATACACTTTTAAATTATTTTTAAGTGACTGAGTAAGCATATATAGCTCATTGCTGGGACTCTTGTAAGGAATGATGTCTATAATTATGCTAGTTTGATATATACATGGTCAGTCCTCAAGTCTAACGACTTCAACTTCTGAACAAAATGATTTTTTACATGTCATCAAATTGATTCTTATCACTGCACAAGAATATTGACACGTGCAAATGCATGTGTAATATATGTATAAGATTTTGAAATTTCACTAATAAAAAAAATTAGCATTACCGACCAGGTATTGGTGACGGATTTTGAAATTTCACTAGTAAACATTAGTGACGGGTCGACATCCATCGCCAGTGACCTATTGCCAATGTTCTCATTGGCAACAGATAGGAGCCCGTTTTCTTTGCCAATGAGCAATAGCGACAGGTCCGCCGTTGCCAATTGTTGGCCCCACCCTTTAGTGAACAAAACAAACCCTAACCCTCATTTTCAGCTAGTTCCTCCCAGAACCCGCCGCCAGCCTCACAAACCCTAACCCTCGTCCTCGTCAGGCCACTCGGCATGCATTCATCCCCGCCGTGCTCTCCCAAGCCCGCTCTCTTCTCGTCCTAGCCGCTCGGTGCTAGGACCTCAGCTCGTTCGCCTCTACTCCTCGCCCTCTCTGTGCCGCCTGCCACTCTGATCTTCCCACCATTCTGATCTTTACACATTCCGCCGGTTTGATCTCTGTGCCACTTACCGTTCAGCGCTAGGACCTCAGCTCTTCCCAAGCCAACTTTGATCTTCCCGCCACCACCATTAACAACACACTTTGTCGCAGAAACTCGTGCATCGTTGCAGCCGGCTTCAAAACCCTAGTCGCCCCGCTTTGGCCACAACAAAGACCCATACTACTCGCTGAGATCTAGGGTTTTGCCTCAAACCCTAAAGTTTTCAACATTTGCAAATCTTTATCTTCCTTAATTTACTGATTATTTTCTTTTTTGGGCTATGATTGCCCTAAATTATTGTCTTATCTCTAGATCGCCACCACCCTCAACTCAGGCCACTGTCGAGATCCTCCTCCTCCTTGAAAGTAGGTATTAGTCTCCACTTTTCTCTAATTTCTAATTTTTTCTATTATTACAGAATTATTAGGCAATTAATAATATTGTTTTTGATAATCATGCAAACGTAGTTACCCTAAACCTAAATGCCCTAATTTTAACCCTAATTTCACAAAACCCTAATACTACACTAACCCTAAACCTAATATTGTAATAATCCAATAATAATCAACACCATCCATATCTTAGGACTAGTGCCCTAATAACGCTAACTTTATACTAATAACCTAAGGCTATTACCCTTAGTGGTATATATAACACAATAATGTGTTATATATTCATTTTAGGTGAATAAAATAGTTAACATTAACCGTAGATCCCGTCCAATAATTACTACCAATTTTTGGACTTATAATATAAGATAGACAACTCAATTTTGGGTATGAAATTAAGTTTTATATTGAAAAGGATTGTTTACTTTATATTATAAGTAGAAAGAATTGGAATGTAACTATTGGATCTCGATTAGGACAATTAGGAATGTAACTATTGGATTAGTCCATTCGAATGATTAGGAATATAGTAGTGCATACATCTAGCTTTTTATACTTTGTACATTTTTATTTTTGAAAAATTTCAGCTACACATACTCGTTGTTCTCCGTGTACAATAAGCATATGTTATTTTGTGTTTTGGTCTATTACTTACCAATTTCAGTCTATTACCTTTACACATAATAACATCCGCACAGTGTCCTCGGAGAACAGCGGGTAGGTGCTGCCTAAATTTTCTAAAAATAAAAATACACAAAGTGTTTAAAGCTAGATGTAAGCACTACTATATTCTTAGTGGGATAGAAGCCTTCCTATGACAGTCGAGAGAGTTTTAGACCAACCTAGTGTTTGTTCAAACCAAGACAATGAAAATTATCAAAGAGTGTTTAGACCAATTTAGTATGACAATGAAGATTATAAAAGAGTAATTTCACCTACCTAGTACTTGTTCAAATCAACTACAATGAAGACTATCAAACTTAAGAAAATTTATGAGATATTAAAATAATTAATAATCGTACCTAACATACAGATGAGAGAAGTTCCTGACAAGTTGTGGATTGAAATTCCTATTATAAAAAGAAGAGCGGAAGGTGATACTCGATATCGAGACGGATGGGAAGTCTTCCCTGAGTATGTGTATACGAATGTGAGGAAGTTAAAGAATGATTTGTTGTATTGTCCATATAGTATGTGCAGAAACAAGGGTTTGATGGATAGAGTTGCTATATAAAAACACTTAGAAAGATGGGGATTGGATAAAAGTTACAAATATTCGAAATTTCACAGGGAAGACAAAGATATTGAACCAGTGACGAAAATATAGATGTGAGGATAGTTGCAGAAGTTGCCAAAGTTGTAAAAGTACCGAAGGTTGCCGAAGTTCCCGAAGATGTAGAAGGTGTTGAAAATGGCGATGTGCATGATACGAGGGGATTTAAAAGATTAATGAAGTTATTGGAAGATGACGAGAAGGATGTATATGACAGTTGCACCGAGTACAAGTAGATTATCATTTATTCTTTAACTGATGTGTATTAAGACCCTTAGCAGAATGGCAGATAATTATTTTCAAATACTTCTATGCAAGTAAATTCGAGACAGGAGAATAGCATACTAGAAAAGTGTTATGATATAAATAAAATTGTTGGTGCTCTGGGTTTAGATTACAATAAGATCAATGTGTGTCCTAATGATTTCATCCTATATTATAAGGATGATGAGAAGCTCAAGGGATGTCCAAAGTGTGGAGTGTCTTGTTGGAGAAAGCATACGTACACTTCAACATGAAAGGCATATGAGTCGGTGGAGCAGCAGAAGAAAATTTTAACAAAGGTACTCTAACGTTTTCCCTTATTGCCTAGGTTACATCGGTTGTATATGACCAAAGACATAGCTAGAGATATGTTGTGGCATAAGGAAGGACACGTAGATGATGGCAAACTTAGACATCCGGCTGATGTAGAGGCGTGGGAGCATGTGGATCAATCTTTTTCCTAGTTTACCATAGAGTTCAAGAATGTTAGACTCGGTCTATCTAGCAACGGAGTCAACCCGATTGGCATGACTTTGGGTTGGTCTACTTGGCCAATTGTGTTAATGCGTTTTAATTTTCCACCTGGATTTTGTATGAAGCAACTGTATATGATCCTTTCATTGCTGATGCCATGCAAGAAATCACCCGTAATGACATAGATATGTTCATTGAGGCATTAATTGATGAGTTAAAATATCTCTGGGATGAGGGGATCCAAACATACAATGCATTTTTCCTGTGAGTCATTTATTCTCCGTGCTATTCTTAGGTTGACGATTAATGATTTTTTAAATTATGCTAATCTCTTCAGTTGGTCTATGAAAGGGAAATACCCTTGTCCTGTATTTGGTCCAATCTTCAAAGGCTTTCATTTACAGCATTGTCGAAAGATGTATTATTGGTTTAGCAGAAGATAGTTTTAAAAGGGACATAAATATAGGGTAAAAAGTGGGCGAAAAACTTTGATGGCCAAGAAGAGAAAAGAGGGATGCTGCGTATAATGACCGCATATGAGGTTTTAAAATTATTTGAGGGATGTCCTAAAGTCAAGTTCGGAAAGAACCATTTCCATCATGAAGAGGGCACCGAAATGAAAGAGACAAGTGCAGAGTTTAGATGACACAAAAGCTGAGGAATTGTCGACAGGATGGATAAAATTTAGCCTATTCTTTTAGCTCCCTTACTGGCAAAAGCTAAAAATCCAACACAACTTAGACATAATGCATATTGAAAAGAATATATGTGACGACCTATTGTCCACACTCCTACATGATGGAAAGAAATTAAAGGATGATTTAATGGCTCGACGAGACTTGAATTCATTGAACATCCGACATGATCAGCAAGCACAAGAAAAATGTTAGAGGGACTACAAAAGGAGGAGAGACAAGATTAGAAAGAAGGATCGTGCAATAAAGTGGAGGCTCGAAATGGTGATGGCAGATCAATTGAGGGAAAAAGGTAATAATATTGTGTAAATTATTGAGCTTTCATAGTTATTTGATTTAAGTTTGTAAGAAATTTATTTCTCTCTGTCTTTGTAGGGTCGAAGGACTATGAGAAGCTGGGTTGGCATGGGAGTGAGCAAGGTACCAAAGTACCTCCCCAAGCTTACCGAGCCATTTTGGAGTGGAGGGACAACATTCCGACTGGGGATCATACCGTCAGATTTAATAATTTGATTGATTTTTTAATTAAAGACCCAAACTCCATCAACATTGCTCATAATTTTGAAGAACAAGAATCAAAGGACATAAAAAATTTAGGAGAGGCTCATGGTAACTATATATTATGTTGCTTCTTTCATTTACTATTTATTTGTTTATTCCTATAGCGTATATTTTTTCCATATGTAATTTGTAGGATCATTATTGTCTTGAGGACAACTCGAACTCTTAGGATTATATAATGCCTAAAGTGAGCAAGATGATTCGATGGTGAAGGAATAAACTTAAAAAAAAAGAAATACTTTATTGATATAACCATTGATTAAAAGAGGATGTATGAGCTTAATAAGAGGGCTCCTCCATATAATTGGTTGACCCTCATTATTTAGTGGGAGAGTGAGAACAAGGTGAGTTTTTTTCATTCATGATATTCCCATCGCACATACAAATAAAATACTTTATTTTAAGGGAAAATATTTGACGGCATAAGAGAATTACAATTTAAGAAAATACGATAACTGATAGAAAATAAATAAAACCTAGTTGCAAGTGCACAACTCAAGTTATAGTATAAAAGATGTTGATTCCTCGAGGAAGGTGTTGTAGAAAATAATCAAAATTGGTTTTTAAGTTGTGTGTTGTGTGGACAATTATGAGTGACAATTGTGGAGATATAAAGAGAGTGGGGGTGATTATATGCAAATAAAGCAAAACTAGATTAAGCGAGGAAAAGAAATTAGAGGAAAATAAGAAACAAATAAGAAAAATCACAACAAGTAAAAGATTGAGAAAATCAATTAGAGAAATGAGGAATCTAGAATTGAATCCACTAGTCAATTTCACTTAGAAATCATGAATTATTCTCTTTTTATCAGATTTTACTTTAGATTTATTAAGCATAGACAATCAAATCACTTAACGAAAGCATAACCTATCAAATTATCATCCAAGTAAAATTAACCTTCATGAAAAAATAACAACTAAATATTAATTCTAGAATTTATAAGCATAACATATCAAACCATTCAAGATAAGCATAGATTATCAAATTCTTCTTCTACCAATTAGTTCTCTAGTTGATTATCCTAAACATGATCATTTTAAGCACAAGAGAGCAATCCACAAATTATAAAATAAATCAAACTAGTTTCATACAACTCTAGAATTCATATAAGATTTTAGTTCCACATTATTGAAATTAAAAACAAAATAAAATATAAACTAGAGAGCAAATAAGAAAAATAAAAACTAATTACAAAAGAAAAATAAGAACAAAGAAATAAAGATCTAAACTATGAATATTAAAATAAATTTAAATTACAAAAATAAAGGAACATAAAAGAAAATCTAAATTATACAAGAAAATAAATCTATACTACAAATAAAACTGCAAGAAAATAATAAAAGAACATGAAAGTATATCTACTCTACAAGGCATCAAAATAAATCTAATCTACTAAAAGAAAAAGAAAATAAAATACTAAAACATGAATGTCTAAAAAAACTTACATTGCAAGAGGGTTCTATCCCTTAAAGGCAAATCTTCATCAACCAATAAAGAGAAGAAAAAAAAATATGAAGAGATAAATAATTTTTTTATTAATTACAAATAAAGTTTATAATTTTAGAAGATCTTCTCAATTAAGAGTAACTCTCCTCTCCAAATAAAGTTTTTATAAAATTTTTCACACTCAAACCCCTCACTATGTACCCCTATTTATAGCCTACATCAATAAATGAGAATTCTCAGATTTTGTTTGGAGAACAATGATTAAATCTCAGTCAAAAACTATTTCTATTTTGAACTAACCGGTTGACCCATCGGTGGGCCGACCGATTGGCCAATCGGTTAGCCGGTCGATTGGTTTGCAACGAATTTCATTTTTATTGATTTCTTGACCCGATTTCTTCTTGGATCCTTGAGCGTTTTTGAGCCTTCTTTTATCTTCATATTGGGCTTCAATAAATGGTAGAAAATCTAGGAATTTGATTCTTTTAGGCTTTTATTCATTAACTCTTCATTAACCAGTAAATTAAGATAAAAATATTATTAGTGATATATTTATTTAAATAAGATAGATAATGAAGATATAAAAATATAATAAAAATGTGATTATCAAATACCCCCACACCTAAGCTTTTGCTAGTCCTCTAGCAAAGAAAAAAAATAAAAAGAAAGGAAAGAAAAATCCTAACTCACTTTCACAGGAATCGCGGTTGTATTTAGCGCATACAACAATTCTTTAACCCCTTAGGTTACCCTAGAAGATGAGTTATAGTCTCGTGAGGGTTTGCAGTGAAAATAGTCACAAAATTTGATCAACTTGCCAATTTAAAGAAGTCAGTGAATAATTAATTTACTTGATGCCTTTAAACAATCTAATTATAACTAGTTTTTATTCAAGAAATTATTTTTGTATAACTCCAAAGTAAATCTCTTTGAAAATCTTTTCATTATAGTTATAAAAACAAAGTCTAACTTAGAAATTTAATTAAAAGCTTTGAAAATAACATGCTAACTTTTTGTTTCAAATAATATTTCAAGTTTCTTGATCAAAATATTTTTCAAGAGGATATATAAATATAATTATATATATATATAAATTTTTTACTTATATATATATACCCTTTATTCCTTGGTGATTTTGTTCTACTTTATCGGGCTTTCTAAGTGACCATTTAAGGAGTTTTGGGCCAATAGATCCCAACCCTATTAGCTTAGATCATTAAGTATGTAAATACTCATCGGGTTTAATTACTCGGTCAACTTAGGCTTAGTAAGATAGAACCACCTTGGAGTTCAAAAGATTTTTTAACTATATATATATATATATATATATATATATATATATATATATATATATATATATATATATATATATATATATATATATATATATGAAATATGGGTATGCTTGGTACCAAACACCATTTTGGTGCTTGGTAGTGAGGTGTATCAATCACAACCACTCCTCAACCCATGTGCTTGTGGTCCCCATTTGAGGAGTGGATGTGATTAATACACCTCAACTATCAAGTACCAAGTACTAAGCATACCCATTTTTCTATATATATATATATATATATATATATATATTATATATATATATATGAGTATATGTATATATATATATATAAATTATTTTACTTATATATATATACCCTTTATTCCTTGGTGATTTTGTTCTACTTTATCGGGCTTTCTAAGTGACCATTTAAGGAGTTTTGGGCCAATAGATCCCAACCCTATTAGCTTAGATCATTAAGTATGTAAATACTCATCGGGTTTAATTACTCGGTCAACTTAGGCTTAGTAAGATAGAACCACCTTGGAGTTCAAAAGATTTTTTAACTATATATATATATATATATATATATATATATATATATATATATATATATATATATATATATATATATATATATATATATATATATGAAATATGGGTATGCTTGGTACCAAACACCATTTTGGTGCTTGGTAGTGAGTGTATCAATCACAACCACTCCTCAACCCATGTGCTTGTGGTCCCCATTTGAGGAGTGGATGTGATTAATACACCTCAACTATCAATACCAATACTAAGCATACCCATTTTTCTATATATATATATATATATATATATGAAATAATGTATATGAGGTGGCGGCTCATTTTGCTAAATGAACTACCAAGAGATAGCAATGTGGTGGGGCCACCTTCCTAGTCACATCAAAGGTGTGGACCTTACCACTCTATCTCTTGGTAGCTCATTTAACAAAATGAGCATACATACATCATTCCCATATATATATATATATATATATATATATATATATATATATATATATATATATATATATATATATATATATATATATATATATATATATATATATATATATGAGTATATGTATATATATATATCTTAAAAGAAATATTTATATTAAGAGGACTTCAAATACTATTTTCCACTCTAAGCTAAGCATGCAAAAACTTTATTATTTTAATTACAAGTCTAAGTTGGACTATAGAAGTATCCTACTTTAAAAATTATTTCTTAATAAAATTATTTAGAGTTATCATATAAGGTAAACTTGAGTATAAAACTAACTAAGAATTAGAAATTTTAAAGTTTATCAAGTAGATGAATTATTGATTAACTCGATCAAATTGGCGATATATATATATATATATATATATATATATATATATATATATATATATAGAGAGAGAGAGAGAGAGCAAATCTCCTATAAACTTAAGTTTATAGGGAATAGTCATACACCATTTTTCTATCCATTGATGTTGCCTTGGGATCCATGAAAGATATGAAGCCCATTTTGAGATTTGTGCATCTCTTGATGGCACAAATCTAAAAGGCAACATCAATGGATAAAAATTGATGTATACTTTTCCTATAAACTTAAGTTTATAGGAGATTTCTATATATATATATATATATATATATATATATATATATATATATATATATATATATATATATATATATATATATATATATATATATATATATATATATATATATATATATATATATATATATATGAGTATATGTATATATATATATATCTTAAAAGAAATATTTATATTAAGAGGACTTCAAATACTATTTTCCACTCTAAGCTAAGCATGCAAAAACTTTATTATTTTAATTACAAGTCTAAGTTGGACTATAACAGAAGTATCCTACTTTAAAAATTATTTCTTAATAAAATTATTTAGAGTTATCATATAAGGTAAACTTGAGTATAAAACTAACTAAGAATTAGAAATTTTAAAGTTTATCAAGTAGATGAATTATTGATTAACTTCGATCAAATTGGCGATATATATATATATATATATATATATATATATATATATATATATATATATATATATATATATATATATATATAGAGAGAGAGAGAGAGAGAGAGAGCAAATCTCCTATAAACTTAAGTTTATAGGGAATAGTCATACACCAACTTTTCTATCCATTGATGTTGCCTTGGGATCCATGAAAGATATGAAGCCCATTTTGAGATTTGTGCATCTCTTGATGGCACAAATCTAAAAGGCAACATCAATGGATAGAAAAGTTGGTGGATGACTATTCTATCAACTTAAGTTTATAGGAGATTTATATATATATATATTATATATATATATATATATATTATATGAGTATATGTATATATATATATATATTATATATATATATATATATATATATATATATATATATATATATATATATATATATATATATATATATATATATATATATATATATATATATATATATATATATATATATATATATATATATATATATATATATATATATATATATATATCTTAAAAGAAATATTTATATTAAGAGGACTTCAAATACTATTTTCCACTCTAAGCTAAGCATGCAAAACTTCATTATTTTAATTACAAGTCTAAGTTGGACTATAACAGAAGTATCCTACTTTAAAAATTATTTCTTAATAAAATTATTTAGAGTTATCATATAAGGTAAACTTGAGTATAAAACTAACTAAGAATTAGAAATTTTAAAGTTTATCAAGTAGATCAATTATTGATTAACTCGATCAAATTGGCGATATATATATATATATATATATATATATATATATATATATATATATATATAGAGAGAGAGCAAATCTCCTATAAATTTAAGTTTATAGGGAATAGTCATACACCATTTTTCTATCCATTGATGTTGCCTTGGGATCCATGAAAGATATGAAGCCCATTTTGAGATTTGTGCATCTCTTGATGGCACAAATCTAAAAGGCAACATCAATGGATAAAAATTGATGTATACTTTTCCTATAAACTTAAGTTTATAGGAGATTTATATATATATATATATATATATATATATATATATATATATATATATATATATATATATATATATATATATATATATAAGACTCTATAAACTTAAGTTGATAGGGAGGAGTGTCCACCAACTTTTAAATCCATTGATCATGCCTTGAGATCCGTGAAATCAAGATGCACACAAATCTCAAAGTGGACTTTATATCTTTCACGAATACCAAGGCAACATCAATGGATAGAAAAGTTGGTGGATGACTATTCTATCAACTTAAGTTTATAGGAGATTTCTATATATATATATATATATATATATATATATATATATATATATATATATATATATATATATATATATATATATATATATATATATATATATATATATATATATATATATATATATATATATATCACTAACTAAAAACTAAGAAAAGCAAAAGGAAAATCCTAACTAAGAAAATGAAGAAGTAAAGCAAAATAAAAGGAAATAGCTAACTGGTTCCCACCCCCACACCTAGATTTTGTATTGTCCTCAAGGCAAATACTAGCAATAACGTCCAAAAACATAAACATCACAGTTTATAAGCACATGCTAAAATAAAAGTCAAGTATAGGATGATATAAAATAAAAATGTCCCTCACTGCACCAGACTGATTGTCATCCTCTTCATCCTCATGATCGGTCCCTGTGACATCCACGTCCTTATCCTCCTCATCCTCAGTCTCTGTATTGGTACTGTCAATATCCTCCCCATCCTCTGGTCATGTAGCAGGCTGATGATGTGGTGGTAGTGGTGGTGGTGGGTCCAGCTGTGATGGAGGAGGTGATGGAGGCTGATAAAATGGAGGAGCTATAGATCCTGGTCGCATCTCATGAATGGCTGATGATATGTAGTGTTGGTACTGCTGAAACTGATCCAGCTGAGCTATGAGACGGGCCTGATCGGATCTGTAGTGAGTCTGAAATTTGTGAAACCCCATCTTGAGGGCATAGAGACAGTCACTAAGCATCTTGGGGTGTCCACTCTATCGATGCATCACCGGGTGGAAGAGGCGGTGTAGGTATGGTCAGCTGAGCAGGTGTTGGTGCATGTGAAGAAGTGGATGCATCTGGCCCCTTACCCCAGGCGACAAGACTCTTCTTCACTGTATCAAGGGTTAGTGGTGCTCTTCCTGCCTCAAGTCTATCGGTAGAATACACTGGTACATCGAGCGACTCACAAATCCGAGTGATAAGAAATGGATAAATCAGCTGGACCTTCTGCCTATACTGCTGGCTGAGATACTCCCTGGTGCTGGTTGCCGTACCCGCTAGCATCCTAAAGATAACATCAGCTACATCAAAATAGTGACCGATGGTGATCTAATAAAGTAGGACAAGGTCTCGGGTGGTGATCACTGAATATGAGGAGCTCGGGTATAAGTCAAACTTAAGAAAGAGGTTCAGGAGAATGAACTCTTTCTTAAGCATGCCTGAGTTTAGGGTCACGCCCCTAGGGAATGGCACAAATAGATACTCCACCATCTGGTTGTATGTATCAGAGGCTATCCCTAACTCAACAGACTCGAAAAAATGGGCAACCTCTAGGTGGTCTGGGGAGTCCAAGACTCTTCTGAATTGAGCCTAGGTGTGACTGTGATTGGTATCCCACTAACAATGATAGAGGCTAAGTCCTCTCCTGATCTATGCCAACTGGCGTAAAATTCTCGGACAAGTGTAGCTTTGGCCAATCTGGGTTTTCTAGTCATCATAGAGCTGATCCCAGCTATTGTGAATACCTCAATAATGGGTTGGAATTCAAAAAGTTTATCCAGGTTGAATCCTCTCTCAAAGTGGATCGGTAGATTAGCAAAAGATAGAGAGGATTCAACAGTACGTTGACGTTTTCCAGAAGCCATTATCTTGAATTACAAGAGAAGATGTTAATTTAGGCAAATAGGATTTAAATTTTCAAGAATTAACAAGTTTAAGGGTTCAATTTGCAATTTTCCATGTTTATGGCCACCAATCGGTTGGCCATTTGGTTGGCCAACCGGTTAGAGGTTTTCTTTAGCGTGTGGGTTGAAACGCACCACAAAGAATTAGTTTTGTTTTCTACTTGATGTGGGTGGGCCATAACCTAAATTATTTGTTTTTCTTTTCTTTTGAGCCGGCCGTTTGAATGGGCTAAGAGAAAAACTTGTTTTAAAATTCCTATTTTTAGAGGCCTTAAGCAATTGGGCCTTTTAATTTTTTTAGATGGGCTTAAAATGATGATTTTTTAACAAATAGTGTGGTTCATGAAGAACCAACACCACCTCTTCTCAGAGCATAGAAAATTCTAAAAATAATTTTAAACATTGACCATTTACCTTGAAAATATGACTATTTTAGGATTTTCAATCTCGACAGACCCCATGTGAGAAAACTTGATTAACAATATCTGGACTGACCGTCGTGATCTCAATTTTTGGGAAAAAGATGTATTGTTGAGTTGTAGAGTAAAACTTTTGTCCTAGTGACATCCACGTCCTTATCCTCCTCATCCTCGGTCTACGTATGCAGTCTGTCAATATCCTCCCCATCCTCTGGTCATGTAGCAGGCTGATGATGTGGTGGTAGTGGTGGTGGTGGGTCCAGCTGTGATGGAGGAGGTGATGGAGGCTCATAAAATGGAGGAGCCATAGATCCTGGTCGCATCTCATGAATGGTTGAGGATATGTAGTGTTGGTACTGCTGAAACTGATCCAGCTGAGCTATGAGACGGGCCTGATCGGATCTGTAGTGAGTCTGAAATTGGTGAAACCCCATCTTGAGGGCATAGAGACAGTCACTAAGCATCTGGGGGTGTCCACTCTGTCGATGCATCACCGGGTGGAAGAGGCGGTGTAGGTATGGTCAGCTGAGCAGGTGTTGGTGCATGTGAAGAAGTGGATGCATCTGGCCCCTTACCCCAGGCGACAAGACTCTTCTTCACTGTATCAAAGGTTAGTGGTGCTCTTCCTGCCTCAAGTCTATCGGTAGAATACACTGGTACATCGAGCGACTCACAAATCCGAGTGATAAGAAATGGATAAATCAATTTGGACCTTACGCCTATCTTTGGTTGAGATACTCCACAGTCTTTGGTTGCCGTACCCGCTAGCATCCTAAAGATAACATCAGCTACATCAAAATAGTGACCGATGGTGATCTAATAAAGTAGGACAAGGTCTCGGGTGGTGATCACTGAATATGAGGAGCTCGGGTATAAGTCAAACTTAAGAAAGAGGTTCAGGAGAATGAACTCTTTCTTAAGCATGCCTGAGTTTAGGGTCACGCCCCTAGGGAATGGCACAAATAGATACTCCACCATCTGGTTGTATGTATCAGAGGCTATCCCTAACTCAACAGAGACTCGAAAAAAATCTGGGCAACCTCTAGGTGGTCTGGGGAGTCCAAGACTCTTCTGAATTGAGCCTAGGTGTGACTGTGATTGGTATCCCACTAACAATGATAGAGGCTAAGTCCTCTCCTGATCTATGCCAACTGGCGTAAAATTCTCGGACAAGTGTAGCTTTGGCCAATCTGGGTTTTCTAGTCATCATAGAGCTGATCCAGCTATTGTGAATACCTCAATAATGGGTTGGGATTCAAAAAGTTTATCCAGGTTGAATCCTCTCTCAAAGTGGATCGGTAGATTAGCAAAAGATAGAGAGGATTCAACAGTACGTTGACGTTTTCCAGAAGCCATTATCTTGAATTACAAGAGAAGATGTTAATTTAGGCAAATAGGATTTAAATTTTCAAGAATTAACAAGTTTAAGGGTTCAATTTGCAATTTTCCATGTTTATGGCCACCAATCGGTTGGCCAACCGATTGGTTCGTCACTGAGGTGAGTGGATTGGCTAGTTTTCAAGAAAATTCATTTACAAACTTGTTACAAATCATTCTAAACTATTATTAACATCATTCCCAGCAAGTTCACACCACAAATTACACCAAAAATTGAGAAAATTTCGCAGTAATATGGAAAGCTAGGGTTTCAATTTCATACCTTGAATTGGGTTGATTTGATTGCAAGAACGCTGCAATTTGTTGTTGATATCCTCTCTTAACCCTCGTTTCTTCAACTTAGATACAAAAATGAAAAAAGTTTTGTTGTTTTAGAGAGAATTTGAGAGGAGAAGAGAAGAAGGAGAAGCTGCGGGTTTTTTTTGACTCCAATCGGTTGGCCATTTGGTTGGCCAACCGGTTGGGGGGTTTTCTTTTTGCGTGTGGGTTGGGCTGCAGCCCACAAAGAAAATTAGTTTTTGTTTTTCTACTTCGATGTGGGCTGGGCCGTAACCTAAATTCTTTGTTTTTCTTTTCTTTTTGAGCCGGCCGTTTGAATGGGCTAAGAGAAAAAACTTGTTTTTAAAATTCCTATTTTTTTAGAGGCCTTAAACGAATTGGGCCTTTTAATTTTTTTAGATGGGCTTAAAAATGATGATTTTTTTAACAAATAGTGTGGTTCATGAAGAACCAACACCACCTCTTCTCCGAGCATAGAAAATTCTAAAAATGATTTTAAACATTGACCATTTACCTTGAAAATATGACTATTTTTAGGATTTTCAATCTCGATAGCCCCATGTGATAAAACTTGATTAACAATATACGGACTCGGCCATCATGATCTCAATTTTTTGGGAAAAAGATGTATTGTTGAGTTGTAGAGTAAAACTTTTTGTCCTAGTGTAAAATTCTTCCGTAAAATTGAATTATCATGAAAAATTTTAGTTTTCTCTTTGTAAATTTTTGAGTTTATATATGCATCATTTTGAATTTCTTCTAACTCATTCAGATGGAGCATTCTTGTTTTCTTGCCGAGTCTAAATAAAGATTCAATTGTTTAATTGCCCACATCTCTCGGTGTTCAAGCTCAACTGGTATATGACACGCTTTTCTAAACACGAGCCTATACGGTGACATCTCCAAATTGGTTTTGAAGGCTATACAATATGCCCATAGAGCATCACACAATTTAACAGACCAATCTTTTCTATTATGATTGACGATTTTTTCTAAGATTTGTTTGATCTGTCTATTTGTGACCTCTACTTGACCACTAGTTTGGGAATGATAAGGAGTTGATAATTTATGTGTGATAGAATATTTTCTCATCAAAGCCTCAAAATAACGGTTATAAAAATGTGTACCGTTATCACTAATGATTTCTCAGGGCACTCCAAACCGAGTAAAGATATTTTCCTTTAAAAACCTGACAACTACCTTGTTATCATTGGTCTTGTAAGCAACCGCTTCAATCCATTTAGGCATGTACTCTACGACTACTAGAATATAGATATTTTCAAAAGAATTTGGAAATGGTCCCATGAAATCTATACCCCACAGATCAAAAAGCTCATTAGCTAAAATGGGTTGTAAGGGCATCATATTTCTTCTAGTGATTTTTTCTAAGATCTAACAATGGTTACAGGCTTTGCAAAAGTCATAGAAATCCTTCAACAGAGTGGGCCAATATAGCCCACACTGGAGAATTTTCTCGGTTGTTTTTCTTGGGCCAAAGTAGCCCCCACATGCTTGCTCATGACAAAAGGATAGACCACTCCTAATTTCTTCACTCGAATACACATCCTAAAGATCTGATCAAGACAATACTTAAGTAGATATGGATCATCCCAGTAGAAATATTTCACCTGGGAGAGGAAACGGGATCTATTCTGCTTAGACCAATGAGAAGAGATCTGTTTCGTGACTAAGTAATTTATAATATCGCAAACCACGAAATAGATTGGATTTGTAGGAGTTGTTCATCCAAAAAATATTCATTGATTGGGACATTTGATGTTGGTACATTCGGAAGTCTAGATAGATGATCTGCTACAGGGTTATCTACTCCTTTTTTGTCAAGATTTTGAATGTCAAACTCTTGAAGTAGGAGTATCCATCTAATGAGCCGTACTTTAGCATCTTTCTTAGTCAAAAGGTACTTAAATGCGGCGTGATCTGTGAAAACTTTGGTTAAAGACCCGATGAGACAGGACTTGAATTTTTCTAAGGGAAAGACAACAGCTAAAACCTCTTTCTCAGTGAGAGTAATTTTGCTAGGCATCATTCAGTGTCCTACTGGCATGGTAGATCAAATGAGATTTTCCATTGATCCGTTGTCCTAGGAAAGCACCAATTACAAAATCGGATGCATCACACATTAACTTGAAGGGTAAGGTCCAATCTGGTGCGTAAATGATAGAGGCTGTGGTTAGCTCCTTTTCAGATAATCAAAGGCCTTAAGGCATTCAGGGGAGAAATCAAATGGTGTACCCCTGACTAAGAGATTGGTCAAAGATCTAGCAATTTTGCTGAAGTCTTTGATGAACCGTCTATAAAAACCAGCATGACTAAGAAATGATCTGACATCCTTGATATTTTTGGGAGGAGGAAGTGATTATCACATTTTAATTACATTTTTATACCCTTATTACCTATGTTATATGAATAACGATATTACTAATAATCATTTTTATCTTATTTTGCAGGCTAATAAAGAAATAATGAATAAAAGCCCAAATGACTCAAATTCTCTGAATTTCTACCAATATTTGAAGCCCAAATCTGAAGACAAACAAAGGCCCAAGATACCAAATTGATCCAAGAGAAATTCGTGAAGAAAAATTAAGAAAAGACAAATTCGGTTGGGAACCAATCGGTTGACCAACGGTTGGCCAACGGTTAATAACCGATCGACCAACCGATCGGTTTGCTGGTTCGAATTAATGGTGGATTTCTCTTTCTTTTTGCTAGGTTTGATCCAATGGTTCACATCAACTCCGTTGGGCTATAAATAGGGGTGGTGAGGTTTTGAGTGTGAAATATTTTGTAAAACTCCATTTGGAGAGGAGGGTTACTCTTAATTGAGAAGACCTTCCAAAATTGTAACTTTTGTTACACAATAAATAAAATTTTCACCCTTCAATTTCCTTTCTCTTCTCTTTGTCCAAGGACCAAGGAGGATGAAGATGAATTAGGAATTGTGGGTTTCTCTTTATTTCTTTTCTCTTCTTTATTTTCTTGTTTGTAGAATAGATTTACTTTCATGCAATTTACTTTCTTGCAATTTACTTTCATGTAATTTAATTCTATGCAATTTACTTTCATGTCTTGTCTTTAATTCATAGATTAGATTTACTTTCCTTGCTATTAGTTTAGATTTTCTTTCTTTCTTTCTTTGCTTTTATTTTTCCTTTTCTTTTGTAATTAGTTGAATTCTCATTCTCCTCCTCTTATTCTCATCTTTATTATCTTTCTTTTATTTTCTAATGATGTGGAACTAATCCTTGAAGGAAATTTAGGATTGCATGAAACTAGTCTAATCAATTGTATGATTCTTGAATTATTCTCTTGTGCTTAAAATAATCATGCTTAGGATAATCAACTAGAGAACTAATTGATAGAATAAGTATTGGATAGTCTATGCTTGCCTTAAAAGTGGTAGGATAGAGTATGCTAATGAATTCTAGGATTACTATCTCGTTGTTATTTTTCTCATGAGTTTTAATTTTACTTGGATGAACTTTAGGATAGTCTATGCTTGCCTTAAAAGTGGTAGGATAGGCTATACCCATTAAATCTATAGTGAAATGTGATTAAAGAGAATACTTCATGAATTCATAAATGAGATTAGCTAGTGGATTCAATTCTAGATTCCTCAATATCTTTAATTGAATTCTCCATCTTTTACCTTCTTATTTTGCCTCTTTGTTCTTGATTTTATTTTCTTGATTTTCTTTTCCTTCTTGATTTGATTTTCCTTTACTCTCCCTCTCTCTCAATCTTGTTTTCTTTTGCACAAATTGCCACACTCTCTAATCTTTTTACTCTCATTTTGTGTTCATTTGCACTCCATTCACCTTCACATTCTCTAATCTCCTCACACACAATTTCTTCCTCGTTTTCTTTTATTTGCGCATAATCCACATCCACTCTCTAATCTTTTCATGACCACTTTCACATGTACAATAACTCCTAATTGTCTTGCGCATAATTTGAGAACCAAAACTTGAACAAAACTCTTCCTACTTCCCGTTCCTCGTGGGATCGATAATCTTTTATACTATAACTTGATAAAGGTTGTATACTTGCAACTTAGGAGGTAATCATTTATCTCCCATCAGGAAGCTTAGAAATGAGATTTACCTTAGCTTTGTCAACTTCAATACCCCTATTAGAAACTACATGCCCTAAGACAATGCCTTATTTACCATGAAGTGACATTTCTCCCGATTAAGAGTCAGATTTTCTCCCTACACCGTGACAAGACCAATTTAAGATGATGCAAACACTCAGAGAATGTGTCACCAAAATGGAAAAGTCATCCATTAAAATTTTCAGAAAGTGTTCTACCATATCAGAGAAAATGCTGATCATGCACCGTTAGAATATGGCGGGTGCGTTACACAGCCCAAAAGGCATGCATCGGTAAGCAAAAGTTTCATATGGACACAAGAAAATGGTTTTCTCTTGATCTTCCGGTGCAATGGGAATTAAATTGTAACCTGAATATCCATCCAAAAAATAATAGAACTCGTGTCTTGCTAAACGCTCTAATATTTGGTCTATAACTAGAAGAGGAAAGTGATCTTTCCTGGTAGCTAAGTTGAGTTTCCTATATTCAATGCAGAGTCGCCATCCAGTTTGGATACGAGTGAGAATTAGTTCATTAGCCTCATTTTGGATCACGGTGATCCCAGATTTTTTTGGAAATACCTGGACTGGACTTACCCAAGAACTAATCGAAATGGAATAAATGGTCCCATTATCAAGATATTTCAGAATGTCTTTCCTAACCGCTTCTTTCATTACTTGGTTTAACCTACGTTGGGGATCTCTAGTAGGTTTGGCATCATCTATCAAATAGATTCGGTGTTGAACAATGGTTGAACTAATCCCTTTGATATTAGCCATGATCCATCTAATGGCTTTCCTATTCTCTCTTAAAACATCTAAGAGGGCTTTCTTTTAACCACGTGTCAAATCAGAAGAAATGATGACTGGTAAAGTCTTATTCTCCCCTAAATAAGCATATTTTAGATTTTCGGGTAAAGGTTTGAGCTCTAACTTAGGGGGTTCCTTTATGGATGGGCGAAGTTGGACTCGGGCCTCTATATCCAAGGGTTCAGGCTGTCCGCTAATTGTAGATACATGATCGATCGGCGGATCTAACTCTTCTAAGAACTTAATTTCATCATCGAAAGTCTCCTCAAGACTTAAGTCAGATAAACAAAGATCTGACTCACACTTTCCCTCTTGTTGTTCACTAGAAATTTTCTAGATAAAGTTCACCTCTACACTACTAGAAAACATAGCATTATCCACGAACAAATTCCTAGGTAGAGATTATAAAATGGTGGGAAGTGATTAGTACCCAAAAATTTTTTGTGGGTAAAAGTTTGGGGGTGAAACCCTCCTGGCTAATAGCCATTACCCACAAAACATGTTTTTAAGTTCCTGGGGAAATGTCATCCCTGGGTAGAGGTCTACACCCAAAGGATGTTACTCAGGAATTACTTTCCCTGGCTATAGCTTATTATACACAGATCTTCTCCCTGGGTAAAAGACTATTCCCACAAAACATTACCTAGGAATCTTAGCCCATACTAGCTTATTACACATGACAATATCATTCATGATAAATTACCTGTAATCAATATATCAATTGCATATTATAAAATCACACATCAAAATATTTCCATGAGTATAATAGTACCATTAAATTGTATTAAAAGTAAATCAAAACAGATTCTACAATCATGTTTCTTGACAACAGATAGCAATAAATGTGCTAAAGTGAAAAATGATGGCACAAAGCATAAATTGCTCCAATAAGTTATTCAAGAAATTACAAACTATTCATGAAAAAATATTAACAGATTTCAAATTTTAGCAACATCAAAAAGAAAGCTCAGAGTCTGGTAGCTCTCTGAACATCACTTGCACATAAACACGTAAAAGAAGATGAAAAACCTTAATATATAAGTATCATGACCAAAAGCTATAATATATTTAGACAAGTGTTTCTATTGAAGCCTAGCTTACGTTTTAGAAGAAGGTTTAACGAGATACAGAGACATATTCAGTATGTATGGCTACTTTGAATAACCAACATGTCTCGAGGCAATGTTGATCTTAATAAATAGCTCACTAAAAGGGACTCTAAGATATAGATCGAACTTATTACACCTTGCCTACGTAACCAATTTATTGGACATGTGAATTTCCTCTTTTACCTACATGAAAAGAAGATGGAGTTTTTCAATATGGATCCATATTTGTATTGGATACTTTTGTTTTTCTGTGACATACATATTTATTTGGAATTTGTCTAGAGTTGGATATTCTGATATCCAGCTGAAGATAATGAAGGTTCCTAGTATGTTATCTCCACAGAGTGTTGCACTGTAAGGTTGATAAACATGATTATATAGAATAATAAATCTCAATGCCACATAATTGCCAGTGTACCTATCACCAACCAATATAAAATATAATACTAAAAACATATCATAATTTTCGCAAGATCCGCTATTGGTTGAGCTCCAATGCGGTGGTGCATCTTCTTTTTCCCAATATTTTGAGTATTTATATCCGATATGTCCTGAAATAATGATAATTTTATCATATTGCATAATTCATCATTAAAAAGGATCAACTATTAATATTAGCTGAAAATGCTTGCTATCCCAAATCATCATCCTCGCAGCAAACTGAGTTGGATTGATGCGAATATCTAAATTTTAATATCTCTCCGCATCAGTATCATAAACTTTATAACACTTTACTCTGATCTCTCTAAGTCACTCATGGAAATATGAACTTGCTTTTTCAAAAACATAGTTCCATGCATTCTGGTGACCTTTCAAGTCACAGGCCTCCTACATACAAAAAATATTAGCACATATTATAAAAGAAGAAAATAATAAGCAATAATATACCTGCAGATAATGCCATGTACTTTTAAATGGCTGAAAGTCATGGGATTTCTAGTCTCTATTAATTGGATAAATATTTGACATCTTAATTATCGCAGCAGTGCGATGTCGTAATGGTTTGCCTGCCTCTCCAAGAGCTTGACCCTTTGAGTTCCAGTCCACAAGAAAACGTTGAGTCCTATTCCTTGACAACATACTTCCAATCTTTGATGCTCCTCTTACTTTCTTCTTTTCATTATCTTTGTCAGGATTAACTATCCAAAAATTCAAAATGGAGGGTCTTTCATTACAAAGAAACAAGCACTTGCTAGATTACAAAAAAAATCCGTTAATTCATACACAAAGGTTGAGCCACTAATTCCTTTGAACCTTCACGTATTTTTTGAACATGCATATATTATAGGAACAAGTCGATTGAATATTTAGACTTCAACTAACTGGCCATTAATCATGATTCATATGTTGGCCACTTACACCACAACACATACCAACTCTTATAGCAAAACTATCATAAATCATTTAATATCAAAAGAAATTTGAAATTAATGGGGTTCGGTGATAATATAATTTGCAATGAACAGTTTGTCTAAGTTCTCAAAACTATGATCTCATCTTAAGAAAACAGTGAGATTCATACTTAAGAAACAAAATAAGAAAAGAAATCTAAAGGCAATATAAACCATAAAAAACTCAAAAAAACCTCACCTAATTGTTCAAGCCCAATCTCAGCCCTTCGACATGCACCTTCATCTATTTTATTAGGGCCATTTAAGAATCTCTCTCGTCTATAAAACTCCGCAATTTCAGGAAAAGGTTCAAGAGGTGATGACCTTGGTGCATACCTTACATTCCCATTTGATCTAGTGTTAGTGGCTGTAGGCATTATATCTGATATAATAAAAATCAGAAATGAATAATTAAAAGTTATCTCAATTACAGAAAAAAAAACAAGATGTGCAACTAAATTACATAAACATATACAAAACAGCAGCACCAGAGAAGTTATTATCAAAACAAGATGATTGACATTTAACAAAAAGAAAAAAGATACTTTAAAAACAAGATACAAATCATATCCCACTGTAATAACCAGATTCATTAAAAATATCTAAACCCCCAAAATTACATATAAAACAACAACATCAATAGCCAAAATCCCCACAAACTCAAACCCTAGCCCAATCTCAGCCCTTCGACGTGCACCTTCTTCTAATAGTATTCTGTGTAAATTCTCTCTGAGCTCATACATGGATACTTTACTACAGATACTTGATGTCCTGGAAAACCTCCAATTTAAAGACTAAAATAAAATTAATAACTAAGATAAATCAAGGTCAAATCTTGTCAGGTTCAGGGGAACTGAGGATAATTAAAGCAAAAAAAGACACAGTTTCCCTTAAAGTGTATATCATTGGGGCAATTTTCGCTTAAAGCATATTGAAGGGAGGAAAAAACATATAAGAACACAAACAATTCACACACCCAACTGCCCATGTTGCATAATAATCTCTTACGCATCTTCAAATAACCTAAATAAAATCCCATAACCTATTAATAAACTGTTAAGACTTTGGACATTTTAAATCAATCATACAGATATTTTCAACGGCATACGACAGGAGATGCTTCTTTTATCTAATAATTTAAGAAAATTTGCCACTATATCTAACAACACTTTCCCAGAAAATGATCTTTGGACTTAAACAATATCACAAACTTGACTGATCATGATTTCGGTTTTTTGACAATCCGTCTCTCATCATTTGCAGTTTAAATCCATGAAAATGTATTTCTAACTATCACACAATCATTCAGGTGCTTGCAATTATGTCTTCAAAATGAATCAAAGCCGAATATGATCTTAGAACTTGCTCAACTGATTCAAACTTTTGTTATCTACAACTGTTTTAGATTCAATGCTTTTATTCAAAATTTTCAGCATTTTCCCTTATTTTTTACACAATGAACACCAAGCAAATCAGCAAGTTAGACTACAATTGACATCAGTTGAATTTATAATACATGAATTCTACAGAAATAGATTAAAAGCTAGAACAAATCTAGAAATTTAGAGATCATTGATGAAAAGCCCTAGAAATCTAGCATAACTTTTCTAAAATTCAATCGAAACATGCAAAAATTTCTAAAAACATACATAAATAATCACGGTCGATGATGAATTCATGAACTTACTTGAGATTGGATGAGGATCGAGGTTGAGAGGATCGCTAGGGTTTCCCTTTTATCAAATCGTCCTTGTTCGTGGACTGAGGAGATGAGAGATCGAGATCGAGGGAGATGTGGAGGGTCTAAGGAGATGAGAGATCGAGGAGATGAGGAGCAAAGAGATTGAGATCGAGGAGATGAGGAGGGTCTAAGGAGATGAGAGATCGAGATCGAGGAGGAGATTAGAAAAGAGCGGAGAGCTGAGAAAGGGCGGAAAAAAATATCAGCGCTGGTTTTTATCGGGTTGGTTATCTCTTTTCTAAATATTTTTCATTTTAAATAATTAAATAATAACAATTATTTGTCAAAGCCCACCATTATAAATTCTAGGTAAAGGCTTTTTCTCACAGAATAAATATTATCTACTTTGGTAGTGATCATTACCCACCACTCATTTTTGGGTATTATCTTATATCCCCACAGAATCAATACCCACAATAAATTTCCTGGGCATCGCTACTCAATGACCAGAAATTTATATTCCTGGGTAAAGCCACATTTTCCAGTAGTGCTATGGGTTGATCAAATGGATCACCGGGCTATTTTCCTAGGTTGAAAATATTGAGATCAACTGTCATGTTCCCAAAAGATAGCTTCATTTAACCAGTTCTATAATTGATCAAAATATTTGAGATTGCTAAGAACGGTCTACCTAGGATAACTGGGATTTGACATTTGAGATTGGAAACGGGCGCGTTTCCAAAATAATAAAATCAACGGGAAAAATAAACTCTCCAACCTTGATAAAAACATCCTCTACCTCTCCCTTAGAAATTTTTACGGATCTATCAGCTAATTGTAGGGTGTATCTTGTCTGTTTAAGTTCACCTAACCCTAGCTGTTGATAGACTAAATAGAGAAAAAGCTTTACACTAGCTCCGAAGTCCAGAACTGCCTTATCAATGAAGGTATTTTCTATAATACATGAAATAGTAGGACAACTAGGGTCCTTATAAATCATAGGCATGGGCTTTGAAAGCATGTCAGGTTGGCGACTAAAAGACTTTCTTGGGAATATTAGTGGTTCTTTTCTTAGTACATAAGTCTTTTAAGAATTTTGCATAAGAGGAAATTGTTCAATTGCATCTATGAGAGGGATGTTGACCTTGACACCTTGAAAGTTTCTAAGATTTTTCCTACACGGGAGAATTTTTCCTAGGTCTAAGTCTATCTAGAAAGGGAGCAACGGGCTTATACCTATCTAGATTAGGCTCAGTCTCGGTTTCAACTTCTTGGTTATCAAAAGGAGTTGTTTTATCAAAAGGAGTGTGTTGGACGGGAGAAGGGGTTTGATCAGGAGGCATTCTAACTTGGTTATCTATCGATTTCCGGATGCATAGCGTATGAACTGCATTCCTTGAGCCGAGTGGTTTGAACTTTATCCAGTGTCTTTAGGGTTGACAACAGGTTGACTTGGAAATTTTTCTTTCTCTCTTTCACTTACGGCATTGGCTAGTTGACCAAGTTGGGTTTCTAACCTAGCTATGGCTTGAATGTTTGAGTTAAGCACTTGACCAGTTGTCTGCATGAAGGAATTCAGAGTGTTGGATGACTAAGTCAACTTGTCAATGGTCTGTGTAGAAGCTTTAATTATAGCCTCTAAACCCTTTTCTTAGACACTAAGATGTTTATCCTTATCAGAACTTGGAGGATTTACTATTTGATGATGAGGAGGATACTGGTTTGGATAAGGTAGATTAGATTGTAGAAAACTATTTGGTGAGCTGAGTATAATTGTGTTTCTTCTAGGAAATTGTTGGTTTGAAGTGAAAGTGATTTCGGAGTAGTTTCCCTGATTCCATGCAAAATTGGGTTGATTTCTCCAACCCAGATTGTAGGTTGGTGAAAATAGATTATTTCTGGGATACTAAAATGCAGCGTTCATCTACTCTAGTGGTTGAGTGTTTTAAGAGGGGACATTCCTCTGAACATGGGTTGCAGAAAGACAGTTATGACAACCTGAGGCAGAAACTTGATTGATTTGAGCTGGAGCTCGTTCTTTAATTTCTAAGGCTTCTAACCTACACAGGATTGTAGCCATCTCTGCTTCAGAGACTATATTTGACTCTAAAGAAAAATCACTAGATTTGGGTTGGGGAACTGATGAAACTCTTTCATCTCAGTATTCCCATTGCATGGTTTTTTTGGATAAACTTTCTAAAAATTTCCAAGCTTCATATGTATTTTTCATCATGAAATCCCTCTAACACATTGATACTAAGGAAGTTTTTGAAGAATAATCTAATCCTTCATAGATGATTTGGTATAATCGCCAATTTTCTAGACCGTGGTGAGTACATTGGATAAGAAGATCCTTAAACCTATCAAAGTACTTTCAGAATGGCTCTCTATCTTAAAATTCTGAATGCCATTTCTAAGCTTAACCGTTTTATGGATAAGAAAAATTTTCTTCAGAAAAATGGTAACAAAGTCATCCCATATTGAGATAGAATTTGTGGGTAAGCTATCTGACTATTTCTCTGCTTTGTCCTTAAGAGCAAATAGAATAAATCTAAGCATAATCGCATCCTCAGATAGTTCCCTAATCTTAATCATAAGACAAACTTCCTCAAACTTGGAGATAAAAATGTAAGCGTCTTCGGTTTTATTTTCTAAGAATTTCGGAATCATGTTTAGGAAATGCGGTCTAAACTCAAAATTAGTTCCATTAATCTCGGATAGCTTAATGCAAGATGGGATTGCATTCCTAATTGGATAGAACATATCTTGAAGAACAGGTAGATTAGTGTTAGCCATTTCTTTGGTCTCAAAAAATAGTTCAACACGGATTAAACGATTGGAATTATCCCTAATTTAAATTAGCATACACCAAAACAAATTCTTTTTAGATTTTTTATCTAAGAAAATTAGAGAAAAGATCTAGGTAAAACAAGTTAAATTTTTTTATAACTAAAAAAATTAGGAAAAAGATCTAACACAAGTTAAATTTTTTTAGAGAAAAACTAAAAGACCTTAAAGAAAATGAGAAGAAGGAGAAGGATAAAGAAAAACCTACTAAGACAAATCAATAGCAATCATTTTGTATCAATCACCCTTAATTCTAGGGTTAAGTCTAGACTCAACTAGACTAGCTCCTAACCAAAAACTTTTTTAGTGAAAAGATTGAAGTTTACTCGGTCAGTTAGCCAGGCAAGGATAATACTAGAGGGAGGTCAAAGACCAATTAAGTAACTCATTCCTTGAGGAGTGCTTTACGTAACCCCTAAACATTGCCTTAGATACTAACAGATTTAAGTAAACTTAAACCGGTTCACTTAAGGATTTGTTGTTCCTTAATGAGCTCGAGTCCTTAGGGGCCAACATCTAAAAGGCTTGGGTTTGTGTAGTGAGGAATTAGTGATTTGTGGGCTAAGAAAAGGGTAATGAAATCCCTCACCTTATCTTGATTAGTGGGTTTTTGCCCTTAAGAATATTTTCAAGTGAGTGTCAAATCAAGATGCTCAAATCACTTTGGTGAATCCCTACTAACTATATGCAATGCAACCCTAGGAATTAAAAGCAACTACAAAAGGATGCAAAAATAAAATCTTTTTTAATTAGGGTTAACAATCAAATAAATGTGAGAAAGAGAGCTCTTTTTAAATTTATTATCTTATTAGTAATTGTCCAAGTGGAGGGCGAATTTTATTAGGGTTGACAAAAGTAATTATTTTATAATTAGATCCTAATTGTCTCTAATTGTGAGAAACTAACTAAAAGAGTGGGATTGAAAATACTAGAAAGAGGACTTACCTTAAGCAAATCTTCAATCTTCAATCATCGATCTTCAATCTTCAAAGTGGTTCCTTCACAAGAAAACACACAAATTAAAGAACCAAAATAGAAAAATCCTAATTATAAGCACATTCCCAAGAACGACGCTAAAACTTGATAGGAAATAAATAAAAGCTAGTTGCAAGTGCACAACTATCAAGTTATAGTATAAAAGATGCGATTGCTCGAGGAAGGTGTTGTAGGAGATAATCAAAATTGATTTCTAAGTTGTGTGTTGTGTGGACAATTAAGAGTGATAATTGTGGAAAGATAAAGAGAGTGGGTGTGATTATATGCAAATAAAAGAAAACTAGATCAAGAGGGAGAAGAAATTAGTGGAAAATAAGAAACAAATAAAGGAAATCAAGAATAAAGAGGAAAATCACAATAAGTAAAAGATGGAGGAAATCAATTAGAGAAATGAGGAATTAGAATTGAATTCACTAGTCAATTTCACTTAGAACTTATGAACTATTCTCTATTACATTTTACTTTAGATTTAGTAAGCATAGACTATCAAACCACTTAAGGAAAGTATAACCTATCAAATTATCATTCAAGTAAAATTAACATTTATGAAAAGAATAACAACTAGATATTAATTCCAGAATTCATAAGCATAACCTATCAAACCATTCAAGATAAGTATAGATTATCAAATTCTTCTTCTACCAATTAGTTCTCTAGTTGATTATTCTAAACATGATCATTTTAGCACAAGAGAGCAATCCACAAATTATAAAAGAAATCACCTGGTTTCATACAACTCTAGAATTCCTACAAGATTTTAGTTCCACATTATTGAAATTAAAAACAAAATAAAATATAAACTAGAGAGCATATAAGAAAAATAAAATTAATTACAATAAGAAAAATAAGAACAAAGAAATAAAGATCTAAACTATGAATATAAAAATAAATCTAAATTACAAAAATAAAAGAACATAAAAGAAAATCTAAACTATGTAATAAAATAAATCTATACTACAAAATAAAAAGGCAAGAAAATAATAAAAGAACTTGAAAGTAAATCTACTCTACAAGGCATCAAAATAAATCTAATCTACTAAAAAATACTAACATGAATATCTAAAAGAAGAAAAAAAAAAACTTACATTGGAAGAGGGTTCTATCCTCTGAAGGCAAATCTTCATCTTCATCAACCAATAAAGAGAAGAAAAGAAAAATATGAAGAGGTAAAAATTCTTTTATTAATTATAATTAAAGTTTATAATTTTGGAATGTCTTCTCAATTAAGAGTAACCCTCCTCTCCAAATAGGATTTTTATAAAAATTTTCACACTCAAACCCCTCACTATCTACCCTATTTATAGTCTACAACAATGAATGAGAACTCTTAGATTTTACTTGGAGAACAAGGATTAAATCTCAGCCGAGCTATTTCTATTACGAATCAATCGGTTAACCAATCGGTTGGTGACCGATTGGTTTTAACAATTTTATTTTGTTGATTTTTTGACCCAATTTCTTCATGGATCCTTGAGCTTTTTTTAGGCCTTCTTTTGTCTTCATATTGGGCTTCAATAAATGGTAGAAAATCAGGGAATCTAATTCTTTTGGGCTTTTATTCATTAACTCTTCATTAACCTGCAAATTAAGATAAAACATGTTATTAGTGACATACTTATTTAAATAAGATAGATACTGAGGGTATAAAAATATAATAAAAATGTGATTTGGAATTTGATATATTAGAGGACACATGACTATGATCAAATTATTAAAACTTAACTCATGTCACTATACATTGCTTTCGATGTAATTTGGAATTTGATATATTAGAGGACACATGACTATGATCAAATTATTAAAACTTAACTCATGTCACTATACATTGCTTTCGATGTAATTTGGAATTTGATATATTAGAGGACACATGACTATGATCAAATTATTAAAACTTAACTCATGTCACTATACATTGCTCGATGTAATTTGGAATTTGATATATTAGAGGACACATGACTATGATCAAATTATTTTAGTGAGAACAGTATGATCAAATTATTAAAACTTAACTCATGTCACTATACATTGCTCGATGTAATTTGGAATTTGATATATTAGAGGACACATGACTATGATCAAATTATTTTAGTGAGAACAGTATGATCAAATTATTAAAACTTAACTCATGTCACTATACATTGCTTTCGATGTAATTTGGAATTTGATATATTAGAGGACACATGACTATGATCAAATTATTAAAACTTAACTCATGTCACTATACATTGCTTTCGATGTAATTTGGAATTTGATATATTAGAGGACACATGACTATGATCAAATTATTAAAACTTAACTCATGTCACTATACATTGCTCGATGTAATTTGGAATTTGATATATTAGAGGACACATGACTATGATCAAATTATTAAAACTTAACTCATGTCACTATACATTGCTCGATGTAATTTGGAATTTGATATATTAGAGGACACATGACTATGATCAAATTATTTTAGTGAGAACAGTATGATCAAATTGTATTAAAAGTAAATCAAAACAGATTCTACAATCATGTTTCTTGACAACAGATAGCAATAAATGTGCTAAAGTGAAAAATGATGGCACAAAGCATAAATTGCTCCAATAAGTTATTCAGTAAATTACAAACTATTCATGAAAAAATATTAACAGATTTCAAATTTTAGCAACATCAAAAAAAAGAAAGCTCCGAGTCCTGGTAGCTCTACGAACATCACTTGCACATAAACCTGTAAAAAAGAAGATGAAAAACCTTAATATATAAGTATCATGACCAAAAGCTATAATATATTTAGACAAGTGTTTCTATTGAAGCCTAGCTTACGTTTTAGAAGAAGGTTTAACGAGATACAGAGACATATTCAGTATGTATGGCTACTTTGAATAACCAACATGTCTCGAGGCAATGTTGATCTTAATAAATAGCTCACTAAAAGGGACTCTAAGATATAGATCAGAACTTATTACCTGCCTTGCCTACGTAACCAATTTATTGGACATGTGAATTTCCCTCTTTTACCTACATGAAAAGAAGATGGAGTTTTTCAATATGGATCCATATTTGTATTGGATACTTTTTGTTTTTCTGTGACATACATATTTATTTGGAATTTGTCTAGAGTTGGATATTCTGATATCCAGCTGAAGATAATGAAGGTTCCTAGTATGTTATCTCCAAAGAGTGTTGCACTGTAGGGTTGATAAACATGATTATAAAGAATAATAAATCTCAATGCCAGATAATTGCCAGTGTACCTATCACCAACCAATATAAAATATAATACTAAAAACATACCATAATTTTCGCAAGATCCGCTATTGGTTGAGCTCCAATGCGGTGGTGCATCTTCTTTTTCCCAATATTTTGAGTATTTATATCCGATATGTCCTGAAATAATGATAATTTTATCATATTGCATAATTCATCATTAAAAAGGATCAACTATTAATATTAGCTGAAAATGCTTGCTATCCCAAATCATCATCCTCGCAGCAAACTGAGTTGGATTGATGCGAATATCTAAATTTTAATATCTCTCCGCATCAGTATCATAAACTTTATAACACTTTACTCTGATCTCTCTAAGTCACTCATGGAAATATGAACTTGCTTTTTCAAAAACATAGTTCCATGCATTCAGTGACCTTTCAAGTCCGAGCCTCCTACATACAAAAATATTAGCACATATTATAAAAGAAGAAAATAATAAGCAATAATATACTGCGGATAATGCCATGTACTTTTAAATGGTGAAAGTCATGGGATTTCTAGTCTCTATTAATTGGATAAATATTTGACATCTTAATTATCGCAGCAGTGCGATGTCGTAATGGTTTGCCTGCCTCTCCAAGAGCTTGACCCTTTGAGTTCCAGTCCACAAGAAAACGTTGAGTCCTATTCCTTGGCAACATACTTCCAATCTTTGATGCTCCTCTTACTTTCTTCTTTTCATTATCTTTGTCAGGATTAACTATCCAAAAATTCAAAATGGAGGGTCTTTCATTACAAAGAAACAAGCACTTGCTAGATTACAAAAAAAATCCGTTAATTCATACACAAAGGTTGAGCCACTAATTCCTTTGAACCTTCACGTATTTTTTGAACATGCATATATTATAGGAACAAGTCGATTGAATATTTAGACTTCAACTAACTGGCCATTAATCATGATTCATATGTTGGCCACTTACACCACAACACATACCAACTCTTATAGCAAAACTATCATAAATCATTTAATATCAAAAGAAATTTGAAATTAATGGGGTTCGGTGATAATATAATTTGCAATGAACAGTTTGTCTAAGTTCTCAAAACTATGATCTCATCTTAAGAAAACAGTGAGATTCATACTTAAAGAAACAAAATAAGAAAAGAAATCTAAAGGCAATATAAACCATAAAAAACTTAAAAAAACCTCACCTAATTGTTCAAGCCCAATCTCAGCCCTTCGACATGCACCTTCATCTATTTTATTAGGGCCATTTAAGAATCTCTCTCGTCTATAAAACTCCGCAATTTCAGGAAAAGGTTCAAGAGGTGATGACCTTGGTGCATACCTTACATTCCCATTTGATCTAGTGTTAGTGGCTGTAGGCATTATATCTGATATAATAAAAATCAGAAATGAATAATTAAAAGTTATCTCAATTACAGAAAAAAAAACAAGATGTGCAACTAAATTACATAAACATATACAAAACAGCAGCACCAGAGAAGTTATTATCAAAACAAGATGATTGACATTTAACAAAAAAGAAAAAAAGATACTTTAAAAAACAAGATACAAATCATATCCCACTGTAATAACCAGATTCATTAAAAAATATCTAAACCCCCAAAATTACATATAAAACAACAACATCAATAGCCAAAATCCCCCACAAACTCAAACCCTAGCCCAATCTCAGCCCTTCGACGTGCACCTTCTTCTAATAGTATTCTGTGTAAATTCTCTCTGAGCTCATACATGGATACTTTACTACAGATACTTGATGTCCTGGAAAACCTCCAATTTAAAGACTAAAATAAAATTAATAACTAAGATAAATCAAGGTCAAATCTTGTCAGGTTCAGGGGAACTGAGGATAATTAAAGCAAAAAAAGACACAGTTTCCCTTAAAGTGTATATCATTGGGGCAATTTTCGCTTAAAGCATATTGAAGGGAGGAAAAAACATATAAGAACACAAACAATTCACACACCCAACTGCCCATGTTGCATAATAATCTCTTATGCATCTTCAAATAACCTAAATAAAATCCCATAACCTATTAATAAACTGTTAAGACTTTGGACATTTTAAATCAATCATACAGATATTTTCAACGGCATCTGACGGAGATGCTTCTTTATCTAATAATTTAAGAAAATTTGCCACTATATCTAACAACACTTTCCCGAGAAAATGATCTTTGGACTTAAACAATATCACAAACTTGAATGATCATGATTTCGGTTTTTGACAATCCGTCTCTCATCATTTGCAGTTTAAATCCATCAAAATGTATTTCTAACTATCACACAATCATTCAGGTGCTTGCAATTATGTCTTCAAAATGAATCAAAGCCGAATATGATCTTAGAACTTGCTCAACTGATTCAAACTTTTGTTATCTACAACTGTTTTAGATTCAATGCTTTTATTCAAAATTTTCAGATTTTCCTTATTTTTACACAATGAACACCAAGCAAATCGACAAGTTAGACTACAATTGACATCAATTGAATTTATAATACATGAATTCTACGTAAATAGATTAAAAGCTAGAACAAATCTAGAAATTTAGAGATCATTGATGAAAAGCCCTAGAAATCTAGCATAACTTTTCTAAAATTCAATCGAAACATGCAAAAATTTCTAAAAACATACATAAATAATCACGGTCGATGATGAATTCATGAACTTACTTGAGATTGGATGAGGATCGAGGTTGAGAGGATCGCTAGGGTTTCCCTTTTATCAAATCGTCCTTGTTCGTGGACTGAGGAGATGAGAGATCGAGATCGAGGGAGATGTGGAGGGTCTAAGGAGATGAGAGATCGAGGAGATGAGGAGCAAAGAGATTGAGATCGAGGGAGGCGATTCAGTAGATCGAGCTCGAGATCGAGAGAGGAGGAGATTAGAAAAGAGCGGAGAGCTGAGAAAGGGCTGAAAAAAATATCAGCGGTGGTTTTTATAGGGTTGGTTATCTCTTTTCTAAATATTTTTCATTTTAAATAATTAAATAATAACAATTATTTGTCAAAGCCCACCATTATAAATTCTAGGTAAAGGCTTTTCCTCACAGAATAAATATTATCTACTTTGGTAGTGATCATTACCCACCACTCATTTTTGGGTATTATCTTATATCCCCACAGAATCAATACCCACAATAAATTTCCTAGGCATCACTACTCAATGACCAAAAATTTATATTCCTGGGTAAAGCTTTCTGGGTAAAGCCACATTTTCCAGTAGTGCTATGGGTTGATCAAATGGATCACCGGGCTATTTTCCTAGGTTGAAAATATTGAGATCAACTGTCATGTTCCCAAAAGATAGCTTCATTTAACCAGTTCTATAATTGATCAAAATATTTGAGGTTGCTAAGAACGGTCTACCTAGGATAACCGGGATTTGACCTTTGAGATTGGAAACGGGCGCGTTTCCAAAATAATAAAATCAACGGGAAAAATGAACTCTCCAACCTTGATAAAAACATCCTCTACCTCTCCCTTAGAAATTTTTACGGATCTATCAGCTAATTGTAGGGTGTATCTTGTCTGTTTAAGTTCACCTAACCCTAGCTGTTGATAGACTAAATAGAGAAAAAGCTTTACACTAGCTCCGAAGTCCAGAACTGCCTTATCAATGAAGGTATTTTCTATAATACATGAAATAGTAGCACAACTAGGGTTCTTATAAATCATAGGCATGGGCTTTGAAAGCATGTCACTGAGGTTGGCAGCTAAAAAGACTTTCTTGGGAATATTAGTGGTTCTTTTCTTAGTACATAAGTCTTTTAAGAATTTTGCATAAGAGGGAAATTGTTCAATTGCATCTATGAGAGGGATGTTGACCTTGACCTGCTTGAAAGTTTCTAAGATTTTTCTTACCTGGGGAGAATTTTTCCGAGGTCTAAGTCTATCTAGAAAGGGAGCAACGGGCTTATACCTATCTAGATTAGGCTCAGTCTCAGTTTCAACTTCTTGGTTATCGAAAGGAGTTGTTTTATCAAAAGGAGTGTGTTGGACGGGAGAAGGCGTTTGATCCAGAGGCATTCTAACTTGGTTATCTATCGATTTCCGGATCGCAACGTATGAACTGCATTCCTTGAGCCGAGTGGTTTGAACTTGATCTAGTGTCTTTAGGGTTGATAACAGGTTGACTTGGAAATTTTTCTTTCTCTCTTTCACTTACGGCATTGGCTAGTTGACCAAGTTGGGTTTCTAACCTAGCTATGGCTTGAATGTTTGAGTTAAGCACTTGATCGGTTGTCTGCATGAAGGAATTCAGAGTGTTGGATGACTAAGTCAACTTGTCAATGGTCTGTGTAGAAGCTTTAATTATAGCCTCTAAACCCTTTTCTTAGACACTAAGATGTTTATCCTTATCAGAACTCGGAGGATTTACTATTTGATGATGAGGAGGATACTGGTTTGGATAAGGTAGATTAGATTGTAGAAAACTATTTGGTGAGCTGAATATAATTGTGTTTCTTCTAGGAAATTGTTGGTTTGAAGTGAAAGTGATTTTCGGAGTAGTTTCCCTGATTCCATGCAAAATTGGGTTGATTTCTCCAACCCGCATTGTAGGTTGGTGAAAATAGATTATTTCGGGATACTAAAATGCAGCGTTCATCTACTCTAGTGGTTGAGTGTTTTAAGAGGGACATTCCTCCGAACATGGGTTCTAAAGACGCTTATGACAACCCCGAAAGTAAACTTGATTGATTTGAGCTGGAGCTCGTTCTTTAATTTCTAAGGCTTCTAACCTACACAGGATTGTAGCCATCTCTGCTTCAGAGACTATATTTGACTCTAAAGAAAAACCACTAGATTTGGGTTGGGGAACTGATGAAACTCTTTCATCTCAGTATTCCCATTGCATGGTTTTTTTGGATAAACTTTCTAAAAATTTCCAAGCTTCATATGTATTTTTCATCATGAAATCCCTCTAACACATTGATACTAAGGAAGTTTTTGAAGAATAATCTAATCCTTCATAGATGATTTGGTATAATCGCCAATTTTCTAGACCGTGGTGAGTACATTGGATAAGAAGATCCTTAAACCTATCAAAGTATTTTCAGAATGGCTCTCTATCTTAAAATTTGAATGCCATTTCTAAGCTTAACCGTTTTATGGATAAGAGGAAATTGTTCAATTGCATCTATGAGAGGGATGTTGACCTTGACCGCTTGAAAGTTTCTAAGATTTTTCCTACAGGGAGAATTTTAGAGGTCTAAGTCTATCTAGAAAGGGAGCAGCGGGCTTATACCTATCTAGATTAGGCTCATCTCAGTTTCAACTTCTTGGTTATCGAAAGGAGTTGTTTTATCAAAAGGAGTGTGTTGGGCCGGAGAAGGCGTTTGATCGGAGGCATTCTAACTTGGTTATCTATCGATTTCGGGATGCATAGCGTATGAACGCATTCCTTGAGCCAGTGGTTTGAACTTGATCTAGTGTCTTTAGGGTTGATAACGGGTTGACTTGGAAATTTTTTTCTCTCTCTCTTTCACTTACGGCATTGGCTAGTTGACCAAGTTGGGTTTCTAACCTAGCTATGGCTTGAATGTTTGAGTTAAGCACTTGATGGGTTATGCATGAAGGAATTGAGTGTTGGATGACTAAGTCAACTTGTCAATGGTGCGTGTAGAAGCTTTAATTATAGCCTCTAAACCCTTTTCTTAGACACTAAGATGTTTATCCTTATCGAACTTGGAGGATTTACTATTTGATGATGAGGAGGATCTTGGTTTGGATAAGGTAGATTAGATTGTAGAAAACTATTTGGTGAGTGAGTATAATTGTGTTTCTTCTAGGAAATTGTTGGTTTGAAGTGAAAGTGATTTCGGAGTAGTTTCCACGATTCCATGCAAAATGGGTTGATTTCTCCAACCCAGTTGTAGGTTGGTGAAAATAGATTATTTACGGGATACTAAAATGCGGCGTTCATCTACTCTAGTGGTTGAGTGTTTTCTAAGGGGACATTCCTCTGAACATGGGTTCTGAAAAGCGGTTATACAACGCAGTGACTTGATTGATTTGGTGGGCTCGTTCTTTAATTTCTAAGGCTTCTAACCTACGGGTTGTAGCCATCTACGCTTGAGACTATATTTGACTCTAAAGAAAAACCACTAGATTTGGGTTGGGGGCGATGAAACTCTTTCATCTCGGTATTCCCATTGCATGGTTTTGGATAAACTTTCTAAAATTTCCAAGCTTCATATGTATTTTTCATCATGAAATCCCTCTAACACATTGATACTAAGGAAGTTTTGAAGAATAATCTAATCCTTCATAGATGATTTGGTATAATGCCAATTTTCTAGACCGTGGTGAGTACATTGGATAAGAAGATCCTTAAACCTATCAAAGTATTTTCGAATGGCTCTCCTATCTTAAAATTAGATGCCATTTCTAAGCTTAACCGTTTTATGGATAAGAAAAATTTTCTTCAGAAAAATGGTAACAAAGTCATCCCATATTGAGATAGAATTTGTGGGTAAGCTATACAGCTATTTCTCTGCTTTGTCCTTAAGAGCAAATAGAATAAATCTAAGCATAATCGCATCCTCAGATAGTTCCCTAATCTTAATCATAAGACAAACTTCCTCAAACTTGGAGATAAAAATGTAAGCGTCTTCGGTTTTATTTTCTAAGATTTTCGAAAGCATGTTTATGAAATGCGGTCTAAACTCAAAATTAGTTCCATTAATCTCGGGTAGCTTAATGCAAGATGGGATTGCATTCCTAATGGATAGCATATCTTGAAGAACGGGTAGATTAGTGTTAGCCATTTCTTTGGTCTCAAAAATAGTTCAACACGGATTAAGCGATTGGAATTATCCCTAATTTAAATTAGCATACACCAAAACAAATTCTTTTTAGATTTTTTATCTAAGAAAATTAGAGAAAAGATCTAGGTAAAACAAGTTAAATTTTTTATAACTAAAAAAATTAGGAAAAATCTAACACAAGTTAAATTTTTTTAGAAAAACTAAAAGACCTTAAAGAAAATGAGAAGAAGGAGAAGGATAAAGAAAAACCTACTAAGACAAATCAATAGCAATCATTTTGTATCAATCACCCTTAATTCTAGGGTTAAGTCTAGACTCAACTAGACTCTAACCAAAACTTCTTTAGTGAAAAGATTGAAGTTTACTCGGTCATTAGTGAGGCAAGGATAATATTAGAGGGAGGTCAAAGACCAATTAAGTAACTCGTTCCTTGAGGAGTGCTTTACGTAACCCTAAACATTGCCTTAGATACTATGATTTAAGTAAACTTAAAGGTTCACTTAAGGATTTATTGTTCCTTAATGAGCTCGAGTCCTTAGGGGCCAACATCTAAAAGGCTTGGGTTTGTGTAGTGAGGAATTAGTGATTTGTGGGCTAAGGAAAGGGTAATGAAATCCTCACCTAATCTTGATTAGTGGGTTTTACCCTTAAGAATATTTTCAAGTGAGTGTCAAATCAAGATGCTCAAATCACTTTGGTGAATCCCTACTAACTATATGCAATGCAACCCTAGGAATTAAAAGCAACTACAAAAGGATGGAAAAATAAAATCTTTTTTTATTAGGGTTAACAATCAAATAAATGTGAGAAAGAGAGCTCTTTTTAAATTTATTATCTTATTAGTAATTGTCCAAGTGGAGGGCGAATTTTATTAGGGTTGACAAAAGTAATTATTTTATAATTAGATCCTAATTGTCTCTAATTGTGAGAAACTAACTAAAAGGGTGGAATTGAAAATACTAGAAAGAGGACTTACCTTAAGCAAATCTTCAATCTTCAATCATCGATCTTCAATCTTCAAAGTGGTTCCTTCACAAGAAAACACACAAATTAAAGAACCAAAATAGAAAAATCCTAATTATAAGCACATTCCCAGCGACGCTAAAACTTGATAGGAAATAAATAAAAGCTAGTTGCAAGTGCACAACTATCAAGTTATAGTATAAAAGATCCGATTCTCGAGGAAGGTGTTGTAGGAGATAATCAAAATTGATTTCTAAGTTGTGTGTTGTGTGACAATTAAGAGTGATAATTGTGGAAAGATAAAGAGAGTGGGTGTGATTATATGCAAATAAAAGAAAACTAGATCAAGAGGAGAAGAAATTAGTGGAAAATAAGAAACAAATAAAGGGAAATCAAGAATAAAGAGGAAAATCACAATAAGTAAAAGATGGAGGAAATCAATTAGAGAAATGAGGAATTGAATTCACTAGTCAATTTCACTTAGAACTTATGAACTATTCTCTATTACATTTTACTTTAGATTTAGTAAGCATAGACTATCAAACCACTTAAGGAAAGTATAACCTATCAAATTATCATTCAAGTAAAATTAACATTTATGAAAAGAATAACAACTAGATATTAATTCCAGAATTCATAAGCATAACCTATCAAACCATTCAAGATAAGTATAGATTATCAAATTCTTCTTCTACCAATTAGTTCTCTAGTTGATTATTCTAAACATGATCATTTTAGCACAAGAGAGCAATCCACAAATTATAAAAGAAATCACACCTGGTTTCATACAACTCTAGAATTCCTACAAGATTTTAGTTCCACATTATTGAAATTAAAAACAAAATAAAATATAAACTAGAGAGCATATAAGAAAAATAAAATTAATTACAATAAGAAAAATAAGAACAAAGAAATAAAGATCTAAACTATGAATATAAAAATAAATCTAAATTACAAAAATAAAAGAACATAAAAGAAAATCTAAACTATGTAATAAAATAAATCTATACTACAAAATAAAAAGGTAAGAAAATAATAAAAGAACTTGAAAGTAAATCTACTCTACAAGGCATCAAAATAAATCTAATCTACTAAGACAAATCAATAGCAATCATTTTGTATCAATCACCCTTAATTCTAGGGTTAAGTCTAGACTCAACTAGACTAGCTCCTAACCAAAAACTTCTTTAGTGAAAAGATTGAAGTTTACTCGGTCAGTTAGCCAGGCAAGGATAATATTAGAGGGAGGTCAAAGACCAATTAAGTAACTCGTTCCTTGAGGAGTGCTTTACGTAACCCCTAAACATTGCCTTAGATACTAACAGATTTAAGTAAACTTAAACCGGTTCACTTAAGGATTTATTGTTCCTTAATGAGCTCGAGTCCTTAGGGGCCAACATCTAAAAGGCTTGGGTTTGTGTAGTGAGGAATTAGTGATTTGTGGGCTAAGGAAAGGGTAATGAAATCGCTCACCTAATCTTGATTAGTGGGTTTTTACCCTTAAGAATATTTTCAAGTGAGTGTCAAATCAAGATGCTCAAATCACTTTGGTGAATCCCTACTAACTATATGCAATGCAACCCTAGGAATTAAAAGCAACTACAAAAGGATGGAAAAATAAAATCTTTTTTAATTAGGGTTAACAATCAAATAAATGTGAGAAAGAGAGCTCTTTTTAAATTTATTATCTTATTAGTAATTGTCCAAGTGGAGGACGAATTTTATTAGGGTTGACAAAAGTAATTATTTTATAATTAGATCCTAATTGTCTCTAATTGTGAGAAACTAACTAAAAGGGTGGAATTGAAAATACTAGAAAGAGGACTTACCTTAAGCAAATCTTCAATCTTCAATCATCGATCTTCAATCTTCAAAGTGGTTCCTTCACAAGAAAACACACAAATTAAAGAACCAAAATAGAAAAATCCTAATTATAAGCACATTCCCGGCAACGACGCTAAAAACTTGATAGGAAATAAATAAAAGCTAGTTGCAAGTGCACAACTATCAAGTTATAGTATAAAAGATGCCGATTCCTCGAGGAAGGTGTTGTAGGAGATAATCAAAATTGATTTCTAAGTTGTGTGTTGTGTGGACAATTAAGAGTGATAATTGTGGAAAGATAAAGAGAGTGGGTGTGATTATATGCAAATAAAAGAAAACTAGATCAAGAGGGAGAAGAAATTAGTGGAAAATAAGAAACAAATAAAGGAAATCAAGAATAAAGAGGAAAATCACAATAAGTAAAAGATGGAGGAAATCAATTAGAAATGAGGAAGTAGAATTGAATTCACTAGTCAATTTCACTTAGAACTTATGAACTATTCTCTATTACATTTTACTTTAGATTTAGTAAGCATAGACTATCAAACCACTTAAGGAAAGTATAACCTATCAAATTATCATTCAAGTAAAATTAACATTTATGAAAAGAATAACAACTAGATATTAATTCCAGAATTCATAAGCATAACCTATCAAACCATTCAAGATAAGTATAGATTATCAAATTCTTCTTCTACCAATTAGTTCTCTAGTTGATTATTCTAAACATGATCATTTTAGCACAAGAGAGCAATCCACAAATTATAAAAGAAATCACCTTGGTTTCATACAACTCTAGAATTCCTACAAGATTTTAGTTCCACATTATTGAAATTAAAAACAAAATAAAATATAAACTAGAGAGCATATAAGAAAAATAAAAATTAATTACAATAAGAAAAATAAGAACAAAGAAATAAAGATCTAAACTATGAATATAAAAATAAATCTAAATTACAAAAATAAAAGAACATAAAAGAAAATCTAAACTATGTAATAAAATAAATCTATACTACAAAATAAAAAGGTAAGAAAATAATAAAAGAACTTGAAAGTAAATCTACTCTACAAGGCATCAAAATAAATCTAATCTACTAAAAAAAATACTAACATGAATATCTAAAAGAAGAAAATAAAAAAGAAAAACTTACATTGCAAGAGGGTTCTATCCTCTGAAGGCAAATCTTCATCTTCATCAACCAATAAAGAGAAGAAAAAAAAATATGAAGAGGTAAAAAATTCTTTTATTAATTATAATTAAAGTTTATAATTTTGGAATGTCTTCTCAATTAAGAGTAACCCTCCTCTCCAAATAGGATTTTTATAAAAATTTTCACACTCAAACCCCTCACTATCTACCCCTATTTATAGCCTACAACAATGAATGAGAACTCTTAGATTTTACTTGGAGAACAAGGATTAAATCTCAGCCAGAAACTATTTCTATTACGAACCAATCGGTTGGCTGACCGATTGGTTTGCAACAGAATTTCATTTTTGTTGATTTTTTGACCCAATTTCTTCATGGATCCTTGAGCTTTTTTGAGGCCTTCTTTTGTCTTCATATTGGGCTTCAATAAATGGTAGAAAATCAGGTAATCTAATTCTTTTGGGCTTTTATTCATTAACTCTTCATTAACCTGCAAATTAAGATAAAACATGTTATTAGTGACATACTTATTTAAATAAGATAGATCTTGAGGGTATAAATATAATAAAAATGTGATTTGGAATTTGATATATTAGAGGACACCGACTATGATCAAATTATTTTAGTGAGAACACAGTATGATCAAATTATTAAAACTTAACTCATGTCACTATACATTGCTCGATGTAATTTGGAATTTGATATATTAGAGGACACACTGACTATGCTGCCAACCCTTCTTGCTAGAGCAGCTTATACACCACCTGAGGGCTGCGATAATGATAAAAAGGTGGAAAACATTAATGATATGCATGTAAGTATAAGGTTAGTTTTACATTTGCCAGACATAATGATTTCTCATTAGAGTTGCTAATTTATACTTTTTTTTATTGCTATACGATATTCAGGTGGTGCTAGAAGAGTCGCAGGGCATAGAAGATATCCCTTTGGATCCTAACTCGCATGACTAGAGAGCAGTAGAGGGAAGTCGTTGAAGGGGCTTACAGTTCTAGACAAAATAAGAAGGGGAGGGTGTTGTTATCGAGTGCTGGAGTTAGGTCATTCGCCACCAGCAGGACTAAGGCTAGTGACCGATCGGTGACCTAGTAGCAACCATGTGAGACGTCGTACGTGCTGGGTAAAATAGGACAGTATTTGTAGGACAATATTGAACCCGCCTTGGCTTTCCATTTTCTTCCCACTATTACGCGCAAGTCAGGGGGTGCACAATAGCCCTGGAATGTTGTGCAGCGCATCTTCCATTCTGAGTCCTTAAAAGAGATTCTTCCCTAGCCTATAGACATTGTTATCACTAAGTTGGCATTTTCGGAGCATGGAGATACTAGCGGTGGAGAGGTATATATGTCGAAACATATATGTATTAATTATAAATTTTTTGAAAAATATTCTCATATTGACTTGCATTATTTTTAGGCTAGTGGAGGTACTCCTGTAGGGAGCAGTAGTACGATACGACATTCTGATAGAGCCACCAATTATGGAGATGACGACAACGATAATGATGAGGAGTGAATTAGACTTGCTCTTAGACATTTATGGACTTTTGGATGTTAGACATGTTTGGACTTGAATGCATTTATTTTTTCTATATGTATTATATGTTGGATCCTATTTATGATTTTATTGCTTTGTGGATGGATATGTGATTATGCGTGATATGGAGATATATTGTGGTTGGATTGCTGGATATGTATTGTTGGATATTGTGGTTGGATTGGTGGATAGATATTTTAAATGTGAATATGTATTGTGGTTGGATTGTTGGATATGTATTATCGCTAAATATTTATTTATAGGATTTTGTATATGTATTCCTGTATAGGGGCCCCCGAACAATCTTTTTTAAGGGTCACCAATGCTCATTTGCGACAATTGCCCCGTCACCAATGCTCATTGGCGACGGGATAGCCCGTCGCTAATGTCAATAACATTGGCAATGAGTACGACCCATCACCATTCATCATTGGGCACGAGGCAGCCCCGTCGCTAATATTTAGAAATTGGTGACAGATTACTCTATTGCCAAGGGGAATTGGCAATGGGTGCTTATCTGCTGCCAATGAGCAATCACAACGGTCGACTTCCAATCGCCAATGCCCATTGGGGATGGGTACGTCCATCGCCTTTGTTGCCCCCATCGCCATTGATATTCAGTTGTCATTGCAAATTGGCGGCGACGTACCCTGTCACCAATATTTTTTGGCGAAAATATTGGTGGCGTGTGAATAGTCATCACCAAGTCCTAATGGTAATGGATTATAAGGCACTGGTGAAGGATTACCCCATCACCAATGCCTTGTTTCTTGCTAGTGTTTCAATCTGGATAGAGTTGGTACAATTATTTAATATATCAAATAAATTCATGTTATAAAATTTGGATCCATATTCAAATAGTTGATTGTTTAAATTCTCTCCAAATGAGCAAAAAAATGTATTACTTATTACAAGAAATTTAAGATTTTAAATTAATTTTAATTTCAATGAGATATTACGTGTATTTTGTATTTGGAAAAATTGTGTCAAGGCCCCAAAATTAAAAGACCCATGTGACCTAGCCCCTAATATTATTTCCCTTGTGCAAAAGCCCCAGATACATAGATTTTTTGTGTTTTAGCCCCCAGTACAAAGCCACGTATGTAAAACCAAAAAAAAAAAACAAAGTAACCCTCATAATTGCAATCACCCCGCTACCCTCTCTCTTTTTGATGGAATTCATAGCCATTGTGATATTTCTCCTCTCTCTTCCCCCTCTCAATTCAACCCTCTCCCTCTCTCACCCTCGCTCAACTCTCCCCTCTCTTGTCCTTGCTCAACTCTCACTATAGGAAAGGGTCCATTAATGACGGAAAAACCCCTCATAGGAAGTAGTAAATCTGTCATTAATGGACATTAACGATGGAAAAACGCTCCGTCGTGGGTCGTCATTAATGGGCTTGACGCTAATGATATTTAGCAATGAAAAAATATGATTCATAGTTAAAGCTTAACTACGATGGTACTTACAGTGTTGATCTAAAATAATAATGACGGAAGATAGAACATTAACGACAAGATATGCCATCGTTAATGTAAAGTCAAATTGAGTTAAATTTGGTGCCATTGGTAGTTGACTCCGTCGTTAATAGATGCTAACGACAGCCATCATTAATAGATGTTAACAACTGAAGTTTCATCATTTGTGAAAGCCGTTCCAAACATATTTAAATCGGTGACAAATTTATCATTATGTACACTTCTAGTAACTACCACATACAAAATTGAACAGATGGAGATACAACTTTTCACTAATTAAGAAATTCAACAAGTACATATTCTGAATTGACGCGTACATGAAATTACATTTCAATATAATTTTACAACCAAAACACTATATTAGAGGAGATCACACTAAGTTTAGGACCAACACCGATAAAACTTGTCTGGAACTGAGTGGCGATTGCTTTGGCTAACAAGTCATAACTAGGTAAACCGTGGAACCAAAATCTTTTCGAAGGAGACATTCCAAATTTCTCAAACTTCTCAGGATGCTCCACCTGATATTGAATAGTCTACAATAAACATGACAGAGAAAGGTAAGTCACAAGATCAACAAAAAGAGATTATACTACTTCAACCGGACGTGAAATGTACCTCTTGGAGTTCCCTTTTGACGTTGTCCAAGCCACCAATATCATCCCAGCTGACATTGTGCACTTCAACAACCTGACCAGCACATAAATCATATTAGATATTTGATATATTTCTCTTCCTGTTAAAAATTTGCACACAAAAAGTTAATCAGTTAGCATAAAACCTGCAGTTTCACAGAGTGCAGAGAGTTCGCTACAAAAAAATCATTGAGCTACACCATTCTGTCTTCATTTTCCTTGAAGCTCTTTCATCATTCTGTCTACATTTTCCCTCTGGATATTTAGCAACCTGATATAGAGAAATCAATATGATCATTCTTCGGATTGAAAGGTAAGTAGGAAAACATGAGAAAGATCATAGGGAATGTGGCAAAACTAAAAAATTGAGGCGAGTAACAAGTAAATCAATATTAAAGCAGCAAGTGAGCAAGGTGAAACCAAATGAGTCCTTTAGGTTATTTCTACAAACTAATTGAGGGTGGTACGCCGGAAATAGACCATTGAAATAGACTTCAATACATATCTTATTGATTCCTACAAATGGAAGGTAAAAACTTTGATCATTAGGTCCTTAGTATTAGAAATTATACCCTAAAGTATGATAAGTGAAGTTCCTTAAACACACTAAAATCCAATTATAGGCCAGCTTATTTAGAAAGCAAATATCATACAACCCTCTCACCTACATATGTTACAGGTTCAGCTACATTGATCACCCCTCAACTCATTATTATCACTCATCATTCTTGAGATTGTCTCCTATCTAACAACAAGTTAATCTCAAATGCCAAATCCAAGGGTTATGAATGCTAAAAAAAATAAGTTGAGTGGTGAAAAATACAACAAAAGCTATAAAGGAGAAGGGGTGCATGTAAAATGAAGCAAGCTTCCTGCAGTTCCAGCTCCTATGATATCTTCACATTGTTAAGGAGCTAGTAAACCAAAGATAAATGTGAAAAGAAAAAGGAATATGTGACAAGAGGAAAATACTTTGTGCCTACTTATAACTTGAAGAAGAGATAAGGTAACTGATGTAGAATGCAGTGTGGATATATTTATGGAGAAACGGGACCGTCACAAACCCAAACGCGGGCCCGGGCGAGAAAAATAATTTGCAACGAAGAACAGGTCATATCTCTCAAACCGTACGTCGGAATTGGACGAATTATATATGTAAATCGCGTATTTTTTCGAGACGGAGTTGTGTTCATGCCTCTTACAGAGAAGGGGCCAATCAAGACAGATGTTGCTGGAAAAAAAATGTTTTGGTTAACAATGAAGATTTTTTAAAAGATTTGAAATAGTCTGATGAGGTTTATGCTCTTATTGTATCAGGAAAAAAGGATTCTACCTCCACCAAAAAATCACCTGACGTACAGACCCTTTTGCAACAATTTTACGCAGTTATGCCTGACGAACTTCCTTCTGAATTACCGTTGCTTCAAGACATCTAACATCAGATCGATTTCATCCCTAGATCACGCTTACCAAACCTGCCACACTATCGGATGAGCCCGAAGGAAGGAGCGATCTTGCAGAAATAAGTGGATGAACTGATCCAGAAAGGCCTTATTCGAGCTAGCATGAGTTTGTGTGCCGTGCCGGCGTTACTTGTCCCAAAGAAGAACGTAGAGTGGCACATGTGTGTAGATAGTAGGGCTATAAATAAGATTACCATGAAGTGTCGATTTCCTATCCCACGCCTAGAAGACATGCTGGATATGTTATTTGGATTAAAAGTATTCACCAAAATTGACCTCAGGAGTGGTGATCATCATATTCGGATTAGAGAAGGAGATGAGTGGAAGACTGCCTTCAAGACAAAAGAATGCTTGTATGAATGGTTGGTCATGCCTTTTGGCCTTTTCAATACTCGTAGCATTTTCATACAGCTGATGAATCAGGTATTAAAACCCTTTATCGGCAAGTTCGTTGTAATTTATTTCGATGATCTCCTGATTTATGGCTAGAATGAGTCCATGCATCTGACCCACTTGAGGGAGGTACTAACGGCTTTACAAGAGAACAAGTTGTACATCAATTTGAAGAAGTGCAACTTCATGACCAATAGCCTATTATTCTTGGGCTTTGTAATCAGTACAGAGGGCATCCATGTTGATGAAGAAAAAGTGTGTGCTATTCGAGATTGGTCCAAACCAAAGAATGTCAGCGAAGTTCATAGCTTTCATGGTCTAGCGATTTTCTATAGGAGATTTGTCAGAAACTTCAGCAGCATCGTTGCGCCAATCACTGAGTGTATGAGGAAAGGCAAGTTCAATTGGGGGGAAGATGCAGACCGTAGCTTTGCACTAATCAATGAGAAGTTGTCCACAGTACCAATGCTCGCACTTCAGATTTTTAAAAGGTATTTGAGGTTGATTGTGATACGTCCATCATAGGAATTGGTGGTGTTCTATCCCAAGAAGGGCGTCCAGTTGCTTTCTTTAGTGAGAAACTCAGTGAAGCTCGACAGAAGTGGACCACATATGAGCTAGAGTTGTATGTCATACTTCAGTCTTTGAAGCATTGGGAGTACTATTTGATCTTGTGAGAGTTTCTACTTAACACTGACCATCAGGCCTTGAAGTCCATCAATAGTCAGACTACCATCAATCGTATGCATGCTCGTTGGATCGTATTTCTGTAGTGTTTCACTTTTGTTTTGAAGCACAAGTCTGGACAGCAGAATAAGGTTGCAGATACACTCAGTTGGAGAGCCGCTTTGCTGGTGACTTTGCAGGCAGAAGTAACTGGATTTGAATACCTAAAGGAGCTCTATGCAAAAGACGAAGACTTTAAGGAGACTTGGAACAACTGCCTGCAGAATCAGTCAGTCAGAAGTTTTCATATCCATGATGACTATTTATTTCATGGATCTTAGTTGTGCATACCCCAGAGTTCACTAAGAGAGCAGATAATATGAGACCTTCATGCTGGCGGGTTAGGAGGACATTTGGGGTGTGATAAGATGATTTCTTCCATTAAAGAGAGATATTACTAGCCTAAGATGAAGAAGGGGATAGAAAAATATGTGCGGCGTTGTCCAGTTTGTCAAGTTGCCAAGGGACAGTCCAAAAATACGGGATTGTATATACCCTTACCTGTTCCTGATATGCCATGTCATGATATCTCGATGGATTTTGTGTTGGGACTTCCTAGAACCCAACGAGGTATGGATTCTATTTTTATTGTAGTTGATAGATTTTTAAAGATGTCACATTTTATTCCATGCAAGAAGACATCAGATGCTAGCAACATTGCCAACCTTTTCTTCTGGGAGATAGTACGCCTTCATGGGGTGCCAAAATCCATCACTTTTGATCATGATTCCAAGTTCTTATCTTACTTTTGGAAGACATTGTGGCAATGATTCAATACTTCACTCAAATTCAATACTGCTTACCACCTTCAGACGGACGGCCAAACTGTAGTGGTAAATCGCACTCTCGGTAACCTTCTCAGATCCATATCTGGCGATCGTCCAAAGCAGTGGAATCTTGCTCTGGCGCATGCTGAATTTATTTATAACTGTATGGAGGGCCAAACTACAGGCAGGGCTCACTTTGTGATTGTTTATGGAAGGCTTCCAAACCATTATCTTGATCTAGTTCCACTGCCTAAGCTTTCAGGACAGAGTATTGTTACAGATCATATTGCTGAAAAGATACATGCTATCCAATAGGAAGTGAAAGAAGATAGAGAAGTCTAATGCTAAATATAAGGCTGATACTGATCAACACAGGAGGAAGAATGTGTTTGAGGAGGGAGACATGGTGATGGTATTTCTGCAAAAAGAGCGCTTCCCAGTGGGCACATATAACAAGCTAAAGAATAAAAAGTATGACCCATGCAAAATACTGAAGAAGATTAGCGACAATGCTTATGTCGTTGACCTTCCTGCGGATTTGGTTATTTCTCCTAGTTTCAATGCTGCAGATTTATTTGAGTATTACCCGCCAGAAGGAGCAACTCTTCATACGAATATAAGCTCGGGGTTGAGCTCTTTTCAAGCAAGGGAGACTGATGTAGAATGCATTGTGGATACATTTATTGAGAAACGGGACTGTCACAAGCCCAAACGTGGGCCCGGGTGAGGAAAATATTTTACAACGAAGAACGGGTCATATCTCTCAAACCATTAAATTGAATTGGACAAATTATATATATATATATATATATATATATATATATATATATATATATATATATATATATATATATATATATATATATATCGCATTATTTTCGAGATGGAGTCAACCAAACCCGCAAATGTTCGATTTGACGCTGTCCGTTTCGCCAAATTCTCTCTGGATTGAGAGATATCAGAGTTTTTGTAAGTTTTTTACTATTTTAGGTAATATTTTAGGAGTCTGTTTTGATTAGGAATCAAATCCGATTTGATTCCAAATTTGACCGATTTACTTCCCTAATCATAGGGAGTCTTTTAGTGAGAGTTTTGTTATTTCTATTTTTGGCAAAGTTCTATTTTTGGCAAAGTTCGGGTCATAGTAGGAGTCTTATTTATTTTCTATTTAAGTAGAGTTTTGTAAGCCCTAGAGGCATATCTTTTTATCAATAAAATTTCTTTTTAATATTTTCTTCGTGGATTCGAAGTTCTTTGTGGATTCGGAGATCGTTCTTTGTGGATTCAGAGAACTACCCCTAGTGGATTCCGAGGTTTTACTTCCGCGCTACGTTAGTAACTTACACAAGTGGCAAGTGCGCAATTTCTACTTCCTGGATAGATTTTCCTTTTGTTTCTATGACATTCTTCCTTACAAAAAAACTTTAGCAATCAAGCAAAAGATGTAAATATGGATTAAAGAACCTGAGGTCGTAGAAGCTCCAGTAACCACAAAGGAGAATAAACCAACAAAGAAATTCACCACGTGGAAGAAAGTAAGCAGCCATGTTTTAGTATATTTATGAAGATGCTACTATCATAAAAAATGACATAAAAAAAAGAGTAGAAAGCAGGTATAGACACAGGGCCATGAACTTCTGCAAACTATCGACAACAAAAATCCAGAAATACATGATGGTTTTTAATATGCAAAAGAACTTTTTTTTTTTTTCGGAGGTCATTGATTTCATTCAGAGATTACGTACCTTATTGTTTTGCAAGAATTGAACTTGTAAATGATCCAATCGGATGACATCTCTTGTTTATATGGTCCAGAGCTACACTTTAGATGGCATGTAAAGAAATAATAGAAAAATAAAAAAGTCACTGACTAACTCCATCAAGTCTGCGTCCGTCCTATTCATAGTTTATCAGCACATCCTGTAATATTTAATTCATGGACAAATTTTCACTGTAGCCCACTTTCGATTTTTATTTTCAAAAATCGACCCTATCCGACTTAATTGCCAATTTTACCCGGTTCAGCCCATTTCGTCCAATAGCGGAAAATTGTCAAACTTCACGGGAAATCATTTCCCGTGAAGTTTACATGGTTGGTTAAACTTCACGGGAAATGATTTCCCGTGAAGATTTACGCCGAAGACAACTTCGCGGAAATGAATTCGGTGAAGTTGCGAAACCTCATCGCGGAAACTTGGCTTCGGCAATCTCGCAATTCATTCCGTGAAAATGCATTTGTACAAAACATGCACAAACAGTGTCAAACTCCGCCAAATACAACACTTGTTGTATATAATGAACTTTCGCCTCATTCACGACAATATACACGGGAATTGAACCATGAACATCAAATTTATCGCACATAAACTGATTTATAACATTAAACATGAAAATGACAAATACGATTGCGTTCCACCAAATTCAAATCCTGTATATAACAAACTTTCGGCATTATTCACGACAATATACACGGAATTGAACCATGAACATCAAATTTATCGCACATAAACTGATTTATAACATTAAACATGAAAATGACAAATACGATTGCGTTCCACCAAATTCAAATCCTGTATATAACAAACTTTCAGCATTATTCACGACAATATACACGAGAATTGAACCATAAACATTAAATTTATCACGCATAATCTGAATTATAACATTATCGGAAAAATTCAACCATAAATGATAATAATACACACGAAAGTCACATATATAAACAATAATCGATCCACACAAAGTTTTCAAATATAGGAAACCAATCAAGCCTTATAAAGTTTGAATCACAATATAAATCACATCTGACCTAAAAGTCCTCCCCTCCTTCCTCTTCCCCTCTTACCCCTTCCCTTCCCCTTCCCCGTCCCGCCCCGATGTTCATGCTCATGAGCCTCGATGATCTGAGTATTTGGTAGTAGAGGTAAAGCCCGGCTCCATCACCATCATGCCCGCCATCACGAAGTGCGGCTCCATCTTCACCCGCCGTCCTCGTCTTGTCTGAGAGACCAAAAGGCGTGACTGTCCTCCGTCCTTCAAACCTATCGATTTGAGTCTTATGGAACACGTTTGCTATTCTCATTCTGATTTTTTTGAAGACCCCTAACGATATTGGATCCTGAATCTCAGCAATATGCTCTGATATATCAGCCTCAATCCCATCCATTGCATGGACCTGTAATTTAGCACATTCAAAATATGTACGCAGCTAAGTAATAATATTAATACAAAAAAAGAATTGATATTTTAATTGAATTAAAAAAAACTTACATAATCCCTCTCGATCATGGTACTAGGGATATAAGTATTCGTCGGTGGGCGTGGTGCGTATGAGGCTGAGGGTTGTGGGTCGCGTCCTATCCATCGGCGTGTGATATTCCAATACCAACGCATATACGCGGTGTGATCAGCTGATGGAATTCTCTGACCCTCTATGAAATTCAACCTATCATCCCACCTCTGTATGTATGCCGCACGAGAGATGGCCCAATCCGTATGATGCGATGTTCGCCGTCGACCGCGAACGATTCGCTCAACGTTATCTGGCACATGCTGAAAAAGAGAAAATTGGCGCAGCACACGATCTGGGACGTGCATCTCCACAATCTCCCAACAAATCAACGGGACTCTAGCTCTCCACAAATTAGCGCTAGCTCTACAACTAGGTGCTAGGGTATAGATATCGAAATCCGGCGGAGAATAAGGCGTCCACTTGAACTGAAATTTAAAAAAACTTGTATCAGCATCTTCGTAAAAATTAAAATATAAATAATAAGTTAAGTTTTGTATTTACCTGTTCGTGCTGGAGGCCATCAAGCTCATTTCTGTAAAACTCAATATGTCGGTCATGATCTTTGTATTGTGAGTGCACATGCCTCACATTATATCTTTTTGCCATAAAGAATATATGAGATCAATATGAATAAAATTAATTGATAATTAAAATTTTAAATTCATGCAAAATTATACCTGCATCCCAAAGGATAACGACCCTGTAGATCGACATGCATCTGAAGAGTAGGTCGTCCAATATGGATGTGTTCCCACGACCAAACCTGTAACAACATCATGCATCCCTTGAAATCTTTATTCTCCGACAAGGAGACCCTACATAGCTCCCTATAAAGGTATGCCAATACCGCCGCTACGATAGAGTACCGCATAACTCAAAATTCTCGGTAGTGTCACCATCGTGCATGTACACGGACTTGCTCGCATCCGAAATAACATACAACCAATTGTGTGCAATATATAAGCACGAGCATATCTTGAACAACCTCCACCGGCGTCGTGGTATATCTCCCCAAGCGTGAGTGCGAAGCCCGCGATAGCTTTATGGCACCACTCCTCAATCCGAGAACACGCCTAGAAGCCTCTCACATACCGGTCCAATTATGGGCATCGGTGCACATGCTTGTGAGCCATCAATCCGAGCCCAAGTATGATGGTTACATCTGAAGTGTAATGGTACACTCTCCTATATGCATATGGAAGGTGTTAGTCTCTGGCCTCCACCTCTCAATCGAGCAGGATAAGGGCCCAATCAAGCCTAATATATCGCACCGATGAACACTCGCAAAACACTGCTGCTCTATCAAGCTGTGAAACTTCGAGGATCCTCAATCTCGCATTGGAATGACTAGTCGAATGGTCCACTATATTGATATCTTCTACACGCACATTAATTAAATTCTTTTAGAATACAAAAACTATATCATGTGTAAAAATAATAAATATATACGTAAACATTTTACCTCTCCTAACCCAATCTTGTGGGAGCGATGCTCCGTCACGAAGGTATAATACATCAGTTGGATGGGTCCGGGATCCATAATATGTCTGCATAGAAATCTCATTCAATATTAAAAAATCATGTTTCATCAAGGCTACAAATAAAGGCAATAAAACATTATGTCTTTAAAGTAACATGTTGATGCTAATCGATTCAAAACTATATCACAATAAGTTGACTTGGATAGTCCTTAATCGTGCACATTTTCTTAATACGTGCACATTTCATATCGTACCAATATAGAGTACAAGGATCCATAATATATCTCTGCATAGAAAATAAAGTGTTATATATTACAAAAGCCGATTCAAACATTTCATACATTCAAGCCGAAATAATCAGCCTAATCCTAGTTGGACAACTATTTTTATTGTGTCTGGTTGATCGCACCTACTACACTTATTTTTCCGCTGACTCCTTCGTCCTTCGTCCATAGTATTTCTAATCCGTGCGGACGAGGTCGCCAGTGATCTCTTATACACGGGAGGTAATATCCGCGGCCGCCTTGTGTCGATGATCGACTATCATGGTGGATGAAAGCACTCCTTGTATGTTTGTTGGTAGTTATAAGTTAAATACCAATTTGCAGCGAATATATAGTGTGAACATCTAGCACCCCTTGTACATCGAACAAGGCTGCTATAACATGAGAACAAGGAAGCCATTGTAATTGTGGTACGTTGCAAGTGCATGTACAAGTCTGATCCACTAGTATATTGACTTTGTAAGAGCAATTTTCTCTATGTGATGATCCTTCAATGACCTCCCATTCATTAAAACTGAATCGCCTAGCCTCATATGAACGAGCTTGCTTACTCCGATTCGCCAATATTCCTTCAACTTTTGGCGTCAATTCCGTTTGAATATTTGCTGCCAATGTGCGTCGTCTGAGGAAGAATCTATTAAGTCTGTAAAATGTTTTTGCAACTAATGATTGTATTGGCATACCGCGTGCTCCCTAAGCACACCATTGAAACTCTCAGAAGCGTTAGTGGTCATCATACAAAAGCGTTTGCCGTCTTCACATAGCGCCCACCTATTGACATTGTTGGGCCCAAACTAGTCTCGATCCAATCATGTGCGGTTTGTGAAATATTTTTAATCTTCTCTCGTAGTTGATCATAAATTAATTTCTCCGTTGCACATCCAAATTTTGCCAAAGAAGATCTTGGAGATGCCCTTGTCCATGCTTCCTCTTGAAGTTGTCCCTAATATGTCGTAGGCAATAGCGGTGCACATGCGGTGTGGAAAATGTCGTTGTAGTGCTATTGGAATTCCTTTCATCCTATCGAGAGATGAATGTAATCGGCGCATTCCCACACTAGGAATATGATATCTAGCATGCAAAAACCATGTCCAATTTTCTATATTTTCCACATCAACCACGCAAATGCCAAAGGAAATAAACCACCATCGCATCAACTCCGGTTGCAACGAGCAAAACGCCTTTATATTTACCATACAAGTGGGTACCGTCGATGCTAAGAAGAGGACGACAATATTTGAATCCATCAATGGAAGGCCCAAATGCCCAAAATACACCCGTGAATCGTCTATCTCCGCCGTCAACGGATCGATGATACGCCGTTACTCGTCCCCGGATTTTCTTTTTTAAGTGCTTCAAGATAATGTGGTAAGATCTCATATGATTTGTCCCAATCTCCGAAAATTTTTATCATCGCCTTCCTCCGAGCATTCCAACATTTATTGTAGGATCGTCACATGCGGTCTCTTTGTATACTAGAAGACGAATATCCTTTGGTCTTAGATCGAGATCCTCTCTTAGTGCGAGCATAATCAATCGATATATGAAAGAAGCGGACGGCGTGTCTATGATTCATCTCAAATCGAGGATTGCTACATGTGTGCCGTCCATTGTAGTGTGTTATTTTAAATTGCCTGCCTACTCTTACCCCCATGCGGGAATTAAGCTTCCAAGGACAGTTTGTATTTCCGTCGTGGTGACCACCATTGTCTTCCTCCACACCATCTTTGCGGTAAAAACACACTACGTTATAGCTTGTTGCATTACTTTTTGTCTGCCTAAACTTGACACTATTTCTTATGGCCCACAAACGAAGCGCATGAATCAATTTCTCCTTGCTTTCAAATAGATCGCCTTTTTTGAATGAGAAGTCCTCGCCTTGGGTATCATCATTTAAACTAGTGCCAATAGGAATATTTTCCATTGTGGAATCATCAATCCATCCATCACCATGAAGTTCATCGGGCGGCGGATCTTCTAATACGATATACTCATTATTAGAATAACATCGGTCAATCAATTGATTTTCCCCTTCAACCGGATCATTCAAACACATCATACTATTAATTTGTAAGCCATCCTCTACGTCATCATCCTCTGATTCAGCGCTTGCATTATCATCTTCTATCGTTACTCTGTGGAATGCCTTATATCTTGATGAGGAGCGTTATCATCGAATGCACTCGAAGTTCCCACAAATGAAGGACCATCCAAGTGTTGTGACTGTGTCCATCCCATATCATGTTGCGGAGACAAAAAACCGGTGGAGTCAACATCAGGATCTTCCAACATGCGAGAGTATACTCTATTGTGATCAACCGCTTTGCCCAAATTCCGTTGATGTTTTTCAATAAATAATTCCACCGAACGCTTCTCCTCATTTAATATTCCAATGAGACCCATATCGTAGTCACTTGAAATTTGAATACCGCTTGTTCTGTTTTCCGTAACGGGATAATTACAAATCACATTTAGATGATACTCACGTGAATTGGTTAATGTAAGTTTATGTAAGTCATTAACCAATTCATCGAAAGTACATGATTTGGATATAAACAACGGTTTCGTGACACCTCCTTCGTATATAGGCATATTATTCTCTAGATATTTAATCTTCCCATCATACGAACAAAGAATTACGATTCGATCGTTCATTGTTACCCCTAAATAGTAAAAAATTTCAATATTAATATTACTAACAATTAAATGTTAAAAATTCTAAATTCGACAATTAAAAAGTTATTATGATGAAATAAATCTCAATATCAATATTATTTACAATTAAATTTCAAAGTTATTCCAAAATCAACAATTAAAAAGTTATTATGATGAAATAAATCTCATTATCAATATTATTTACAATTAAATTTCAAAGTTATTCCAAAATCTAAAATTAAACAAGTTATTATAATGAAATAAATCTCAATATCAATATTATTCACAAGTAAATTTCAAAATTATTCCAAAATGTAAATTTAAACAAGATTTTATGATTAAATAGTGAAAAATATAAAAAATTTAGGAGAACTAGGGTTAGGGTTTACCTAAACTGGAGAGAGAGAGAGAGAGAGAGAGAGAGAGAGAGAGAGAGAGAGAGAGAGAGAGAGAGAGAGAGAGAGAGAGAGAGAGAGAGAGAGAGAGAGAGAGAGAGAGAGAGAGAGAGAGAGAGAGAGAGAGAGAGAGAGAGAGAGAGAGAGAGAGAGAGAGAGAGAGAGAGAGAGAGGTTCACGGAGTTATGGGGGAGAGAGAGAGAGAGAGAGGTTCACGTGAGTTATGGGGAGAGAGAGAGAGAGAAGGGAACGCCGGAGAGATGGTGGAATCTGCAGCGATACCTTCATGAAATGAATTCCGCGGGAGTTGCATCCGCACCCCGTGAGAGGTGCTCGATGGTGTTTCAACTCACCGAATTCATTTCCGTGAAGCGTGGTTGTGCTTCTTCACTGAAATGAATTCCTCGAAGATTTCATACAGAATTTCACGGAAATCATTTCCGTGAAGTTTAACCATCCATGTAAACTTCACGGGAAATGATTTCCCGTGAAGTTTGACAACATTTCACATACTACCTACAACAACAATAAACCGGTCAAATTGGCAATTAAGTTGGGATAGGGTCGATTTTTGAAAATAAAAGTTGAAAGTGGGCTAAAGTGAAAATTTATCCTTAATTCATTAGAACAAGTACTGTAGTTGGTAGATAGAATCAAATAAAAAGCATTTTTATGCATTTGTGAAAAAATGCGGTAAACTGTACCATTGGAAATAATAAGTTTATATGGTAATGCCGAACTGAATACGAATATGGGAAGGCAATTTGGCTCAACATTGTAATTTGAAACTCACTTTAATCATTGCATTTAGTGTTGGTTTCTTAAAATATCAGAGTTAAGCCAGTTATGAGCTTATTTGGTTCAAAAAGGGCATTCATTGAGAAACCTATGTATAACTGTGGTATACCCCTTTGTTAATTAGAATCCGACTTCTGTAATTTGTTATCTTAAGAGGAAGATGATAACACTTCATTCATCATATTGTTGTGAATTTTTTTTTGACTCTTTTATTGTCAGGGCCTATTTGTCAAGATGACAAGCCAGCTGCAAGGGATCTACTGGAACTTTCAGGCAAGAAAGGTGAAGAAAGAGACCCAGGGTTTCACTTCTGTAAGATTCTGGTTGATATTTCTCAAGAAATTAGATTATTTAGTGTTTAGTTTGGAAATAATCGGGAAATTTTAAGTGGGCCTCCTTTAGATACTGTTGATAGCTTGTAAGAAAGCTAGTAGATAAATTTATATAGTTTTTAAGAAGGCTAGTAGATATATTTATTATTAGAGAATTAGTTATGCATGAAAGAATACGTATCGTGCTTAGTTCTGATTCAGAACACTCACCCGTCTGACATTGCAAGCAAAACTTGATAGCCATAACCAATTAAGCAAACAAACTTCCCATTTGAGCTAATAAAAAAGTGGAAATTAATTCCAAGAATAAAAGGAACTATATGCTACTAGCATACATAGGTTTCCTACCACCTTGTTTGGATGGGGGTTAATGGATGGAAGTTAAAGTGAAATTTCAATTTCCCCTTGTTTGGGAGTTTTTTTTGAGGGGTTAGAGGATGGAATGGAAGGTTAAATTTCCTTCCATTTTCCTCCCCTCCAATTTGGGGGTAAAGGATGGAATAGAAACCATTGTAAAATATTTTATAATGTGACAAGACAATTATACCCTTATGACATTAAAATCAATGGCTAAGATATACTCTCATCCATATGTAAGGGTATTTATGTAACTTTGTATATATTCACTTCACTTCCCTCCTCTTTATTAGAACTCCCAAACGAGGTAAAATAAATTTACTTCTGTTCCCCTTGCTAAACTCCTAAATAATATTTTATCTTTTCACTTCCATTCCTTACCTTTCCTTTCCATTATTTAACTTTCCATCCCTTCACTTAGTAAACTACAAAACAAAGCCTAGGGGATTGAGGCAGGGTGACCCTCTCTCCTCATACCTCTTTGCTTTAGGAATGAAGTACCTCTCTAGAAACCTCACTCTCCTTGGTTCAAATAGATCTTTTAAATTCCATCCTCAATGCTCCAAACTTAAGATTAATCATCTTACCTTTGCTGATGATATTTTTATTTTTGGAAAAGGGAATGTTGATACTATCACTGCATTGCATAATTGTCTCAGTGATTTCAGCTTCATTTGTGGTCTTCATGTTAATCCCACTAAATGCTCTGCCTTCTTTGGTGGTCTTCATGTTAATCCCACTAAATGCTCTGCCTTCTTTGGTGGTGTTCCTACTGATGTGAAACATAATATTCTCCATATTTTAGGATATGAGGAGGAAAAATTCCCATGAGATATCTTGGGATTCCTCTTGTCTGCAAGAGAATGAGCTAGGCTGACTGTAATTCTTTGATCCTCAACATTACCAAGAAAATTCATAATTGACAAAATAGGAAACTTTCCTATGCTGGTAGACTTGAACTGTTCAAGAGTGTCCTATCTGGTGTACAATCTTTTTGGTTTACAAACTCTATCCTCCCAAAGAGAGTTCTTAAGAAGGTTGATGAAATTTGTAGGGGATTCTTGTGGGGTAGTACTCATGATACTCACAAAGTTCCTTTAGTTTCATGGGATCAAATATGTCATGATTTAGCTCACGGAGGGCTAGGCGTTTTTTCTGCATGTCATTGGAATGTTGCTTCTTGCTTCAAGCTCATTTGGTCAATTCATTGCAAGAAGGATCTCTTAGCGATCAAATGGTTATGGTAACTATCTGAAAAGGTTTACTATCGGAATGCTCCATCAAAGAGCTCTCACTCTTGGCTCTGGAAACAGATTCTGAAGACTAGAGATCTCCTCCTATCTAAATTTCATACACCTCAGAATGCTATTCTTCATTTGGATGAGTGGAATGTTGGAGGGAGTTTTAAAATCTCTCTAGCATATAAAAATGTGTTCTGTTCAAACCCAGCAGTCCCTTGGGCTCATATTGTGTGGGATAAACTTGTTATCCCCCAAGTATTTATTCACTTTATGGCAGGTTGTTAACAAGAGACTGCTAACCAGAGACGATAAAACAAGTTTGGGATTCCTACCAGTACGAATTGTGTGCTGTGTAACTCTAACTTTGAAGACCATTCCCACCTCTTCTTCAATTGTCTTTACTCATCTACGGTTTGGAATCACATTATGTGCTAGTTGGATTTCAATTTCAGAACTTGTGAATGGACTCGTCTCATGCATCATTTCTGTGGCAAGAGGAAGAGGATCTTTGATATGTATGTACGTAATCTGGGACTTGCTGCAACAACTTACATGATTTGTTTGAGAGGAATCAAAGAATTCATCTTGATCAACATCATTCTCCTAATCATATCATCAAGATGGTGAAGCTCTTAGTGATAATGGTGATCTTCAGAACTTCAATTCCATATAACTTTAGACCATGGGTTGATTCCTTATGAGGGTTTTTGCTTGATTGCTTTCTTGTTTTTAATGGCTCACAAGCCATTCTTTTTATATTTTTAGACTCTTTTTATGTACTATGTTTACTCGGGGATGCCTGAGTCATGATTGTACTTACAACGCTTACATGGCAATAGAAATATTCTTTCATTGACCAAAAAATACATAGGTTTCCTAAGGTATGCTAAACTCGAACTAAACAAACTCATAAAAATCCCAACTCAGGTCTGAGATATTCCCATCTGATCGGTTCTAATCATGCAATGTATTTGATCTTTTTTGTTTTTTTCTTTTTCAAAAATATAATTAATGTATTTACTAAGAATGGAATTATATAACATTAATGACTAATTTTGTTTGTCGTACTTAATCAATGCATTAACGATGGATATTTACTAAGAATAACAATGGAAAAAACATTCCCTTGTAATTGATATATTTACTATTGATAGATGATTGTTAATAGCTTTTAATAATAATAGTTTTTTTAGTCTGATGTAAATTATGGTCGTTAATAGACCTTTTTGTTGTAGTGTCTCCCCCTCCCTCTCTCGCCCTTGCTCAACTCTCTCCGTCCAACTCATCCTCTCCTTCTCTCACCCTCTCCTATGCTTTTGTCACTGTTGGGGAGAAGATCCTCATCGAGATGGGTAAGCTCTTTTTCAATTCGGGAGGGGGGAGCAGGTGGGGCTATTTAGAGGAGGAAGTTTTCCTCAATGGAGATTTTTGCGGTTTGTTGATGTTGGTGGTGAAAGGAGGGGGTGATTTTATAGATATGTTCATGGGGATGGGTTTATTAAGTACTAGAATCCAAATTCTTTTTTATTTTTGAATTTAGTGAGTTTTATCCTTTTGTATTGTCTTGCAAGTTGTAGCTTGCTTTTTTAGTGTTTGTTGATGTTGGTGATGAGGAAGGAGGACGAAATTTTCTTACAAGTTGCATTAGAAGTTTTTTGTTGGATTGTGGTTGGAGAAGGAGAGAAGAATGAATGATGGACGATGGAGACAATAGTTTTGATATTGTAGTTAAAAGGAAGAAAAAAATGGAAATTATAGTAGGATGCTGGAGGTTTCCAATCTTTATTGTTTAGAAAGTTAATGAGGTAATTATATATGTTCATAATAGGATTAGTGGTAAATATTTATAATTGGATGTTAAATTTACTTGTGTGTGTTAAGTTTATAGCACAATTGTTAAATTTTGCAATACATGCTAATTTTAAATACGGTTGTTAAGTTTATCTATTGGTTGTTAAGTTTAGAGTATAAATATTAATTTTGTCGAATATATGTTACGTGGATCGGTTATAATGGAAGGAAAACTCATGTTAAACTTTAGACATTTATTTGTAATATTTTAGTGACTTGCGTGATTGTTTGTACGTTAACAGTCAATCTAATAATTAATATGCAACGATAAACTTAACAACCAAGCTTTAAACATTAACAAACAATGGTAATACTTATTATGTACTGATGAACTTAACAAGTGGTCTTTAACATTAACAAACACTGCATAAACTTAACAACTATCTAATAAACTTAGCAGCCAAAGTTTAACCATAACAAGCAATGCTTAAACTTAACATCATTTTGATGAAGTAAACATCCAAGATTTAACTTTAACAGACACTACTTAAACATAACAATTATCTGATAAACTTAGCAGCCAAGCTTTAACCTTAACTACCAATTAGATAAAATAGTTTTCTGATAAACTAAACAACCAAGCCTTAACATTAACAATATATACATAAAGATAACATCCGGCCTACATAATTATAAAGCAAAAGACTTAACAGCCAAAAAGTCTTCCAAAAGTTTGATATTGTTGAGCATTCCACATCAATCAGCAATAGGTTCATTGCACTTTGCTCGATTGTGACCTTCAGTGTGGTAACAAGAGCATTTCTCAATCATCCCACACGAACTAATCTCTGTCACAAATGACTTCTGATTTCAAATAATTCTTTCCTCTCTCATCTCTTGATGAGGTCTCATTGCTTTCTCTCTCTCATCCTTAGTTTCTATTCATCTCCAAATGAAGATAAAAAAAGAAGTGAGACAAAAAGTTAAAGACCATATCAAAGCTTGAGGACCCTCTTTTTCTCTCCTCATTCAAACCCTTCCATTGACTAGATTCACTTCCAATGCAAATTAGAAATTTTCAATTTCCCCTGAACCTGACAATCCTCTTAGATTATGATTTCTCTCAAGATTTTCCCTAAATATAGGGTTTCAAGCTCCCAACTTGCTACATAATGTCTCAATACCAAATCCCCAAACTTTGGACTATCACCGGCTAGTGTTGGTGACCATGTCATCGTTGTGGACAACACCTTCATGAGAGAGGGCTAAAAAAGGAGAGGGTTGAGTTAGGAGGACAAGAGTTGAGCAAGAGGAAGAGAGGGAGGAGGGGAGAGATAAGCGAGGGCGAGAGAGTGAGAGGTTTGAGTTGGGAGGGAGAAGAGAGAGGATAAATCTCACCATAGATATGGATTCCATCAGAGAGGGGGTGGGGGTGGGGGAGTTATTGCAATTATGAGGCATATTTTGGGTTTTACTCACTCACTGCTGAGTGCATTTTGTACAGGGGGTGAAACAGAAAAAATCTATGTATTTGGAGCTTTTGCATAAGGAAAATAATACCAGAGGCTATTCACATGGGTCTTTCAATTTTAGAGCCTTGACACAAATTTTCTTTTATATTTTAATATCTATCAATTTATATGCTTTAATAGATCAACATATTTAGTACTTTATTAAATCCATAATCTTTCTAAGGGTCTTTCGGAGAAAATGCTATTTTAGAGAGATATTGAGTACGAGTGAAATGAAATTTGTTATTTTTATATAAATGATAAATGCACTCTATTTCTCTACTTGAAATTAATAATCAAACTTATAACGAACAATAGATTTAGAGTGTGAATTTAAAAACATAGGATGATACTCATATCAAATTTAGATTTCCACAAGTACACATACTTTTTTACTTTATGCCATCACAAATGTAAACAAAAATGTGGAAATCTCACCCGCTCCTTCACATTTTATTGCCCTCACCTAGTTTTTTATAAAGTAGCATAGAGATGTTCATAGTTGAGATATTTAGGGCATGTTTGGTTCGCAAGCCCCAAAAGGTGAAAAACAATTTCCTAACCAAAAACCTATTTCCAAGAGTTCTTTTGATTTTCCATGAAACACGTATACACTATTTGGTTCACAATGAAAATGAGTGCAAGAAACTTGTTTCATTGAGTTTCATTGTTTGTTTCAGCCACTTAAAGTGGGAAACTAACACTTTGTAAACTTATTTCCTTGATTTCTTCAATTTGATTGGGAGAATGCCAATATTGAAAACTTAAATTAACTTATATGGGAGGATACCGCCCAAACAAGACAAAGAAAACTCTTGGCAGTAAAAGAGGTAAGCATACCCTATAAGTTGCTATCATTTTCACTTCAACTCCCAAAATTAGTGACACGACTCATATGAACCGGCTATAAAAATGTAAGGAACATACCTATTATCAAACCATATATGTTCATACAATCTCAAGCAATTTATCAACACCAAATACCAATCAAAATACTTACAAACAAAGCATTCGAAGCTAGTCAAGTATCCTGTTGTGCAAACTTCCAACCCTACTGAAGATAAGCTCTTTGCATAATAAAGAATAATCCTCAATAAACTTGAAAATAATAAACCAATAAATCTGCTGCCAAATATTTGAGTAATAAAAAGTGATAATAGGGAATCATTTTAACTACGGTTTTCATCAATAAATTCCCTATCACCATCCATCTACAATACACACATAATATTAACTTACTTTTACGCTTAATTAACCATCACTATCTGAAAACCATCATCTAAAATAACTTATTAATCTAAATAAAATGTAAAATACCACTATTTAATAATTAGATTACACTAGTCCTTTACCCCAAGCTAAGCATGGTCTTATCGCAATTCACCTACACTTCATCGTATTTCAATCACTCATATTCCAATAGAAGTTAAAATATTTAGTGATTCACCTCCCTTCAAGCACGTAAACCCACCCCGATTGAGGTTAGAAAATATGTCCCCGGCCGGAAATCATGATAATGAACAAATTATATCATGCTATAATTTAAATTAACATCATTTAAACTAATATTTTCGAATGAAATGAATAAAACGAAGAAAATCAAATTTTATCTAAATGCAACTTGAAAGTAATTAAGACATAAGATAATTTAATGTTCAAAAACATTATTCACAATTGATGCATCCCGAAATAAAAATAGTTCTATCAATCAACCAATCGAGGATTTAATAAGTAAAATATTAAGAAAATCTCCTATATTTTTCAATCATTTTTCTCCGTCTTAATCCTCTTCTTCATAGTTGAAAGAGCTGATTCTTTATTCATCTCGTAAAATATAAAATATGTATAATAAGTAAATTTTATATAAAATATTATTATATTAAAATAGTTAATGTATAAATAATCCAACCGATTGTGTCCTTATTTTGTCCTTTGGTTGTAGGTAGGGTTTTAAATGTAGAAGAGTCTAGCATAGCAATAGGTGATATATCTAAAATCTTCTTTTTATCTTTACTATTAGTGATCAATATCGGTGTAGATAAGTCTGGATTTAATTCAATAGATTGCTTATCAATGGTACCATCCCGATTCAATTCAAATATTTTTTGTCCTATGATAATAGTACATTCATCTTAAAATAACATAAACATGATTTAATGTTTGAAATAAAGAAACTAATATTAAATTTATCAAAAATTTCTTTTAAAATTTTTATCAAATGTATTTTCAGTGTCGATAAGTCTAGAGTATATTCAATGGATTGGTATGTCGCCATCAACCTATGTCGTATCAAGGGATTTTTCATCCTTTGATAAAAGTAAATTTAGTATTAGAATAATGAATACATTGTATAAAATTGTAGAATATTCATTAATTAGATTATCAAGTCTTACCTTTCCATCGTTAGTAATAATAGTCCATTGAATTTTTCATCGTCCACATCATTATTAACGATTTTAATAACCGTGTAGTCTTAAATGCATTTACTTGTGTTAAACTCTATAACTTTCACATGGAAATGCATATTTCTATCAATTAGTCTCTTGATAGCAAGTGGAATATCCTTATTTTCGCATCTGTTTAAGAAATATAAAATCAAAATTTCAACTTCATCGATTCAATTAAAAATATATTAAAACTTTAAAGTAATTTGAGATAATTTACTAAACCCAATGAAGTTGCTAATTATGAAGGACCAATTTTCATCAAACGAAGAACATTGTGATGGAATATTATAAATATAGTGATGCATGTTCCATCTATTACTTGTACGATAAGTTTGTACCTGAAGTTAATCAACATATTCGTGTCATATTAAAATTATTTAATTTAATATTTTAATTTTTAAGATATAAATTATGAATATTTATAAAATTTATAATTTCATATTTACTGTCTTCTACATATTTGATTTCCTTTTGTGACGACTGCAGCAAAGAATCACATTGATCTCTTTCAACTTGTTATTGCAATCAGTATGAGAAGGACATCGCCAACCCGACATCTCCTCAATTTTCATAATTTGAGCATTGCAAAAGAAATGTTTCTCCTAAAATTATATAGATTAAAGATTAAATCATCAAGCGAATTATAAGACAACAATAAAAAATAATGCTCATGATAAGTGATTTAAAGTATTATAATTTAATTGATATATGTTTTTATAAATTATTTTTGCTCTTTAAATTAAAAGGTCCAAGTATCTTGTGTAATAATAAGATACCTCTTGTCATTGTATCATGTTTTTTATATACATATAGTGTTAAAACTATAATTGAATATGTAATAAAATTTTGTAAATAATTCAATAGTAAAAATATTAAAATTCACTTACATCGCCATCGTTCAAGTCCTTCACTTCAATACATACCTATAAAATAATTACTTATAAGAGTAATTCTAATCATTCTGAATATATTTTTATGAAAATAAAAATTATATTAATGCAAAAAATATAAAATACCTTTGAGTTTGAACAACATCCTTATTGTCGGTCAGGGTTTATATAAAACTTTGCAACATAATGGAAGGAAGGCTTGTCAATCCTTTCACAAATGAAATGAAAATGACCAAAAATTTAAAAATTTAGAAAATATGTAATATTATGTAAATCTTGAGTTATTGCAACTTTATAATTACACATACAAATATAAATTATCAAAGTTTATATATATATATATATATATATATATATATATATATATATATATATATATATATATATATATATATATATATATATATATATATATATATATATATATATATATATATATATATATATATATATATATATATTTCATACCTGGAAATCTAGAATACAATAGACCCATCATAATGATAACCATAGAGCTTTGATTCTCTTATTTCAATTTTTCCTTTAGAGCACATACTAAATCTTCCCACAAAGTGATAACTATAGTATTGAAGCTAATAAAAGACTAAAATGTATAATTAATATTTATGTTATAAAATCTATTTTGGTATTTTTCATATAAACAATAGCCTACAAGGGTACTTCTCCAAACCAATATAAACAATAATAAATTTGTAACTACTCATGATCATGCATTGTAAAGCTTCTAAACAAAACTTTTTTCCCATTCCTATCCATGCTATCAATCACATAAATTTTATCAACTATTCCAATCACATGAATGAAAAAATAGTTTAAAATAAGTATACTTAGACATACATGACAATCTAATAGGAATAAAATTTAATACATACCTATAAGAAATTATTTTGAATCGATTCTTAATTCAATCTCTTCGTAAGGAAGAAACTCAAATTTGTATTTTTCTATATCATCGTCATCCTCCTCTAAAACCTTGATGTTAGATGCGGTAACACAAATGAATAGAATCTTGGAGTGCTTATTTGTTTATATATTTTATTTACAGAAGAAACTTTACATTTAAGAACATATGAATTTTTCCTTCTTGTATTAATTTTCTCAGTTCTAATGCATCATTCTTACTGCAAAAACTATATACATGAGTGTTCTATTAAAAGTTAAATAAAATATATCACAAATAAAGAAAACTTGTATTATTTAAACTTGCACTTATCAATATATTTAAAATTTTGAATTTACCTCATTATCAAGGATAAATAAAATATATCACAAATAACCCTAACCATTCTCTTACCCTAACCCTAACCCGAACCCTAACCCAACCCAAACCCGAACCCTAACTCGAATCTGAACCCATTAACCCTAACCCTAACCCTAACCCTAACCCGAACCCACTAACCTTAACCCTAACCCGAACCCTAATCGGAACCCTAACCCAACCCGAACCCACTAACCCTAATCCTAACCCTAACCCGAACCCAACTAAGAAAGAGAGGAGGTGGGAGGGAGGATATGAGAAAACTTAGAAAAGATTTGGCAGGTAAATCAAATAAATGTGGGGGCCACATATTTTTAATTAATTAACCTATTAGTTTAAATCTAACCATTAATTTCAATCTAACGGTGTAGAATGTCCATCTCACGTTAAGCAAACCATCTCACCATCTCATCCTATCGCTTCTACATATACATATATATATATATATATATATATATATATATATATATATATATATATATATATATATATATATATATATATATATATATATATATATATATATATATATATATATATATATATATATATATATATATATATATATATATATATATATATATATATATATATATATAATAAATTATGTGTAAATCATATCCTTAAACTTTACATCTATCTATAAAATAATTAAAATTTAAATAGATGTGAAATATATTTATGCAAATTTTACATCTATGAGATATCTTTAATATATCGATTTTATATGTTATAAAATTAGAAAACTAACGTGTAATATAATTTTAAAAATTTAGAATATTCTGTATTAATAATTTTTTAATTTTAATATAAATACTTATATAATTATATGTTATAAAATCTAAAAATAAAAGCTAAATAAAAATTTATAATTTTCAGTATTATCATTTATTATTTAAGATTATCTTATAGTTTTATATTATGTATGGTATAGAATAAAAAATATATGGGTGAATAATATCTGAAAAAATCTCGAATATCGATTAATTATAATCTTATAATTATTATATTATATACGGTATAAAATCAGAAATTTGTGGTTGAATTATATCTAAAAATCCCAAATATCCTTTAATTATAATTTAGTCATAATTTACATGATATATAAATATATATAAATGTATGTATATATAAAATCATATCCTTAAACTTTACATCTATCTATAAGATAATTAAAATTTAAATAGATGTGAAATATATTTATGCAAATTAAACATCTGCAAGATATCTTTAATATATCTATTTTATATTTTATAAAATTAGAAAACGAATGTGAGATATAATCTTTAGAAATTTTAGAATATTCTATAATAATTATTTTTAGTTTTAATTTAAATGCTTATATAATTATATGTTATAAAATCTAAAAATAATGTCTAAATCAAAATTTATCATTTTAGGATTATCATTTATTATTTAAGATTATCTTTATTTTTATATTTTATATTGTACATAATAAACAAATGTATGGGTGAATAATATCTAAAAAATCTCGAATATCCATTAATTATAATCTTATATTTCTTACATTATATAAGGTATAAAATTAGAAATTTATGGTTGAATAATATCTAAAAAATCCTAAATATCCGTTTAATTATAATTTAATTATAATTTAGTTATAATTTACATAATTTAATTATAATTTAATTATAATTTAGTAAAATTGAAATTTTAAAAATTTAGAATTACATATATTTTGAGGCAAAAATATTCAATTAAAATTAGATTTTTGAAAATTAGAAGCAGGATCATAATTTGGAAAAATTAAAATTATATTTTTATGAATTTCAAATTTTCTAATATGTAGAGGAAAAAATCCTAAAATCAGAAATATAATACTTCAAAAAATACAAATTACTAATTTTCAAAAATGGGAACAATATCAAAATTTTGAAAATTTAATTAAAATTAGATTTTTAAAAATATCAAAATTTTAAATATTTAGGAAAAATCTAAAATTTAATATTTTGGAACTTTTAGGTATTCTGAGAAAAAATGAAATAAAAAATCCAAAATAAAAATTCAATATTTTGAAACTTTCAAATATTCTAAGAAAAATAGAAACTAGTGGGTCCAGAAATATCTTTTAATCTGATATTCAATGAATCAAACCTAGAATTTTTAATCTAAATATGATCAATAAGAACTTTTGATGTGTAAAAATTCCACATAATAAAGGGTTTATAGGGTATTATAGCGAAATTAAACTTGTAGATAATCAAATGGCGGTGTTTTCGATCTTCGATTATCCAATGCTGACGATCAATATTCTTGACATGGTGGGTTGTAGAAATTTTTGGTGGATATTTTTTCACCCAGCTCAAGGAAGAGGAACGGGGTTTTTTGTGATGAATTTTTTGTCGAAAAAAATTTCACCAAGGACTAGCGGCTCAAAAGATTATTTTCGGCAAAATTATTTTTTGATGAAATGTTTTTTTCAGTGGGTTGTAGAAGTTTTTAGCAGAGTTTTTTTTTTCACAGAGCAGGACCAGCTCAAGGAAGGGAACAAAATTTATTTGAGAATATTTGGGATATTTAGAAATAGGTATAAAGGATACGCTGATTGAGAAATTATTGTATTTTACCAAATATAGAGATTTTTAAATTAAAGGGTGATATTATATGTAGGATTTTAATTATTAGATGGACGGTTTAGATAGGATGACACATGTCATAAAATTTTGTGAAGGAGGAAGCTGATGTGGCATTTTCTCGTGAATTTAAAGGCTATTTGGTTTTGCTTTAATGTATACCCTAGTAAAAGATGCTATTTATATTTTCTTAAATATGATTTAGTTAAAACCACTAGCTAAATAACTTATTAATTAGCTACTCAAGGTAACAGTTTCATCAATCTGAATCAAATTTTTAATGTCAAAGTTTAACAATTATATTTCGTACAATTCATATTTTAAAATATGTTACATATAAATAATTAAGTTTCATCTTCTACAAAATCAAATTTAAATATTATATGAATAAGCCAATATGCATTCAAGATGGATAGCTCAATTAATGGTAAATCATACATAATATACCCATGTTGTTCATAAAATCAATCAACCGACATTTCATTTTCATATGTCAATAAAACACCTGCACATAATAAAGAATGATATAAATTACTTAGAAGATTGCATGAACATGCTAAACTATACATTTCTGATGTACTGCCCAAATAATAATCAAAAAATCCACAAATCAATAACAAGCAGAGTAAAAAAACCACAGAAAAAATCACATTAATAAAACACAAATTAATTTGCCGTTTAACCAACTCTAATTCAACTAGAAATTACATGCATCCCAATTATTGACAAAATATGCTCAAATATAATCGGGGTTTATAAAAAAAATGCATGTCAAAAAATTTACCTTTGCTAGTATAAGGCAGAGAGATGCAGCAGAGAGTCACCAAGATAATTAGAGATCAACCAAGTAGTATAGATCAGAAGTTGATTACTCAAATCATTATGTAAATCGACAGTAAAAAAAACTCAAACTTGATCAATATAGTAACCCTAAAAACTGAAGGAAGAAGAATAATTATGTCACTCCCCGAGGCATAATAGCATGTTACTAGGCCAGCAACACACCATTTAGATGATAACGACATCCAAATGATATGCTTAAGCCTCTTATATACTTATCTAAAATGAAAATTTTCGAGAGTTATTTTATAAAAACTAATTTATTGAAGAATCTAAAAGAAAACAATTTAAAATAGTTTGTTTCCAAAATCAAATTAAAATGCTAACAAATACCTATGAAACCATGATTCTCGACTCAACTAACTCTCTACTCCAAAATGACCAACCTCCTCAAAGAGATAAGAAAAAGAATAAACATATCAAATCAAATCTGTGAGAGCGGATAATAGCAAGTACCGCTAAAGGATGGGATCCAAAGGACGGAATAGTGAAAAATGTGATTCACTATACAAATAAATTCGAAGAAAGAAACGCCGAATGGATATATTCAACAATAAAGGATATATACAAATAAAGGATGTGATACAAATAATGGATATATTAAACAATAAAGGATATATACAATAAATAAACTCTCAATCTATGCAAGAATATTCCCACTCAATCTATTTCTAAAAAAAAATCACAGCTCATAGCTCAAGGCTCAAGATATCTCTATTTCACAAATAAATATACTAATACATCTTAGAAACATTACTCCTCTCATACTTGTCATAGAAGCATGCAATGCATATTAAAATTCCTAGCACATCTTAATTAATTATATGTTATTTGAGATTAAATAATATGTTATTTGAGATTAAATAATAGTTAGATTAAATTAAGATGGATAACATAATCACAACTCGAAAATCTAAAATGGAACTCTAGTAAATTTATCAAAATGGCCAAAAATTTCTCACACCTTAAATAGCCAAATTATTATTTATTCTTCACATTTAATAACCCAATGTTTTATATCAATTTATTTTGAATCGATTATACCCGATGTGTCTAATCTCAGTTTTCTATATTACATGATGGTGTGCTCTAAATTAAAACATTGTAAGTGAACAACCAAGTTATAATATAGAAAGATATCGAAAGCAAGAAGTGTATTAGAGAAATCCTAAAGAGGTTCTTGAGATGTGTAGAGAGAGAAAGAGAGAGTAGAGTGTGGTTTGGGTGAGGGTTTGTCACAAAAATAAAAAGGCTAAAAAAGAGGGAAGAATGAGAGAAAGAGAAGAGCAAATAAAAGAAAATTAAATCAAAACAAGAAGTAAATAAAAAGATGGAGAAAATCAAGTGAGAAGAGTAGGAATGTAGGACTAAATGCACTGATTAATTTTAATTTGAAGTTAAAAATTACTCTTTTTATTCTCATATTACTTAGAATTATTAAGCATAGACTATCAAGTTACTAAAAATAAGCATAACTTATCAAAACATACTAAAGAAATATTACAACTCATGAAAAGAAATAAACAACTAGATAGTGACCATGGAATTGAAAAAGCATAAACTATCAAATCATTTAAGATAAGTATAGCCTATCAAATTCTTTTCTATCAATTAGTTCTCTAGTTTGTTATCCTAATCATGATTATTTTAAGCATGAAGAGAGCTATTCAAAACTATAAAGGAAATTAAATTACTTTCATCTAATCCTGAAATTTCTACAAGAATTAGCTACTCATATTGCAAATTAAAAATAAATAATTAAAATCTACACTACAAAGCATGGAAAGAAATAAATCTAAACTACAAAACAAGAAAAGAAAGAAATAAAACATCTGACTACAAAGTATGAAATAAAATAGTAAAAAATAAATCTATACTACAAAGAATTAAAAGAGGAACAAATTTTATTTATTGCAAACTAAACTTTACAATTTTAGAAGGCCTTCTCAATTAAGAGTGGTCTTCCTCTCCAAAAGATGTTTGTAATGTTTTCTACCTCTCCCTCACCCTCATTCTCTAATCCTATTTATAGCCTACAACAATCAACCATAGCCCTTGGATCAAACTTGGGCTCGAAGAAAATCAAAATCACCATTGATTGTTTCTATTATTAGCTAATCGACTTGCTAATCAATTAGGTCATCAATTTGGTTGTAATAGAATTTGTCTTCTTCTATTGACTTATCGACTCAATGTTTCTTGTGCTTTTGGGTCTTGTGGGCTTCCTCGAGACTTCTAGTAGACTTCAAGAAGAGGTATTTTAGGCTTTTTTGAGCTCTTATTTGATAAAACCTTTATTTCCTGTAAATTCATAAAATAATTATTATTAGCAAATTTATTTATTCAATAAAATAGAGAATGAAGGTATAAAAGTGTAATAAAATATAGTGATCACACTACTAACTATTGAGTGAGAATCCTGAAACACAAAGTATGGAGGTTGAAAATCTCCACCACCCCTCACACACACACTTTATATAATGTTACTCAATACGTCATAGTCTTGCAAAAAAGAGGATTTTTACGATGTAGGGCTAAAAACCAACTTATCAAAACATCATATAAACTTTCTATTTTCCAATTGAACAAGCTATGTATCATATCATAAACATAATTTAGCATATAAAATGTGGTTTCCCAATTTCTGACTAAATCTAGGATTCTAAGATTATATTCTCCTATGTGCATGTTTAGAACATCACAATATCGATATGAACAAGATCAAAAATTAAAAAGGGATTTATAAAAACTTTATCATGGATCTTAATACATTTAATATGAAAATTAGAACATATTAACAGAATCAAATGCACAAAGATAGCAAGTGGTACTAGTTTGAAGGTTTTTTCTACCGAAAAGAAAACTCAAAACTGACGAACGGTGTGCAAAAGCTCTCCTCTTCCTCCTCCTAACTTGGTCGGCCACCTTTGGTGTCTGAGATTTGAAAATTTTGATCTCTAGGATTTATCTAGATCTTTTATAAGGATTTCGGCTTAAAAGATTGACCAACGGTTTGACTGTTTTGACTTAAAACCTGATTTAGCCTTTTTAACACATAAACCCTTATAAAAACATCTCTTTAACTAACTTAATCTCAGAACTAATTCTAAACTAGTAGATAAAAGAATCTATCTAATCTCTCATTATTGAAAAATGATGACGGATACTACTTTCCGGTCTCGATGACACGGGGTATTATATCCCACCACCCTCAAGAAAGTTTCACCCTTGAAACTTCCCAATCTACCAAAAAATATAGATAAGGACATTACAAAGCTCAACTAACTCCTCTATTGGTATACACTAGAACTCGGTTGAAATCGTCGATTCACTAACTGTCAAAACTCAAAGATAAGTGATCTGAATTTATTTTTTTGAATAATCATTCATTTAAAAATGAAAAATACTCTTTAAATACTTGAAAACCTTTCACTATCATAGGTTTCTCCTTTCAAAGCATTTCGTTCAACTCAAACATCAAAATACGTCTTTCTAAAGTTTCTGGGTGTAAAACGCAAAATAATTTACACTTTGAAAACTAAAATTCCAAGTGATAATTTGCTCAAAATATTTGAATAACAAATTACTAATAAGTAAATTTTCATAAATAAAAACAAATTCTTTAGGATAAAACTCGAGTGCTTAAAATTTGTCCAATTTCAAACCCAAGGTTTTAAAGTGCAAATTCTTTAACTAACAAAACTCTTGTCCAAAAATTCTGCTAATCAAGTTATAATTCTATAATTCTTTGTCTAAGCAAAAGTCATAAACTTTGTTGAAAATTTTTTGAGTCAATTCCAAAATTTCGTTAAACGGGGTCTAAATTACAAAATAATTTTTCTTCATAAAACTTTTCCCAAACTCTAAGATAAAAATTTCTTTAACAAAATATAATTTTAATTCAAAACCTTTCACAGGGTGTTTTGTACAAAATAGCTCAATCAGACGTCTGGTTTATACGATCAGACGTCTGGTGTCGAGTTTAAATCTAACTCGAGGCTACTATTGATCATAAATTAGGAGTCTTTTCATCCCTCAAACCCTCTCTCGAGAATTTCTAACCTTTCATAATCCTTCCCTAACCTTATTTACACTGATTCCTAGCTTATTTAAGGGACTTCATCCCCTCTATTCTCACCACAAAGGCCTAAACTGAAACCCTAGATTTAGATTCTCCCCAAATCTCCCCTTCTCCCTCTCCACACAAAATGTCTTCCCGATCCAAGATGGTACCGAAGAGACCTAGGCCTTCCTCTTCCATGAGTGAAGGCTCTTCTAGAAAGACTCCAACTTCAGTTAATCATTTCGTCGACGATATGGCCTCAAAGCTCTAGGAGCGATTGGTGAACAGAACTCCATTATCGGGTCACAGTGTGGACTTTGAAACATTAGTATAGGCTATAAACTCTATGGCTGATTTGCACATCAAGGGTGGATCGATTTCACGTATATGAAATTGCCGGTTTATCTTGAGGCTATGCGAGCATTTATGTGCAACATCCACAATATCAACAATCTGTGGTTATAACTCAGGTATTCTGGAGAGATGTTTGTATCTCCATTGCAAATATTGGTCGAGCTATGATGGCTCATAATGATGGTGTTGATGTTTTGGGGAGGACGCCTGAAGACTTTGACTTTGATGAATCAGGATATAATCTCGATATCGATGCAGCGTATGGTTTGATCCTCAAGGAGAATACATAGAAGAATCATCAATCTAAGAAGATTATTTCTCTCAAGCGTGACGCTCGGATTATTGCCGGCATAGAGATGGTGAATATCTTCCCAAAGGAAAGTGGTCATGATGATATTCCTCATCAGGCTCGTCTCTTGGTTACTTTGCTTTGTGCTCGGGCTAAGGTCAATCTCCTAAGGTTTTTGTTCTACAATCTCACTTACATTGCTTCCTCTGTGCAATTGGTCTTGTCTGGATAGTTGATCAAGCCTCTTCTTACGGTGAAGGAGTTCTCTTTTGATGGTGTCGCCAAAGTTCTCAATCAAGTGGACTTTACCAACAGGAACATTAGCCTCATTGATGTCGGGCGTGGTCACCTACAAGCTTCTGTGGTAGCGGATCCTCCTCCTCCAACTTACGTTCCTAAGGTTGAACCTCCCTTAGTCATTCAAGAGGTTTTCATGAGTGATGATGCATTCCTCAACTGCATACAGGAGACTTTCTATTAGATGTTAAGGTACAATGATTATCGCGCTTAGTGTATCTAGACTGGAATGGAATCGATTCATCAATATTACTCTCATGATCGTTCTGGTGCTCGTCAGGTGGTTCGCAATGTAGCTACCTCGATGGGTGTTGGTGTTGATGCTGCCACGGACTGGCTATGGATATGGCTACAGCTACTAGTGATTTCATTGTTGCACATGGTGCTTCTTCTTCTTGGAGGCCTCATGTTGCTTCCCCAGCAATGAGTTCGAGTCTGTTACTTCTACTGCCAATCTTTAGGATTGTTATCTAGGGTAGCTTTCATTTGGTTTATGTAATAACTCTTTATATTTTCTTGTCATGTCGTTTTGAACACTTGCTTTTCTTCTAGTGGAGTCAGCTTTCCTCTATCATCCATCTAAAGAGGAAGTCTAGTTATCCCTTTTATATCCTTGCATGATGTTTCATTCCATGTGCATATACTCGCATGTGATATTGGATATGATTTGGTTAGTGTCGTGAGCTCAAAGATAACATATATGTACAAGATACGAATATTAACGATTTTGCACTAATTGGAAATAATAGGATTTTAAGAATCAAAATATACCTCAATTTAGCGCTTTGCAATTGATGATTCCGTAGGAGTGGTTTGATTGTTGTTAGAACAATATCAATAACTCATTTTCCAAAACTTTTCTGGATATTTTCACAAGTTCCAAAAATACCATATCAAGCAAACTCACTTCATAACTTTGGTCTGGACAAAATTTCATTTTCTCAAAATAAATCCTTACTCAAGGAAATTGTTCATTCTCCTTATAGCGAGATCTGTACTATGCTTATCATGTGCTGAGTTAAATTGAGTGATCAAAACACTCTAACTATGTGTAGGTATCTCATGGGACTACTCTTACATTATCAAAATGATCATAAACTCTCATTAAACTAGCTAAAACAACTAATTACTCCATTTGCACTAGTAATTATATCATTACAGAGTTAATTATAAAAGTGCATAATTTCAGCCATTTGGTTCAGACATTTAAAACCTCAAACCAACTGTCTGGGAACTAAACCAGATGTTTGAAACACTATTTAGATGTTTAGCGTCGGAGCATTAGATGTCTGATCTTCAATCAGACATCTAATGTCACTACTAGATGACTCGATCGTCAATTCTGCTGCTGTTCTCAATCCAATTCGCATTGTTCTTCATTGTTTCACATCAAAACTTCTCGTGACTACTATCAACAACATTGAAAAACATATAGGCATGTTTTTGACACATTTCTACCATGTTTTTAAGATCAAACATTGAGAAAACCACGAGCATTTGGGTGGTTTTTGGGTTTTTATCAAAAACCTATAACTTTTCATGTTTTTAATGATTATGTTGGGATAAACCTAATTTAATCTCATCAAAAGTACTCCAAACAAAGGATATAACATTAGCTAAGAAACCTTAATAGATTTAACATGAATTTTCTAGGATGTTCATAGATCCACATGAATATATATTTAGATATAACAAGATAATTCCCTAAAACAAAGAACAAGATGAGAAGAACCCTCGCTTGAGTTGAAGTTTGAGTTCTCCTACTGTGATTCTCCCCTCTGGCCTTCCTCTCCTATAGAACTCCTACTCTTAAAAAGAATACATTCTGAGAAAAGAACAAGAACCCTAATTTTTAGGTTTATATAGGCTATGGGCCTATTTGCAGATTAACCCACTAACGTATTTCTTTTACTCTTATAACCCTATGGGTTACACATGCAAATCCCCTTTACAGTTAAATCTAATCTAGGATTAATTCTTGCTTAATTCATGAATATCATTCTAATAAAGTTATACCTTAGGGATTTCCATCTTATTGAGTAGAAATAAATATTTATTTTGCATTAAAACCCCTCAATTAAATATATTATTTCATTAAAAAATTTGAGGCCTTACATCCTACCCCACCTTAAAATAAATTTTGCCCTCGAAATTTCTAAATGGGGTAGATGTGTACCTCAAATAAATCTGGATATTTCTTCATTATCGAATCCTCTCGCTCCCAAGTAACTTCTCCGAGTGAATAATGATTCTAGTGCATAGGTGCTAAGGGAATAACCTTATTCTTAAGGTGTTTCTCCCTTCGATCAACTATAGAAATTGGGAGTTGAGTATATGATAGATTCACTCCAATTGTCAACTTCAAATGATCTAAAATGTGACTCTCATTAGGTACGTATTTCCTCAACTGCGATACGTGGAATACATTATGCAAGCCTCACAATGACAACAGCAACGCTATCATGTACGCTATCTTGCCTACTCATGTAATAATATCAAATGGTCCAGTATAACGTGGAATCAACTTTCCATGAGTACCAAAACATATAACTACATGACTCGATGATATTCTAAGAAAAACATGATCTCCAACTTTAAATTCTAGAGGTATGCTATATGTATCTGCCCAATTGCAATATATATCCTGATCCGTCTTGAAATGCTTGTGAACCATCTTAATATTTTCCTCAGATAATTAGATAAGTTGAGGACCTAACAATTTCTTCTCTCCTACTTTGTCCCAACATAACAGTGATCTACATTCCTCCTAAACAATGACTCAAAAGGTGACATCTTAATGCTCTCTTGATAACTATTGTTGTAAGATAATTCCACAAGGTGTAAATAGTTCTCCCATGAACCTCTAAAATCTAACATATATGCTCGAAATATGTCTTTTTGTTCTGATTGTCCATCCATTTGCGGATGATAAGCAGTACTGAATTTTAATCTAGTGCCCAATCTCTCCTACAAACTATGCCAATTGAGAGATGAATCTAGTATCTCAATCTAAAACAATGGAAGCTGGCACTCCATGAAATTACACTATCTCTTGCAATTACAATTCACTCACCTTTCAGTCATTTGCCCAATGATAGGTATTTAATAATATGTACCTAAAGTTGTAAGCATACAACTATTAAGTTATAGTATAAAACGTTATCGATCTCACGAGGAAGGTGTTGTAGGAGTTAATCAAAATCGGTTCTTATGTTGTGTGTGCGACAATTAGGAGTGATAAAAAAATATGGTTGTGGAGAGATTTAGAGTGGTTGTGAATATGTGCAAAATAAAACAAAACTAAATTGAGTGAGGAGAAAGAATGATGGAGAAAATAGAAGAAACTAAAACAAACAAATGAAAATCAAGAATAAAAAGGAAAACCCGAAGTAAGAGATGGAGGATTCAATTAAAGATCGATGAATCTAGAATTGAATCCACTAGTCAATTTCACTTATAAATTATGAACTATTCTTTTTGTCATATTCGACTTTAGATTTATTAAGCATAGACTATCAAACCACTCAAGGAAAGCATAACCTATCAAATTATCATCCAAGTAAAATTAATACTCATGAAAAGAATAACAACTAAATAGTAATTCTAGAATTCATTCTACCAAGTAGTTCTCTAGTTGATTATCCTAAACATGATCATTTTAAGCACAAGTGAATGATTCACAAAATATAAAGAAAATTAAACTAGTTTCATACAATTTCTAGAGTTCCTACAATAATTAATTTCACATCTTGGAAAATAACAACAAAGAAATAAATGAAAGGATGAGAAATAAAAATAATTCTCTAGAGAGTTCTAGCCACTTGGTGAATCAAAAAATAAAAATAAATTAAAAAATTTCCTAGAGGGTTCTAGCCTCAAGGTGAATCAAATAAAAAGAAAATAAACAAAAATAATTCCCTAGAGGATTCTAGCCTCAAGGAGAATCAAAAAAAACAATAATAAAAACTAATCCCAAGAGGGTTCTAGCTTCAAGGTGAATAGTGCATGGAAATAAAATCTAAGCTATGCAAAGAAATAAATCTATACTATAAAATAAAGACATTAAATTAAAGCAAGAAAATAAACACATGAAAGTAAATGCATCAAAATAAATCTAATTCAAGAGAGTTCTAGCCTCATGAATATTTAACAACAAGAAAAGAAAATATTATAAAAAATAAAAGATAAAAGAGAAAACTTACATTCCAAGAGGGTTCTAGCCTCTTGATGAAGGCAAATCTTCATCTTGATCTTGATCTTCATCTTATCTTCATCTTCATGATCAAATAAAGAGAAGAAAAAAAATATGAAGAGGTGAAAAAATTCTTTTATTAATTGCAATAAAAAGTTATAATTTTGGAAGGTCTTCTCAAATAAGAGTGACCCTCCTCTCCAAATGGAGTTGTTATAAAATTTTTCACACTCAAACCCCTCACCCTCTACCCCTATTTATAGTCTACAACAATGAATGAGAACCCTTGGATAAAACTTGGAGACCAAGGATTAAATCCAGCCCTAAATTTATTTTTTGTTGCGGACCAATCGGTTGGCCCCTTGGTTGGCCAATCGGTTGGCCCCTTGGTTGGTTTACAGCAGATTTTTATTTTTATTAATTTCTTAACCCGATTTCTTCATGGATCGTTGAGCTTTCTTGGGCCTTCTTTTATTTTCATTTTTGGGCTTCAATAAATAGCAGAAAATCAGGAGGTTTGAGTCTTTTGGGCTTTTATTCATTAATTCTTCATTAACCTGCAAATTAAGATAAAAATATATTATTAGTGGTATATTTATTGATATAAACTAGATAATGAGGGTGTAAATTTGTAATAAAAATGTGATTATCACCCAACTTGTAAAAGCGCAAAATGAGCGCTCTTAGTGAGCCGATCAACGATCACGCAAACTGCATGATTTTGCTTCTAGCTCTTAGGCAAAGCTGTCACAAAAATCCATCGTAATGTGCTCTCACTTCCATTCTAGTGTCAGCAATGGTTGCAATAAACATATAGTTTTCTGGTGTTCCACCTTCACTTGCTAACACATGAGGTATCTGGACATATATTGAGTGATATCACGTTTCATTGCTTCCTACCAAAAATCTAATTTCAGGCCTTTGTATATATTTGATCCTCCAGGGTGAACTAAAAGCATCGAGCAATGAGCTTCATCGAGTAATTCTCTACGAATTTCACCTGCTGGAACACACAAATGGTTGCCTTTCCTCAAATAATCATCTCTATGATTACAGATTTCTTTTCTCCTAACTTTAAGTACTCTCTTTCTGACCTCAATGAGCTCTTCATCATGCTATTACTGCTTCTTAATGCAATCAATCAATGAAGGTTGCACTACATATTCATCATTTGTTTGCAACTACTGGATAGAAGAACTTCAATACAAAGATTCTTGATCTCTGTAATTAACTCCTTTTGCTTCGTGAGCCTCATAGCGCTCGATGTTCTACTGAGTGCATCGGGTACAACATTCAGTTTACCTGGATGATATTGAAGATCGATATCGTAGTCCGTCATAAGATCTAACCATCTCCTCTAACGCATATTTAACTCCTAAGTATAAATGTATTTGTGGCTTTTGCGATCGGTGAATACTTCCACCTTCTCTCCCAAAATATAGTGCCACCAAATATTCAATCAATCAATCACAGGTGATAATTCTAGATCATGAGTAGGACAATTCCTCATGTGTGGCCTCAATTGTTGAGAAGCATAAGCAAGCACCTTCCCATTCTGTATCAATACACACCCCATTCTAATCCCTAAAGCTTTGGCGAGAGTTGTGAATTTAACTATTCCCTCGGGTAGCATCAAAACTGGTTCTATCGTTAGGCAAAGCTTGAGAGTTTCAAATATCTTCTAGCATTCTGCTGTCTAGTTGAACTTCTTGCCCTTGCGAAGTAATTTCGTCATCTGCTTTGCAATACAACAACAATAACAACAAAGCCTCTATCTCAAATGTTTGGGCTATCTGAATCCTATTCTTTCATTCCGTTTTATTATGGGTCACCTCCTCTGTTAAGTTGACCATAACTATATTCTTCTTAATTGCCTTCAACCAAGTATTTCTAGGTCTACCTCTAGATCTCTTTGCTCCATTAACTATAATATTATCACTTCTCCTAATCGGTGTACTAAGAGGTCTACGTTGTACATGGCCATACCACCTTAATCGATTCTCTCTCATTTTATCCTCATAGGGGCAACCTCTAATTTACTACAGATGTATTTATTTTTTATCCTATCTTTTAGTATATACTCACAAGACCATCTCGACATTCTCATTTCTGCTACACTTATTTTTTACACATGTTATCTTTTAATTGCCTAACATTCTGATCCATAAAGCATTATTGATCTTATAACTGTCTTCTAGAATTTTTCCTTAAGTCTAACAGGTATTCTACGATCACACAAGACTCCCAAAGTACTTCATTTTAACCATCCCGATTTGATTCGACTGACAATATCATCCTCAATCTCATCATCATGCCAAATGATTGATCCTAAATAGAGAAAATGATTGCTTTTAGATATTTCTTGACCATCAATATGTATTATAGGCTCTATTCTCCTTCTAGTTTTACTAAAATGCATTCCATGTATTTTATTTTTGTTCTACTAATTCTTAAATATTTAGTTTCAAAAGCTTGCCTCCACCTTTGTACTTTAGAAATTATACCTGCTCTAGTATCGTCAACTAATACTATATCATCAGTAAATAACATACACCATGGCACTTCATCCTGAATATATATCGGTTCAACAGTAACCCACTATCCTAAAAAACTACTAACATCTCTCATGTTTGTTGGTGTCGTTATCTTCAAAACTGCTTCCACTTTGCTCGGATCAACTGACAAACCTTCATAAGAGATAATATTACCTAGAAAAGATACACTCTCTAGCCAAAATTCCCACTTGCTTGGCTTCCCAAATAGACGTTGTTTTCGCATGATTTCTAAAATCAACCTGAGATATTCTTCATGCTCTTCTAGTGTCCTAGAGTACACTAGGATATCATCAATGAATACTACCATGAATTAATCTAAATATTGCAAAAATATACAATTCATTGGTGAAGACTGATGAGAAGCATTCGTCACACCGAATAGCATTACTAGAAATTCAATATGCCCATGACGTGTCCTAAAAGCCGTCTTCAGAATGCCTTCTTTCATCATCCTCAATTAGTGATAACTGGATCTAAGTTCAAGTTTTGAAAATATAGTCACTCCTGCTAGTTGAGTGAACAAATCATCAATTTTGGATAATGGACATTTATTCTTAATGGTGACTCGGTTCAAATCCGGATAGTCAATACACCATCTGCCACTACCATCTTTTGTTTGAACTAGCAAAACTGGAGCTTCCTAAGGTGAAACAACACTCGGTCAGATGATGCCCATATGAAACAACTCCTCAATCTAAACCTTTATCTATTCAAGTTCTCTAGGCGCCATGCAATACAGTGGTTTCAATAGGTGTCATCCCCGGTACGAGATTAATTGTAAACGCAATCTCATGTCGAGATGGTAATTCCTGAGATGATTAGGAAACATATCTAAAAACTCTGACACGATCGATGAAATTGGCTTCTCCTCCTCCGATGCTACGTCTTCTTCTTCTAAACTCATGAGGGCCAATAACCCTTTCGGTATAGCATGATACTCTTATGGATCAACAGACCTGCATCTCCCGTAGAATATAAATTTTGGATGATTAAACACTACCATAGTACGATGGCAGTCAATATAAGCATGCAAAATACCTAACCAATCCATGCGCAATATGGCATCATAACCCTTTGAGTCTACCACAAGAAAGTTTGCATAGAGTTCTCGCTTACATATCATTACGGGACATTTATGACATTGTTTATAAAATACTAAGATACCACTACCCGTTATAATATTCCTACCCTCAGATAATTTATGAAATGGAATAGACTTATCATTAATAAACTTAACAGAAATGAAGCAATTAGATGCACCAAAATCAAATGAAATATGTGCAAGTATATTACTAACAAGAATAATACCTATAACCACATCACCAGCTTCTTTAGCTTCCTCGGCTGTCAAAGCATAAGCATACACCTAACCACAAGATGTTTCAGACTCATTCTTTTGATTAGCATTGTTGTTTTGCGCTCTATTTCCATTCTTGTTGTATGCCTTGTCAAAGCACTTGAATTGCTTTCCTTGGTCGGGTACAATTTTCTTATTGTTTTCTTGCTGATTCATGAGCTGTGCCGGGATAATGGCTCAAGACTTGGGGCAAAATGTGGCCTTATGATCCGTAGCCCCACAAGTGTAGCACTTTTCTCGAGCCTCCCAGCATTGGTACATGACGTTCCCGTATTTCCCACAAAAGTCGCATGTCAGCTTAGCCTCCTTCCTCGGTGGTTGCTGAGTTGAAATCGGATGTTTGGCTTGACCATCATTATTGCCTCCCTTGGGTAGCTGAATAACCCCAGTGTTCGGATGTTTCCCACCTGAGTTCGCATTTGCAATTGCACCTCTAGTCTTATCCGATGCTGCCATCTGCTCAAACAGTCGAGCTACCTCCAGCACCTCATTGTATGTCTCAAACCTCTGCATGATGATGTGAGACTTCACTTCATAGTTTAGCCCATCCAAGAAGTGTCTAGCGTGATCCTTGTTGGTTCCGTCTATTTTGTTGCATACCGAGTCTCTCAAATTCTGAAGCATATTTGCCTACCATTTGATTCCCTTGAATCCGATCATGAATTGGCACTTAAGCACCCTTAGTGTCACTTTTGACATATACTTTTCCATAAAAATCTTTATGAAATTCACCCATGATATCAATCAAGTTGGACAAGCTTTTTCAGTTGCCCACAATTGTCTAACTTGACGGACAAACTGGACTTTCACCATCTTAACCCGATCTTCATCAGGTACCTTAGCAGCATCCAAGAGTCTCTCAGTCTCCTCAAGCCAATCTTGAGCTGCACTTACTGCACCAACTCCAGAAAACTTCTCAGGTTGCAATATCTAAAAATTCATCGCATTACCTGCTCGTGGTGCGTTCTATCTCCCTTCACCTGGAAACACCGCTAGTTGATTGAGAGCCTGATCAATCTACCGTTGAAGCAATGCCTGGCACCTCACATTAGAGACTCTCATTTCTTTGATCTGCTTCTTGTGCACCTCTTGCCGTTCTCTGGCTTCCAACATCGCTCGAAGAACCACCAAAAGCTCAGTTGGGTCCTGCCCATTAGTATTGTTTGATTCAACTCCCCTAGCCATGTCTTACGTAGTCGTGAACAATTATTAAAGAATGGTAAGGATTCTAATGGAGATAAGAATCAATGAATGGACAATATAATATATTATGTTGGATGTGATATTATGTTTGATTGGGATGTATATCAAGCTTTGGCTCTGATACCACTAAAATCATGTCATGCCCTGCTCTCGGGAATGACATGGTGGGCAGAATATTTATAGAACCAAATTTGAAGTGCTCTATAAATACCTTGTAACCTAATTTGAAATATACATCCACAACCACTGACAATATAAATATACATAAAAAGTATAAGTCTCATCATGACAACATCAACAACACAGTAATAATCAAGCGAAAATAAATAGAGATTTCCCAATTGTCCAAATATCATGTCCAATAGGTAGATAACCTTAGTATTCATAGAAACTACAATGTCTTGGCTCAAACACGGCCATTAAAACTAGATAATATGTCTTAAGAACATTCAAGAAAAATCTATTGTATCAAATAAACAAATAATCTAATATTGCTTATATTAGTGCTATTGCATGGCTTTGGCTACTTCCTCATCACCTACTTATTCAAGTAAACTTGGTCCGCTGTAGTCGGACTCACTTCGTTACCTGAAAAAGGGGTCCACAAACGAGGTTAGACGTAAGGTCTAAGCGAGAAAATACAGGGAACTACATGAATCAAGGGTTAGCTGATCAAACATATTCAAAAACTTATCCGCTAGATAAAAAATAAAAATGAATTAAAGATATTAGTTACGTTCTTATTTGGATATGAAATGATTAATCTGTTCGCTTAAAGTGGTTACACATAATTAGTATAAAATCATAAAATATAGCTGCGCATATACGAGTCCTCTAGCCAACCAACTAACCTTAAGAAGCGATTAAAATCATAATGTATCCCCCATCTCGCTGTTATTTAATTTGCACATGTAACCTTATGTACTATAATCCTCGTCCTATGGCAACCTCACACAACCTAGTTAGTACTAACCAGAACGATCTAGGTCAGGGATTAGTTTCCTAGTTGACTCATATATTAGGACTAACTACATTGGGGTACACTTTAAAGTATAGGATACATGTCATTGGGGTACACTCTAAAGTATAGGATACAGGTCTACACTCGTCTATATATACAAAGATTAGGTGTAACATCCTATTATGTCATCTCTAGCACAAACTACTCATAATGATTTTATTAAACCGTTCATTCACTTTATAGCGAGATATGTACTATGTTTATCATGCGCAGAGTTAAACTGAGTGATCAAAACACTCTAACTATGTGTGAGTATCTCATGAGACTACTCCTATATAATCAAAATGATCATAAGCTCTCACTAAACAAGCTAAAATAGCTAATTAGTCTATTTGGACCACTAATTACATCATTAGAGATTTAATTATGAACTGTACAATTTCAGACATCTAAAAACTCAAAGCAGACATCTGGGAACAAAATCAGACATCTTAAACCTAAAACCAGCCATCTTTGAATTAAAAACTATTTCTGGCATTCGAATTCAAGTGTTTACTTGCTCAAACCAGATGTCTAAAACACTATTCAGATGTTTGGTGTCGGAGCATCAAAAGTCTGATCTTCAATCAGATGTCTGATGTCACCACTAGAAAATTCTGATCGTTGATTCTGCTGCAATTCTCTATCCAATTCGCCTCATTCTTCGTCGTTTCACGTTGAAACTTCTTGTGATTCTTACCATCAATATTGGATATATATATATATATATATATATATATATATATATATATGTGTGTGTGTGTGTGTGTGTGTGTGTGTGTGTGTGTAGGTATATACATACAAGATATTTTGACACGTTTCTACCATGTTTCTAAGATCAAATATTGAGAAAACTAAGAGAACTAGAGTTTTTATCAAAACCAATAACTTTTCATATTTTTAACGATTGTGTTGGGGTAAACTTATTTTAATCTCATCAATACTACTCCAAACAAATGATATACCATCAGCAAAGACACCCTAATAAATTTAACATGAATTTTCTAGGGTATTCATAAATCCAAACGAAAAGATGTTGAGATATAACAAGATAATTCCCCAGAACAAAGAACAAGATGAGAAGAACCCTCGCCTAAGATGAAGATCAAGTTCTTCTGCTGAGATTCTCTTCTCTCTGGCATTCTTCTCCTGTAGAACTCCTACTCTAAAAAAGAATACGTTCTGAGAACATAACAGGAACCCTAATTTTTGGGTTATATAGGTTATGGGCTTATTTGCAGATTAACCCACTAACTTATTTCTTTTACTCTTATTACCCTAAGGGTTACACATGCAAATCCCTTTTATAATTAAATCCAATTTAGGATTAGTTCATGATTAATTCATGAATATCATTCTAATAAAGTTATACTTTAGGAATTTAATCTTATTGAGTAGAGATAAATATTTATTTTGCATAAAACCCTTAACTAAATATATTATTTAATCAAAAAATTCGGGGCCATACACTATCCGATGATATTATCTTTTCTCAGTGTATTTTATCCACAAACCCGTAGGCGACAAGTTTGTACCTCTTACACCAACCACCATCTCAGCTAAAAGCTTACCACGTTGATCGAGACAAACATTCAATATTTAAAGTCCTAATTCCTTATATTGCATGTGTAATCCAAGATAATACGGGTATAATTCATACACAGTTGAACCATTATCACAAGAATTATAATAATATATTGCCCACAATATTGAAAATATCATATTAATATTGGTAACAACTCCTTATAGAGTTTGGGCTAAAGACTCTATCTCAAAATCGTATTTCATCAAGTTTTCGGTCCAACCGTTAAATATGAAAGCGATAACCCAAAAATATCAAATAAATATTTGATGACTTTCAAAACTCATAAAAATTTGTAAACAAAGTTTTAACAACAAATAAAGTCGTACATTGAAGTTACAGAGTTAAACGATTCATAAAACTCTAAGAAACAAGGTTTTGCACGTTTTCAGTCATCTGCCTTACGCAAACCAAACAGCTAATTTAAATCCAGACATCTGATGTTTTGGTCCTGACATTTGATTTCCAAATGGCAAATAACTAATTTTCAAAATAACAATTACATACACATTTGCATTTCAGATCAGACGACTGCTCGCAAACTAGACGGCTGATTTTTAGCTCCATACATTTGATTTCTGGGTTTTGATAGATTTTGATTATTTTCAATTTAGGGTTTCATGTATCTTTCATCCGTTATTCTTAGAGATACTTTCCTATAACTTTTTAACAAAAACTCACAATCTATCATTTACGAACATCATACTAAATGTACAATCTAGGGTTAAAACCAACTTATCAAAACATCGTATAAACTTTCTATTTTCATAGAAAATGAACTATGCATCATACCAAAAACATAGTTTAGCATATAAAACGTGGTTTACCAATTTCCCACTAATTCTAGGATTCTAAGGCCATATTCTCCTACGTGAATGTTCAGAACATCACAATATCAATGTGAACAAGTTCAAAAATCAGAATGAGATTTATAAAAGCTTCATCATGGATCTTAATACATTTAATTTGAGAATTAGAACGCATTAATAGAATCAAATGCGGAAAGATAGCAAGTGGTACTTGCCTGAGGGTGTTTTGTACCGAAAAGAAAACTCAAAACTGACGAACGGTGTGCAAAAGCTCCCCTCTTCCTCCTCCTAGCTTGGCTGGCCACAATTGGTGCCTAGGATCTGAGAATTTTGATCTCTAGGGTTTATCTAGGACTTTATAAAGATTTTAGCTTAACGTGTTGACTAATGGTTTGATTACTTTTGACTTCAAACCCGGTTTAGCCTTTTAACACATAAACCCTTGTAAAAATATCTATTTACCTAACTAATCTTAGAATTACTTCTAAACTAATAGGTAAAAGGATGTATCCCATCTCCCATCATCAGCAAATAATAATGGATACTACAATCCGTTCTCGATGACACGGGTGTTACAAATTAACAAATAATCATGTTTAAAAACAAACAAAGAAGACAATACTTGATTTTTACAAAATTTTACCTACACCAATCAACTAAGATCTTTCATTTCGCATACCCCTCTGACTTGGTGAAAGATCTTGGAAATTTCTTCTTCAAATTGAGGCTAGGGTTAGGATAAGTGTGGAGAGGGAAAAAAGAGGCGCAAGAGATGAAGAATAGGAGGGAAATGAAGCGGTGAGGGAAACCCTAGCCTTGTTTCCCCAATTAGTATTTCGTATTTGACTGGGCCAATATTTTATGCCCAAGTAATCAGTTTCCAGCCCATTTCACAACTCTTCACAAGGAAATGAGTTTGGAAAAAAGAATCTGATGTGGCAAGGGTTTTCATCATAATTTTTCCCCAACCACTGAGCAACCAAACTGTAGAAATGAAAACTGCAGATTTTTTTTTTCTCCCTAAATCTGACAATATCAAATCGGGAAAAGAGGTTTCAAGCGGTCTTATTTGCGAATGAAATAAACCTCTAGTTGTGTAGCATGGAAAATAAACCTGGAAAATGAACATATTTAATCAGTATTTACTGATAACTTTTAGCCGGAAAAATACCAAATTACAAACAACTATTTGATAATTGAATTGAACTCTGGCCTTTGAATGCTAGAGCATAAACACCAAGGTATATACTGACTAACTACAAAAATACTATGGAAACAACGAACTAGCTTTCTTCATGGTAGAATTACAGTGTGTGTTTCATATGAGCTAACAATGCACGAAGGTCAGAGTTCTCGCTTATTAAATTTATCCGACATAGAAGGAAAACTGAAGAAGTTAGTAAACTCGAAGAAAGAGGGAGATTTCTCGGCAACAAATGTACAACATTGAAGCCCTCTCTATTTAAAAGTTATCTTCTATTTCAGAAAAAATAAACAAGCAATCCAGCCATTGCTTCTACATGAATCAGAAAACTACCTGCAAAATTGATGAGAAGGAATCACATTTAAAGTCACTTGAATTTTGATCAAAACTCGAGTTGGTGATTTACCTCTTACTCTGGGCTACCTTCTGATTTCCAAACGATATCTTTCAAACTGGAAGAAAAGCTTTTGTAGAACTGCATATTGTTTAAAACAAATTGATCAAAAGCTTGAAACATGTGTTTTATTGAAAGAAAATGTCATGACAATTATTAAATTCCGGCTTTATGTTGACATGCCTTGTGAAATTCTAATGTGTCTCCTCCAGTTTTACGAAGTTCAACCATGTGGAGAGAAGGAGCCACCTCAAAAACCTGAAGAAAAAAAAAGATTGAAATTGGAATTGTTGGGAACAGTTGTAAATTGATTTAAAAGAAGATACGGCTAATAGTGATGACGGTTGGAAGCAAATTTCTCCTTCACGTATTACTCGTTGTGTGCAATCACTTTTAGTTAAACTTTTTTTAAGAAGATGAATCATATATCCTCTGCTTTTCTATTTCATTTTGACTAATTGATGAGTCAGAATCTGTATTATAACTTATCCATCTTGCCATCTTCTAATTGCAGACACAAAATGAAAGGGCTTTGGACTGGGATCTCTCTGATTTCATCCTTTTCTCAACATAATGAAGGAAACTATATTAAGATTTTAGCATACATACCAGTATGTTTTCTTTCTTGAATGCGTAAATTACACAAAATCGCAGGAAGTTTTGTTCATTTTGTAATAACCCCCAACAAGTTTGGAAATGTCACTTGCCCCCTAAAGCTTTTCAGATAACCACCAAAAAGTTGGGGTTTCTGAACATAAATTCAGAAAATTGCAAAAGTTTTTTTTTGGTTGTGGTGGTTGGGGTGTGGGGGTCAGTCAAGTGACATTTCCAAACTTCTTTGGGGTTACCAAAAAATGGGCCAAACTTCTTAGGGATTTTGTGAAATTTACCCTTTTTGAAAATCACATATTTCACCTTGCTTTTTTGCATATGTTTATTCACAGCCTTATCTTTTTAGTAATTTTACAGATATACGCTACAATGGTAAATTGTCACTAATTACATAATAGTCAAATAAATTTCTATTATTTAGAGCTCTATTAATCAATTCTTGTTGCTATTTTCAACATCCATTCATGCTTAATGAATGGTATTAGCAACGACACTTTCATGTATTTAATTAAATAATTTCCATTAATTTTACAATGTACGTTATATGCTTAAACAATTATAACAGTTATTTGCTTGAAATGAACAGATTGAGAGTACTTTTATTTTGAATATGGCAAAAGGATGGGTGAACCATGCTTTAGGTTCATACTTCATAAAATCTGCCATGTATTTTTCATTAAGTTCAAGTAGAGAAAAGGGTGTAGTTAAAAAGATGAGGTCAAGTAGAAAAGTGTACATAACTCAAGATGAAGTAAGCAATCTTTCAGAAACATGACGTTTACATGCTAAAACCCTAAACTATATTACCAATTCTTTAAAAAAATTCTGTAAAAGTTGCAGCAATATTTTTATGCGAGAATGTGCTAATTTTTATACCTCGGTTGCTACAGATAAGTGGCCCTTTCTTCCAGTTTGGTCACCTTTTAACTTCATCTGAAATGACGCAAAATTGTCAATACACTTGCATCTCAGAATGGTATATCAGTTAGTACCATTAAGTAGAGTACAAATTAAATAAACAAGAAAGAATATAATGAACTGATCAAATTAAGAAAGGATAATTGCAGTTGGCTCAATTATTATCGTCTACCTTATAATTGTGTTTTCGAACATGGAAACCTAGAGGTTTAGCAGTTTCCTCTAATTTGGACATTATTTCATTGGCAGGGCGTTGAGAGGTAAATCGGGTTTCCCGCTTGACCAAACCCTATCAATTGTGAGCAGAAAAGTGTCAAAGAGGGAAGTTTCAATTAATTGGTGTACAGTATTAGCAATACATACAGTCTGTTGTTCAAACAAATTCCCAAGATTGAAGCCTGCTGACTGTGAAATAAGTGCAAATGCATTCATTGACTCTGGTTTCTCTTTCCTTTCTGTTACGAGATGTTCCTAGAGATGAACATAAATAAATACTGATAAACATTATATCATAAACAAATATAAAAGGATAGAACTTTAGTTTTAAATAGAAAGCATTGTTTGCTAACTTTATGCCAAATAATAAAAATAGTAGTAGTAGTAGTAGTAGTACTAATAATAATAACAATAATCATTCAAAACAGCTTGATTAAATTCTACATGCTACACCAGGTCTTATAAGGGAGATTAATGAGCTCAATATTTGCTAGCGCACCAAAACTTCTTCGTGAATAGTTTTGAGTCATTCACCTGAGAATCACTGAAAATGGCATCAACATCATCAAGGTTTACTTCTTCCCCTTCTTCAAAATCTGGTATCTTATACCCTTTCTTAAACCAATCGTCTTTTAGAATATCTGGGATCGTTATGCGCTGTGATCAAAATAATAAATACACTCTTCATCTTTAAGCCCCAACAAACAGGATACAATAAGAAAACATTGTTAACATATATCATAAAACTCAAAGGAAATCAAAGCCTCTAAACTTTTGCAGTACTCACTGTGTGAGAATTGGGATCTAAAATGCGTTTAAGCAACTTTTTCGCACCAGAGGAAAACCAAGAGGGAAAGGAAAAATCTGCCCTCCAGATCTGCAGTCACATAAAGGAGGATGGCTCTCAGCATTATTCAACGATTGATTACTTTAAATTGTAGGAAAAAATGTTGAAAACTTGCCCTCTCATAGAGCGCCATGAGACTTGGCTCATCAAAAGGCAAATATCCAGCTATAAGAACAAAAAGAATCACACCACAAGACCATATGTCAGAAGCTGCACCATTGTAGCCTTTATCATCAAGCACCTAGTGAAAAACAAAAGTCTGCCATGAGATAAGTTTAAACAAGAAATAGAATAGATTGTCCAAGATGTTTCTGTTAACTATAGGAAGAGAAATGATTATACCTCCGGGGCCACATAATTAGGTGTTCCACAAGCAGTATGTAAGAGCCCATCCTCCTAAATACGAATAATATTGATTAAAATATAGTAATTACTTAAAGCTATTTAATACAACATACCACCAAACAAGGAGAAGTAAAACTAATAGAAGTAAGGAAAATTGTACAAGGACAATACATACCCGAATTTGAGGTGAAAATGTACTTAAACCAAAATCAGAAACTTTAAGAACGCCGAATGAATCTAGGAGTAAATTCTCAGGCTGCAAATTATGCATATAAAGAGTTTCAAAAAAAGGTGATACCCCATGGAACTTATCTAAGGGAAAAGCTATACTACCATCAATAGAGGAAAAAAACCAAACATAAAACTCGGTCAAACCTTCAGATCTCTATGATACACACCCCTACTGTGACAATAATCCACAGCATTGATAAGCTGCTGGAAGTATCTCCTAGCTTCATCTTCTTTCAGCTTCCCATTGTTGACCTACAAGTCAAAGACTTTAGAAGGTTAACAAAAAGCGGAAAAGAATGCACATAATAACTCAAAGAAAAGTATTTTTGCAGATGCACCATCTAAACAATAACAAGGATATACCACATATATGCACATTACACATCACTACCTATGTTTAGCTAAAGTTGCAATATTTAGAAGAAGAAAAAATCACTCACATTAGCATGTCAAAGAAGGTTAAGTCTTGAAACAGTTCATAAACATGGACCCTATTTCATTGAACTGAAAAATCATACTTTCACCTAACATGACAAGATATAACTCAATAAGACCACGCTTCACCTAATTAGATCAGAGTTAACAGAGAAATGGTCGACCTTTCTTAAATAAAAAAAACTTGACCTCCTTCAGTGCAGCTAACCCAAATGTATCTATACCTAATACTAATATCTATATAAATCAGACCCATACCTAGCAAACAAGGCAGTAAAACATGATTTTGATGTCACAAGTCATACATAAAAAGTTCAGGAATGTGAAGATTAATATATCTTTGCTTGTCGTTGTCGATCAATTATTTCCTTGATAAAACAGGTGCATCATCACTCAACAATCCAGCACACAAACATCTAAACCTTCACTACATTAGTTTGGAGCCATGCCAAAATATGTTAAAATATCCAGGAAATAATACTTAGAATTTTGTCAAAGAGCTCACCTCCTTGAACAAATTCAAGGACAATGTATATTTTTGTCTTGCTTGCCATGACCTAGAATGTACAAGCAGAATCTTGATTAGGAGGTTTGAAAAGGAAAGATGGATGCATAAAGTGAAGAAACAGTAAAAATCTGCAAATAGAGTTCCTATACAACATAAACTGATGATACAGAAAATAATGAAATTAATGTTTATTTATATAAATGAAGCGACAAAACCAAAACAAGTAAACTAAATTAGGAGGAAGAGGAGTATATGAAGTAGTTATAATTTACCGGATCATTCAAGTACACATGACAAGTACATAACATGTCTATTGGATTCCTAACACACTTGTAGTAATTTTGGTTAAATGAAGTATCAAATGTAGAAGTAGTATCAATACGTGCACACTGCCACTTTACCCATAAGTTATTCATCAAGAACAGAGAATGTGGCGAATAATGGCGAATAATACCTCATGGAGTTGAACGACATTGGGATGCTTGATCAGCTTCATAGTGGAAATTTCTCTTTTTATCTGGTACAAAGTGCGGAAAAGAACTCAAATGTTACAACCCTTGTAAAAGAAATCTACAATGTCAATGGTAGTTAAACTAATATGTTTTATGAACTTGTATACGATTATTGAATTTGTTTATATACAAAAGAAAGTCACATTAACTATGATCAAGTTAAGGTCTGTCACCATACAATGTTAGCATTCTAACGACATCCTTTTCCAACAGACAGCATCCCTCATCTTCTTTGTTTTTAGAAAATCCTGTTTACCAAGAGATAAGGGATTGTGTATATAAGCAGACTTATGCCAACCATAACAGAGGATTGTGATGATTGCAGCTCTGACCAAAGGCGGCTGATGAGGATATACGACACATATATTGTATCACACTAAAGTTCTTACTTTGGTCTGGAATTTACTTCCCATTCCTGTCCTTTCTAAAGCATCAAACATAGCTGTTAAGTTCATAACATCAAGCATATTACTCAAACATTCTGGGAAATCATTCAACCAATAAATGTGAAAATTTTGATTTTCCCATAAGAAGATAGTTGAATGTTTGTCAATGATAATGATCATAACCCCTTCTACAATGATGCTGATAGGGACACAGAGGCAGAATCCTCCTACTAGCACTGAATGACTTGAATAACATTAAAGAAGATTGTTAGAAAATTGTGAAAAGTAAATAGCAAAATTCTGCGTGCATTCTTATATAGAAGTAATGATGTCTTCATTGTCATGCCAATGATTAAATCAAGTAAGATAATGCCTGTTGTAAGGGACTGAATGCCTTCTAAGTTAGAACTACGGGAGGTCCATGATTCGAAGCAATCACATTCGAAGTTTATGTAACCGTATGTGGTCACTACATGCAATTGTCCAAATCAACGATTACGAGAATATTGAAGAATTCGTAACTAGTCAAAGGAGTATTCCAAAGACTAGCTTCCCTCTCTCTATTCTCATCCTCCCTACACTCTATTAATCTCCTCAATTTAACAACGATGTGAAATCTGGATCTCCTCAAAACAATTGACACCCAATTATTCAAAATTGAGGGGGGAAAAAAAGAAGAAATATCAGAAAATCCCAAAATTGGTTAAGGCCTAAGCAATGCACGCAATCGATTTTACAGAACTAATTCATTAAAAAGTGAAGGAAATAGAGATAATACATGTTCGACCATTTTGTGCTTGAGGAGCTGGTTTTTGTCGAGGATTTTGATGGCGACGCTGTCGTCGGTCTGCGTGTTGCGAGCGTACTTCACCTTCGCGAAGCTTCCTCGCCCAACGTCCGACCGAGCTCGTACTTACCCACCCTCGTCCGCCCCCGCTGCTCATTCTCTCTCCTCTTTTTTTATTTTCTATTGGCTGCTTCTTTGATTTCAAAAGTTCCCAGAGAAAAACAAAACAGAGGAGACGAGTTTGGTTTGAGTTCGTGCAGAAGGGATGTAAGATTGAGATGGGAGAGGATAGGGGGCCCCACTTTGGAAATATTGGAGAGATGTTTTCTAGCGTAAATTTCATAAAACCCCTTGACGTTTGCGGTGTGTTGCAAGCTTCGTAAATTTTCCCCAAAGCTTGCCTACTGCGATGACTGCGGTTAAGTTTAACGTGTCAGGCGCTCATCGTATGACCAAAAATGGATATGTTTGTACTGATCACTAATATTTGTTGCAGAAAAATCAACTTTAAATTTCTGTTTGGATAACTAGACTTTTATAGTAGGAAATATATTTTTAATGTATATTTATTGTTTGATTGAAAAAATGGAGCGAAACTTACATCATTCTATCATACAAGGAAATAGTGGTATAGATGATTTTCCTAATTGGATTTAGAAATTTCTTTTTTATGAGGTGAATATTTTTTTTTTTTCATTTTCAGTTTTTCTGGAGATTGCATCTTTTGCATGTACTGCAATTTTTTTACAAACTGTGAGCTCATTGTTATTTTCCTATCTTAACGTTCAAAGTGTGTCTACTTTCACACGGCCAAAAATATTCTTCAATATCCTTATTTTTCATTCCACTCTTTTAGAGAAGGGTTAATTATAGAAAACACTCATGAACTTTTGAGGAGTTGCAATAAATTCCTATCAACTTTTTTTTTATACTAAACCCCATGAACTTTTGGGGAGTTTAACCCTCATGACTTGGTTTGTTTCACTTAATTTCAAATAAAAAATTTTCATTTAGTCTCCAATTAGCATCATCGATTCTAACATCTCATGTGGCAAGCGCGTGCTAAAAAAAGAAAATAATTCATCAGTCCCAAAAAATTACCTAATTTTCTTTTTAATAAAAGGGTATTCTTTTGGGACTATGAAGGAATTTTTCATCTTCTTTTTTGTCCTATGCATACCACTGACACGTTAGAGTTCTTGGTGCTAATATGGGAATTAAAAGATAAATTTTCAAGTAAAGTTTAGTGAAATAAAACAGTTCATGGGGTTATGTGCATCCCCCCAAAAGTTCATCGAGGTTTAGTGTAAGAAAAAAGTTGACGGGGTTTATTGCAACTTCCCAAAAGTTCATAAGGGTTTTTTGTAATCAACCCTTTAAAAAATATTAATTGAGATTTTTTTTCTCCTTACCATTTAACTCCATTAACGACAAATTCCTGAAGTGAGATACTGTATGTCAAAGGATTGTAGAATCTACAAAGTTTGGAGGAACCTTCTGTAATATCTCCCAAAACTCAAGAGGTTTAATGAAATTTACCTTCGTTTTTTACCTCGTATAAAATAACGAATATTAGACACGGTTGGAACGCGGAGGGAGAGGTCACTGTTGTTTTATGGATCAAGCAGGCCCCCAAACTCAAAATGGGTACCTATGCCTAATATATGCTCGCGCTATTAACGTATTTTATTGGATAAGTATTAATTTGATTCAAAATGAACGCCTAAATTCCACTTAAATATCCAATTGTTTACTCAGTGTTGTACTGAATACCTTCACTTGTAAATGTTGTACTTAAATACTCTAAAGTTTCTAAAAGTTGCATTTTTAGTATTCTTGATTATGCAACCGTGAGATCGAGTTTCTTCCAAAAAAATTCTGACATTTACATAACTTTTATTTGATATTCAATTACATAACTAAATATACTAAAATGCAACTTTTAGAAACTTTAAGGTATTTAAGTAAACTAGGTATGACTAAGAGTATTTATATGCAACATTGGGTAAACAATTGGAAATTTAAGAGTAATTTACCCAAAATTAAATATTAAAACACTAGTGATAGATTGAGAGTTCAAAGATCGATCCGTATCTAAAAGTAAGGATCCAAATCCATAGAGTCAATGAAGAGGATTGTGATATATCAACCAATCTCCAAAATCCAATGATGAATAATGGCAATAATCCAAACGATTGAGTCGTCACCCCACCCTTTGATGCTCAGAGACCACACATTGCTAGCCTCTACTTTATTAACAGACAGCCTCAAATCTTATCCTAACACTACCAACCAAGCGAGAGATAGACGTGGAGAAATCTTGAGGTGGTGACTGGAATCTTGGGTATTAGCTCAAAGTGGGGTTCAAATCTTTTCTTTGAGGACAGCATATATCAAACTCTTGTCTATCTAATTTATGAACAAACTGACAAAGGTTCATGAGTTGCATTAGTGAGAGGTTGGTCAGTGGGAGAATGCATGTTGGGCTCGAGAGTCAGATCCGACCTGTTTGGGCTACAAGCTAGTCCGATCCGATCCAAATCCTAACCCGAACCAAGATTAGAGAAAAATATCCTATAAACTGTGTTCTTTGCTAATGCGGTGGTTAGAAGGAGAATGAACCTTGAATACTTTTTCCACGACGAGAGTTGTTGAGAGTTATTTCTTTATGTTAGATGAATAGACTCTTTGTTTAGCCCCACATCTGATAGTAGAGTAGAACGGCATCACCTCTCAGATATATGACTCCAATACTAATGAATAAAATTGCATTCTCTGATTTCTTGTTTAACATGGTATCAGAGACTCCAAAACCCTAGCCGATTAAAAAAAAATCCCCTTTGACGATTATTTCCTTCGTGAAATAATCCCCTAACCCTAGCCGTCATTCATTTGGCGATTATTTCCTTTGTGAAATAATCCCCTCTGGACTTGATCCCTCTGGATCAAACCTTGCTTTGATCCTGAGAAGAGTAGTGATTTCGCTTGGTCGATTTCACTCACTTTGGCGATTATTTCATTCGTGAAATAATCTCCTTGATCGTGTTGCCCCCCCTTGTGTTGAGGAGATGAGATGAACGGGGGGGCAAGGTGGATGATGAGAAGAGGGTAATGTTTGGAGACGAGGAAAGTTGAAGGCCGGGTGTGGGATTTAGATTTTTGGGATCTGTGTGAGGGAACCCGAACACAAATTAGATCGATGGAGACTGGCACAAACCCGATGGCGGAACTCATCAAGAAGTTGAACCCGGAGGATGTTTCAATTATGATGCGTTCATGAGAATGACAAATGAGAGGGCTCAACAAAGCCACCGCCTAAGAAGGTGGAGCTTTCACCTATCGACGTGAAGCTCGAAGGGCCAGCGACATATCTGAGTTGGTCGCGTCGGATGAGATATACCCTTGCAGGGAGGAACCTGGAGGGATATCGATGGGAGAAAGATCGAACCGGTGAGGGCTCGCGAAGATGAGTGGAAGTTCACTCATATGTTGGTGTATATCGGCTTCTCAATTCGTGGTCCATCCAATTGCGCCCACGATAGATGGCCTTGGGAAGGTGCGGGATGTCAGGAAAAGCCGAAGGACCTATGATGGGGTGGGGAATAACACGAGGACAATACATACCCAATTTGAGGTGAAAATGTACTTAAACCAAAATCAGAAACTTTAAGAACGCCGAATGAATCTAGGAGTAAATTCTCAGGCTGCAAATTATGCATATAAAGAGTTTCAAAAAAAGGTGATACCCCATGGAACTTATCTAAGGGAAAAGCTATACTACCATCAATAGAGGAAAAAAACCAAACATAAAACTCGGTCAAACCTTCAGATCTCTATGATACACACCCCTACTGTGACAATAATCCACAGCATTGATAAGCTGCTGGAAGTATCTCCTAGCTTCATCTTCTTTCAGCTTCCCATTGTTGACCTACAAGTCAAAGACTTTAGAAGGTTAACAAAAAGCGGAAAAGAATGCACATAATAACTCAAAGAAAAGTATTTTTGCAGATGCACCATCTAAACAATAACAAGGATATACCACATATATGCACATTACACATCACTACCTATGTTTAGCTAAAGTTGCAATATTTAGAAGAAGAAAAAATCACTCACATTAGCATGTCAAAGAAGGTTAAGTCTTGAAACAGTTCATAAACATGGACCCTATTTCATTGAACTGAAAAATCATACTTTCACCTAACATGACAAGATATAACTCAATAAGACCACGCTTCACCTAATTAGATCAGAGTTAACAGAGAAATGGTCGACCTTTCTTAAATAAAAAAAACTTGACCTCCTTCAGTGCAGCTAACCCAAATGTATCTATACCTAATACTAATATCTATATAAATCAGACCCATACCTAGCAAACAAGGCAGTAAAACATGATTTTGATGTCACAAGTCATACATAAAAAGTTCAGGAATGTGAAGATTAATATATCTTTGCTTGTCGTTGTCGATCAATTATTTCCTTGATAAAACAGGTGCATCATCACTCAACAATCCAGCACACAAACATCTAAACCTTCACTACATTAGTTTGGAGCCATGCCAAAATATGTTAAAATATCCAGGAAATAATACTTACAATTTTGTCAAAGAGCTCACCTCCTTGAACAAATTCAAGGACAATGTATATTTTTGTCTTGCTTGCCATGACCTAGAATGTACAAGCAGAATCTTGATTAGGAGGTTTGAAAAGGAAAGAAAGAAAATGGATGCATAAAGTGAAGAAACAGTAAAAATCTGCAAATAGAGTTCCTATACAACATAAACTGATGATACAGAAAATAATGAAATTAATGTTTATTTATATAAATGAAGCGACAAAACCAAAACAAGTAAACTAAATTAGGAGGAAGAGGAGTATATGAAGTAGTTATAATTTACGGATCATTCAAGTACACATGACAAGTACATAACATGTCTATTGGATTCCTAACACACTTGTAGTAATTTTGGTTAAATGAAGTATCAAATGTAGAAGTAGTATCAATACGTGCACACTGCCACTTTACCCATAAGTTATTCATCAAGAACAGAGAATGTGGCGAATAATGGCGAATAATACCTCATGGAGTTGAACGACATTGGGATGCTTGATCAGCTTCATAGTGGAAATTTCTCTTTTTATCTGGTACAAAGTGCGGAAAAGAACTCAAATGTTACAACCCTTGTAAAAGAAATCTACAATGTCAATGGTAGTTGAACTAATATGTTTTATGAACTTGTATACGATTATTGAATTTGTTTATATACGAAAGAAAGTCACATTAACTATGATCAAGTTAAGGTCTGTCACCATACAATGTTAGCATTCTAACGACATCCTTTTCCAACAGACAGCATCCCTCATCTTCTTTGTTTTTAGAAAATCCTGTTTACCAAGAGATAAGGGATTGTGTATATAAGCAGACTTATGCGAACCATAACAGAGGATTGTGATGATTGCAGCTCTGACCAAAGACGGCTGATGAGGATATACGACACATATATTGTATCACACTAAAGTTCTTACTTTGGTCTGGAATTTACTTCCCATTCCTGTCCTTTCTAAAGCATCAAACATAGCTGTTAAGTTCATAACATCAAGCATATTACTCAAACATTCTGGGAAATCATTCAACCAATAAATGTGAAAATTTTGATTTTCCCATAAGAAGATAGTTGAATGTTTGTCAATGATAATGATCATAACCCCTTCTACAATGATGCTGATAGGGACACAGAGGCAGAATCCTCCTACTAGCACTGAATGACTTGAATAACATTAAAGAAGATTGTTAGAAAATTGTGAAAAGTAAATAGCAAAATTCTGCGTGCATTCTTATATAGAAGTAATGATGTCTTCATTGTCATGCCAATGATTAAATCAAGTAAGATAATGCCTGTTGTAAGGGACTGAATGCCTTCTAAGTTAGAACTACGGGAGGTCCATGATTCGAAGCAATCACATTCGAAGTTTATGTAACCGTATGTGGTCACTACATGCAATTGTCCAAATCAACGATTACGAGAATATTGAAGAATTCGTAACTAGTCAAAGGAGTATTCCAAAGACTAGCTTCCCTCTCTCTATTCTCATCCTCCCTACACTCTATTAATCTCCTCAATTTAACAACGATGTGAAATCTGGATCTCCTCAAAACAATTGACACCCAATTATTCAAAATTGAGGGGGGAAAAAAAGAAGAAATATCAGAAAATCCCAAAATTGGTTAAGGCCTAAGCAATGCACGCAATCGATTTTACAGAACTAATTCATTAAAAAGTGAAGGAAATAGAGATAATACATGTTCGACCATTTTGTGCTTGAGGAGCTGGTTTTTGTCGAGGATTTTGATGGCGACGCTGTCGTCGGTCTGCGTGTTGCGAGCGTACTTCACCTTCGCGAAGCTTCCCTCGCCCAACGTCCGACCGAGCTCGTACTTACCCACCCTCGTCCGCCCCCCGCTGCTCATTCTCTCTCCTCTTTTTTTATTTTCTATTGGCTGCTTCTTTGATTTCAAAAGTTCCCAGAGAAAAACAAAACAGAGGAGACGAGTTTGGTTTGAGTTCGTGCAGAAGGGATGTAAGATTGAGATGGGAGAGGATAGGGGGCCCCACTTTGGAAATATTGGAGAGATGTTTTCTAGCGTAAATTTCATAAAACCCCTTGACGTTTGCGGTGTGTTGCAAGCTTCGTAAATTTTCCCCAAAGCTTGCCTACTGCGATGACTGCGGTTAAGTTTAACGTGTCAGGCGCTCATCGTATGACCAAAAATGGATATGTTTGTACTGATCACTAATATTTGTTGCAGAAAAATCAACTTTAAATTTCTGTTTGGATAACTAGACTTTTATAGTAGGAAATATATTTTTAATGTATATTTATTGTTTGATTGAAAAAATGGAGCGAAACTTACATCATTCTATCATACAAGGAAATAGAGTAAAATTATAACTTTTATCCCTAAACAAACACGAGATCTGTTTATCGGCTCCGATGCGTGGGTGTCTTTACTGTCTTGGGGACTTCTTTCTGTCCGTGGACCGCCACGTGATCATGATCCGAAAAAAGATCTACACGGTAAAAAGGGGTTATTTCACGAAGGAAATAATAGCCCAAAGCGAATGAAATCGACCAAGCGAGCTCAAGGCTCTTCTCGGGGTCAAAAACGAAGTTTTGATCCGGAGGAAACGCGTGTAGATCTGAGATCCGATCTCTCAAACTTTTTTGAGGGGATTATCTCACGAAGGAGGATAATAGCCCTGGGGATTATCTCACGAAGGAGGATAATAGCCCTGTAGAGTTCGCCGAGATCTGGATCTGGTGTCGAAGAAGATTGGTCGTCGCTCCCAAGTTTAGATCTGAGGTGAGAAGGCAATTTGGCAGAGCTTCGGCTTCTCAAAAAACTTTCCTGCCCTCTCAAATGAGACCCTCACCTCTTATTTATAGAGTTTCAAGTGGATGCGGGTCAGAACTGGGCCTAAAGGCCCAGTAAACCTAGGTGTCTCGGCCAAGCCGAGACACCTTTGGGTTTCTCGACCGACCGAGACACCTCTTGGTGTCTCGGCTTGGCCGAGACACCACTTGGTGTCTCGGTTTCGGTCGAGTTCCGCGCGTCTTTTCTCCTCTCTTTTTCGAGTCTGAGGGTTTGTTCCGAGGCTTGTTCTTTGCCATTCCTCCAGTGTTCCGAGCTTTGGTTTGGTTCGGCGTTGCCGATTTGTTTGATTCGAGGCTTCACGGTTGGATTTATTTCGTCGCTCGCACACGATCCACCACCTTGCTGACTTGCACGCTTTGTCAATTCGCTTCATGCGTTTCGTTAACCCACTTCGCTGACCTGAACGCCTCATCGACTCACTTTATATGTTTTATCGATTCGCTTTATGCGCTTGCGTCGTGGTCACTCGTTGTCACGTCGCTAACGGTTCGTTGCTATGCCGTCGGATGGCTCGTTAATCGCCAACTTATCGTCGCAAGCTATGTTCGGGGACGTATAGGTAATTTTCGACGCCTACAAATATGAGATAGGTTTAAAGGACAGGTGATGTGGCATGCTAACGTGTTAAATGGATCATCAATGTGCGGACCAATCCTGATAGTAAATCCAAGAATTTTTTAGTTGTATCGGATCAGATCTTCTAATCTATCAACCCAAACTCAAAATAGTGTTATTTCCTACAAATATAAGCCCTACAATTAAACATCGTCTCCCGCTGTTGGCGTCGCCCGCATCATTGCCAGCATCACATGCTATTATCTTCGGCTTCACTCTCACACTTTATCTCCTTCGACTTCACTTGACCATGTTTAATAAATCAAAATTAGAAAACTATTAAATTTACATGCTCAATTGTAATTGATCGGTAGAATTGGTGCTTAATTGTAATTACCTTGTTGATTGATGAAGCACTAAAATAGTCAAGATCTGCATTTGAGGGGTTTTATTTGGTTATATTTGAAGATAAGAAATGTGAATTTATCATCTCTTTAGCAATGTTGAAGGATTTTTAATAAGGTAATAATTTGACTTACTTTCTATTCTAATAATCTGATCATATATAGATGACAATGGCGTTCACTATTCCTTGATTTGAGGAACCATATCCTCTAAATAAGCTAACATGTAACCTTAATATTTTAGGAAATAATTACAACATGTGACAACTAATTACAGCAAGTGACAACTTGGTGAAAATTTGAATTATGTATTCAAAATAATTTGAATACTACAACACTCCCCTCAAGATGAGAGCATAAAGCACAGACCATCTCGCCAAATAGTGAGAGAAATTGTTCATGACCAAGTGGCTTGGTGAAGGCATATACTAACTGAAGATGACTTGGGACATAAGTTGTTCAAAGGGAACCCTTGTTGGAGCTTGTCACAGACTAGATGATAATCAATCTCGATGTGCATTATGCTCCCATGAAAGATGGGATTTGAAGCTGTAGGGTTGTAGGAAGGCTGACATACAATAAAAATCAAATTTTTATTTACCTACATCCTAAGATCCATACATAGAAATAGATCCAAAATAGAAGATTACTTGAATCGTGCAGATAAGCAATGAAAACTTGCGTACTCGTGGAGATGTTGCGCAGTAATCGCAGCGACGCCTCTACTAGTATCCACACGAACTTGTTGGAACACCCCTCTTCAGTGTGCTAGCACTTCGAAGACGGTGGCCTCTGGAGTTTCTTCTCTCTCCCTCACGATTTATTAGAAGCAGAATTGGATTTATTAGGAAGGTCCGTCTCATGCTCCTTTTATAGGGCCGTGAGGTGGTTTCTCAAACCAGGAAAGAGATCGGGTTTCAAATCAGACGGTTTCTCAAAAGGATTTGTTCAAATCAATTCCTATCTATAAACCGTGATTGATCATATCAATTTTATTGCTAGGAGATAGGTTCATGGAACTTGGTCAGTATTTTTCCCAAACGTGATTGATCAAATCAATTCAGATCAATTAACCGAGATTGATCAAATCATTCCCTATCCGATTACCCGATAGCCTCACATCTAATCATATCTCTATATGACTTAATTTATGCGAACTTTCTTAATAACGTTCCAACATGTTCTTGTGTGCGACCCATTAGGTTTACATGATGTTGGCAGTGGGCCAAAATACTTTTCGGCCCACAAGTCATAAGCGGACCCTAGCAGGACATTATGACTACCCAAATCACATAAATATCATCTCAGACGAAACCTAGTCCACAATGGACATATGTCGGTCTCTTTATCACTAGATATCTTGATTGCTCAAGACAGGAAGCGTGTCACCCTTGTACTATTCAACCTTTAATTTCTCGCACCCGAAATTAGACTGACTTCTCAATAGTTGACTCTCAACTAATTAGGCATGGCCATGCACTTTCTCAGTCTATCTTCTTCGAGGGGCACAGAGATATCGTACTCTCATTTATACGAGAGAGATAAATTCTATCTTGACCATTCACATCCCTCTGTATGATTCATAGCACACCCGACTGATACCTTTATTGTTATCCGGTCAAGAAAAACGTTTGGTAACATCAAAGTATACAATTCTCATGTAGGAAACCGTGATAGTCTCAGTCAAAAGACCAAAGATAACCATTATATGAAACATATTGATGACACAACTAATCCATGCGAACTTTCTTAATAACGTTCCAACATGTTCTTGTGTGCGACCCATTAGGTTTACATGATGTTGGCAGTGGGCCAAAATACTTTTCGCCCACAAGTCATAAGCGGACCCTAGCAGACATTATGACTACCCAAATCACATAAATATCATCTCAGACGAAACCTAGTCCACAATGGACATATGTCGGTCTCTTTATCACTAGATATCTTGATTGCTCAAGGCGAGGCGTGTCACCCTTGTACTATTCAACCTTTAATTTCTCGCACCAAATTAGATGACTTCTCAATAGTTGACTCTCAACTAATTAGGCATGGCCATGCACTTTCTCGATCTATCTTCTTCGAGGGGCACGAGAGATATCGTACTCTCATTTATCTGAGAGAGATAAATTCTATCTTGACCATTCACATCCTCTCAGATGATTCATAGCACACCCGTGATACCTTTATTGTTATCCGGTCAAGAAAAACGTTTGGTAACATCAAAGTATACAATTCTCATGTAGGAAACCGTGATAGTCTCAGGTCAAAAGACCAAAGATAACCATTATATGAAACATATTGATGACACAACTAATCCATGCAATATTTCATAGCGGGTCAGTCCAATATCATGTTCACCAACATATACCTATGTGATTGACATGATATCTCATATCCATGATCCGCAAAACATGATCATCAATCAATCCACATGCTACCTATAAAATCATTAGCGTCCCAACCAATGACAAAAGACAAGGACTATTTAGAATAATATCACAATCTAATTACAGAGTTTCACGTTCAAGTCACATACTTAATGATCCATAACAAGTGATTTATTCAAGGGACCAAATAACACTTTATTCATAGAAGTTGCATAAACATAAACTAAACATAATCATCTCTATGATTGCTTTCTAGGGCATATCATACTAACAGAAGCAATGTAAAGGGCAGCTTGATTGTCAAAATATAACACGACAAGTTAGAACAAAACTTGAAGATCACATAGAAGGTAGCTTAGACAAATGAGTTCACATGTCGCTGATGCCATCAATCAATATTCAGCCTCTAGCGAGGAACAAGAAACCATCTGTTGCTTCTTTGATTTCTAAGAAATTGGGCTCGAACCAATAAAAGTACAATAGCTAGTTATGGATTGGCGTGATATAGGGCAAGGTTCCCAGTCGGAGTCACAATAGGCATTGCTAGTGAGAGGGCTATGAGCAGAGAGAAGGATTCCACTGCCCGGACAAGATTTTGATGTAGCTGAAAACGTGAAGAGTAGATTGCCAGTATTACTTGTTTGTCTTGCTCATGAATTGACTCAATTGATTGATGGCATAAACAATATTGGGTCTAGTTATTATGAGATAGAGAAGTCGACCCACCAATCTACGATATTGTGATGGATCCTAAAGTAGCGGAGTATCATCTATGTTGAGCTTGTCATGTTGTTTCATAGAAAAATACTGGTTATTGTGAGAAGATATCCGTTATTAAAGAATTTTTTTATTTCTCTTTTCAAATCAATCATATAAGCACATAGTGGCACAAATCCAATCATCACAAAGATGTCAATGTATGTTGGATGACATCTAATCATTCTAGAACTGCGAAATGGAGGGATGATAAAGTATGTTGATATCTATGCATAACTGACTCCACACTTCTCTCGCAAGGCAAAACTTTCATAAAATATATTGAGACGATTCAACCATAGAATTGTAAAATACACAAAATGAAGAAATATTCATAGCATATATTTAGAGATTAACCTTGATAGGAAGACGGTCTAGCCTGGTCCTTCATGACTGGAGTTAGGCATGGCTGTCCAATCAGAGTCCGTTTCTAATTAGAAATGGCTAACTTTTTCATTGGGTTAAATTCAAATATGTAGGGGATCAATCAAGTAATATCTTTTTTATCAATAACAAGATGAAAAGTCTCAAAATTAATGATACTCCTCTGGTGAACGTGATGAGTATATGTATGACAATAAGAGAGGGATGAAGTGGCGGACGTGGAGGATGTTAAACATATAGTGTCTTTTAGGAGTGTTTGAACATGTTTTGGAATGTCCACAGTTTTTTATTTTTCATATTAACATTATTTATGTCAAATTTTTTGTTGTACAGACATTTTGGCATTTGAAAAGTGTGCATATTTTTAAAATTTTAAGTTATAAAATCATGGATGTAAAATTTTGAAATTATGGCTTACATAAAAATTATGATGATAAGGAGGAATTCTTTTAAAATGTGTATTATAGTATAGATTTAAACTTCTGGTGTCGGCATTGAATTATTTTCATTATTTGCATATCTACTATTAATAATCTATGTTCACATCTATGAGATAATAAGAATCAGCCTACAACACACTAGAATATTAAAGGATCTCTCAGTAGCATATTAACTTTACGTGATACTCAATGTGAGAAATAGATAATAGAAAGATAACTACATTTTTAGATTAAGAAGACAAAGTGCTAACAAAAACTAGAATAAGAATTGAAAACTATGAGGTTTATTATGCAATTAACCCTTTTTATAACATTTTATAAAGGCATAGAAAAAGAGCAATGCTAGCAATACCCAACTATGAGACAAGATTAAAGTGTAGCTGACGTGGCATGTTAACGTGTTAAATGAATCATCAATGAACTGACCAATTCTGATTGTAAATCTAGGAATTTTGGTAATTTTATCTGGTCAGCTCTTCCAATCTATCAACCCAAACTAAAAATAGTGTTATTTCCTACAAATCTTAGCCCTCTAATCAAACATCATCTCCGCTGCCGATGTTGCCTACATCATTGTCAGCATCACATCTCACCATCTTCGGCTTCACTCTTGCACTTCATCGCCTTTGACTTCACTTGACCATGTTTAAATGTCAAAATTAGAAAACTAGTATAATTACATGGTAAATTATAATTGATTGTTAGAATTGATGCTCAATTGTAATAGAATTATTTATTGATGAGGCAATAAAATAGCCATGATCTGCATTTGATGGCTTTTTATATATTGGATGTAATTCAACACATGAAATGTGAATTATCAGCTCTTTAGTAATATTGAAGAATTTTTGAATAAGGTAATAATTTGACTTACTTTCTATTCAAAATAATTTCATCATATATAGATTACAATGGCATTCACAATTCCTTGGTCTTAGGAAGCATACCCTCTAAATAAGCGAACCAATAATTACATTGATTCTAATTATAACATGTGATAACTAATTATATTAGGTGACATGTTGGTGAAAATTTGAATTTATGTATTCAAAATATTTTGAATACTTCCACACTCCCCCTCATGATGAGAGTGTAGAGGACAGACCATCTTGCTAGTTTAGAGAGAGAAATTATTCACGACCGAGTGGTTGGTGAAGACATCTGCTAACTGAAGATGACTTGGAACATAAGTTGTTCAAAAGAACCCTTCTTGGAGCTTGTCGCGAACTAGATGATAATCAATCTCGATGTGCTTTATTCTCTCATGAAAGACATGATTTGATGTAATGCAAAGGGCAGCTTGATTGTCACAATATAATATGGAAGGTTGAAGAGGAACCTAAAGATCACGTAGAAGGTAGCTTAGTCAAATGAGTTCACATGTCACCAATGCCATCGATCGATATTCAACCTCTGTCGAGGAATGAGAAACTGTGTGTTGCTTCTTTGATTTCCAAGAACATGGCCTAGAACCAATAAAAGTACAATAGCCAGTTATGGATCGGCGTGATATAGGGCAAAATGCCTACTCGGAGCCACAATAGGCATGGATAGTGAAAGCGCTATGAGCTGAAAGAAGGATCCATTGACCAGACAAGATTTGATGCAGCTGAGAATGCAAAGAACAGCTAGCAAATGTTGCTCACAACGCTTGTTCATGAATTGACTCAATTGATTAATGGCATAAATAATATCCAGTCTGGTTATTTTGAGATAGAGAAGTCAACCTACCAATCTACGCGACTGTGATGGGTCCGTAAGTAGAGGAGTATCATCAACGTTGAGCTTGGCATGTTGGTCGGAGGAAAGTTGCCGGTTCGTCCTCCTACGATGCCCATGTTGTTGGGGATATCTAAGGCGTATTTATTTTGAAAGAGATAGATACCATCTTTAGATCGAGCGACTTCTAAACCAAGAAAGAACTTGAGCTGTCTGAGATCTTTGATGTTAAACTTGGAGTGCAAAAACTTCTTTTGAAGGATAATGGAAGTGTGATTGTCGCCTTGATGATGATGTCGTCAACATATATAGGAACAATAGTTACCAAGGAGCCTCATTGGAAATTAAAGAGAGAGTAGTCAGCCTTTGACTGAATAAAACCGAGACTCTATGAGGGCGGTAGAGAACTTCAAGAAACAATTTCATTATGCTTGTTTGTGACCATATAAGGATTTGTGAAAGTGACAAACGCGAGTCTGCCCCTGCTTCGAAAACCCTGGAGGAATTCATTGTAGTTTTATATTCTGACATGCTCCCGCAGGTTGAGCTCTCTTTTATGGACGAAATTTGGATTCACGCCGTGGTATCAATTTTTAGAAGATCCACTCTTTTAAATTCATGGCTGGTAGAATTTGAACCTGGGTTGCTCTGATACCATGAAGAATTTTTAAATAAGGTAATTATTTGACTTACATTTTATTCCCGTAATCTCATCATATATAGATTGCAATGACATTCACTATTGCTAGAGTTTAGGAACCGTATCCTCAATAATTCTACCTTGATATTTTACGAACTAATTACAACATGTGACAACTAATTATAGCACGTGACAGCTTGGTCAAATTTTGAATTCATGTATTCAAAATAATTTGAATACTTCAACAAATGTAAATTTGCAATTTCAGTTGCTTCCCTCTTTGTTTCAAGTTGACGAGAGAAACCTAACAATAGTTTCTCCTTCACTTCCTCCCTCTCTCATATTCGAATAATTATCATTGACAATTAGATAACCACTACTAGTTTAAAACAAGACTCTCAGGAATTTTTAGGGCTTTTTGTGAAAGAAGCAAAACCATGATGAGAAAGGCTAGAGGGTGTTTGGGAAGACTTATTTTTCAAAGCTTATTAGTTTTGTTAATTTTTAGTGACTTTTGTCTTTTTTAATAAATATGCTAAGATTATAGGGATAGAACATTTTTTTTGGGTCAAACCTAGATTTAGGTGAGCTTGTAAGCTAGTTTTTCAGAAGTTAAGTATACTAGTTCTTTAAAATGACGTTTATAAGCTAACTTATTTGATATTTTACCAAACAGATATATATGAAAAAGCTAACTTAAAAGTTAGTTTGGCTAAAAAATATGCTTCCCAAAACACCCTCTTAATGACATCAACCCACCAAGAATTTTTATAAAGATTGGGTTTTCTAGACTAAGAAACATTAGGGTGAAAAGAGGAGAAAAACCAATAAAAAGAAAGTTGTCATCATTGAATCCCCTCATCTGCACCAGTTCTCGGTTAATGGCTAAACACCAAATAGAGTGGAGGTAGCTGCAGACTTGATCAGACCTCTCTAGATTGAAGGCTTAGGTGGCAAATTGAACGGCAAGCAAGTGGTTAAGGGAAGAAGAAGGAGAACAAGAAAACGCTTTAAATTTTGAAAATTTTAAAACTATCCTGAATCACTATTTTCATGTATCCAGCCTAAAAAATAAAAGGGCACAATAAATTTAGAAAAATATTTTCAACAACAGCTTTCCCATGAACTATCCCTTATTTTGGGTCCAAAAAGCATATCTCCAAGAAAAAAATAAAATCCTTTTTATAGTATAAATTACTAAGAAATCAACATATTACCAACTTTAGTTTGTTATCTTTTCAGTACCAATAAATTATGGCTCAGTAGGTACGTGCGAAAGAATGAATACTATCGAGTTATTCATGCCTCATGCATTTGGCCCAACCCATACGTCAATCAAATGTTCAGCCCATATGTCGATCAAATGTTTGATATAGAGTTAATCTAATGCCCACCCCCACATAACATACTATCGAGCTATTCATGCCTCATTCATTGGGGCCAACCCATTAAGGAACGAGTGAAGTAGAGGCAGAAACGAACCAAATAATTATTGAGTGGTTCTTTAAGGTGCCTTTTAGCAAAGGGGCTAAGTGAGGAGGGTTAAAGAAAAGTGGTAACCTAGTTAACTCATCACCAGGGAATGAAAATCTTTAGTCCCATTTGGATTAGATATTTATAATGAAGGATTAAGTTTTTTCACAAATAAAGAAGAGTTAAGGATGAGTTAAGGAAGTTAATTCCTTATTAAAAACCAACTTTAACCTTATTTAAAGTAGGAAATTTTTACTAAAAATTATTTCATTAAAATAGAATTAACTTGAATTTATATCTATATATCTGAAAAATAAAAATATTATTTTTTATTATTTAAGTAAATTATTGTTGTGAAGGCAAATAAAAGATATTAAGGATGCATATGGCAATGGAATGCAAGTGCACATTAATAACAAAAGTATATTTCAAGGATTTATAATACAGATATCTGTTGTAACATAGTAACTTTTTTGGGGTGGGGTGGGGTTTATCCCTGCAACTAATGAGGATAAGGGAAATTGGGCCTCCAATAGATTCTCTACTGGTTAGAACACACCTTCTTCTTCCAAACTTGCACATTGAAATAGCTCCTTAGATGGGATTGGAATGATTCCCAGGGTTTGAGGGTCCAGTACGCCCTCTGATATCTAAGTCAGCCTCTCTCCAAAATATTAAATGATAATACATATGGCAAAATCCTAGCGAAAGTTAGATTAAGAAAGTTGCCGTTGTTTTTTCCTCTATACAGAAAGTTATACAATAGTTATTGAAGGAGGAAAGGAGAAGAGAACATGTCTCATTGTTGGATTGATCGGAATAATGCGGTTTGTACATGGGTCGTTGTACTTTATTCCCAACAAGGGATGAGGCATAGATGTGAGACGTGTGCTGGGGAATACTCTTTCCCTAGCAAAATGTTTTATGACATAGGACTCATTCATGATGGCTAGAGCTCGGTCATTGGGATTAGGTCTTTGCTGAGCTCTCTATCCAGATGTGGGATATTATTAGCTTGTTCATGCCTTTCACGTGTTGGACACGTGATGGGGTGTTAATGCTAACGTGCTATATAAAATATTTTTACAGTATAATAGTATACATATAGTATGGACATATGACGAGAGACAATAGCTAAATGTACACTTGTGACATGACGATGCAAGCCTGTAGTTACAGGCATGCATGTAGCATGGAGGTAAATTGGTAATGACGGACTTTGTTCACAGTTTAGCTAGAAAACAAGCGACGTGGCTAGCTAATTTTAATAATGTAAATTAAAGGAGTTCAAATCCTCTTTAATTAGGTGGTAATCAGAGAGGATCTAATTATTCAAATTGTAGCCATTTACTCCAACTTCAATAGGTCGGATGTAATCATATAAGATTTTTATTTTTCATGAAAGTGATTTTCATACTATTGGTTTTCAAGGCAACAATAATTTTGTAGATAATAATTAAGTTCTATGAGGCCACATTGTAAGGTCCGTATTTCATCTTTACGACAATCCAGTGCCGTTCAAGATTTCCATTACGAATTATGATAATAACTTCTATTAATTAGAAATTTATCCAAAATAACACAGAAAATTATGATCTTATTATTATTATTATTATTATTATTGAGAAAAGGATGGGGTATTAACCCCAGCCTATCTACATTACTAAAGATGGTTGTTACAGAAAATTATGAGTTATTATTACCATTAGGAATTATGATAATGACTTCTATAATTAAAATTTATCCAAAATAACACAAACAATTATGAGTTATTATGAGTTATTATTTAAATATCTATTTGGGATGTTTTATGCAAATAATTTTAGCAGTCTAACCTGAAAAGTGGTTGAACTCGGAACGAGTCTCATGCTTGTTCAGCTTGCATTCGCTATCCTCAACACTAGCTATAATGAACCCACATATGTTTTTTTAGTGGCTCTAATTAATTATTATGAAATATTGTTTTTACTTTCAAAACTATAATCTAATCAATTAATTATTAGCTTAGCCTAAAGTTCATTGGTATATACATCTACCTTTGACTTTTGTCTACTTGTGAGTTTCCCTTGCACTAGGAAATCCAAGCATCTGCTCACGTGCTTTTGTCCACAACCCATGCCCATAATGGGCCAGTTCCCTTTCGAGCTGGAGATCGAATTTGTCCTCGAGTCCAGAGTCGTTGGTACACGGCTTCGTTTGGATCCAACATCAGGCCCATTTGCTATACGTACATTATTATTAGCTTAATGATTAAATCCCTAGTTCATGCCCCAAATGATTCGTCTCCCGCTCCCTTCTTTCCCCGTTCCTGTAAAAACCGAGAGCAGAGAGAGAGAGAGTTGATATTAATGGCGTGTTCCTCCCTCTTCTTCATCTTTTTATCTAGCGTGGTCTACGACGAAGGCAAAAGAGGAGGAAGCAGGGATCGTGGCGGGGACTCTCACTTCTTCGATCTCCGAGTTTAGCTGAAGAGATTTGTTTACAGGATCTATATCATTAGAACCATAATGCAATTACCATCTGCTACCTATCGCCTTTGATTCCTGAATCCCTATAGTAATATTATACATAAGACACAGACGAATACCAGATCTTATCTTTCATATTCATGTCCTACAATATCGACGATTGATTTCATGTTTCTCATTATCGGTGGAAATCGTGTTTTGAATAGCAAAGGCATGAAATTTCATAAAATAGGAGTGTATTTATAAAAGTTTATCTCTGACATTTGGATATGCATGTTAAAGTAGAATTAAGTTCATCTCTTGATGAAGGTTCAAATCTTTATCTGAGTTTCAATATTTTGGTATCTGAATCCTAGTTTTGTAGTGTCATAATTTGGACATGTAATGATTTGGACATGTAATATTGGTTAGAGTTCTGTTTTTCCGACCCCTAAACACGTTCAAAGATCCACGAGCAGACTGGAGGAAGATCGGCTAAGAAATAATGTTGCGCAGTCGAGCAGCAGTAGCTCGACAGGCTGCAGCCGGCTGGCCCGATGGCCAACCAACTGATACGGGGGTATCCGACTAAGCTTGGACTCTGTCACTCAGCCGGCTAGACTAATTGTCTCAGGTGCCTGAATACGTGCACAACTTCGTGCACGTGTTTTAGCGAGTCGTTTGGCCCCGTAACTTTCACATACCATGCTGTATGCAATTGGAACTTACATCACATGTTAACCAGTGGAACGCGTCTAACTCATAATTTGGTAATTTCACCTCACACATTCTAAGTCAACAGGTTGAATGAAATTTTCATATGCGAATAATCGTGAGAGTCCTCTATACTCTAGACATATTCTAGAGTTACATATGTCACCAAATGTCTTTTATGCTTTAATTGGTAATTAATTAACAACTCCTGACCTTATTAGTTTAACAATGTGTTGTTCAATAACCAACCTTGATTATTTGATACTATTATTCATCAAAATTGTTCACTTAAGCCTATCAAGACATGACACTTATTTAATGAGAGTTCTTATTTAGTAGTATGCATCGTTTCTATTTACTCCTTGTGTTTAGAGTGTATCACTATCTTGGATTCCGATCACAAGCAGAGGTACATTCAACTCTCATTGGACTAGTGAAGAGACCTAGGATTGCTGGACGTTGTTGTAATCTAATACAAAGCTATTCAACCAAGACTGTGGTTGGTTATATAGAGTTACAATGGCATCGGGTATTCCTAGGAGCTATTAGTCCCTTTTATGATTTTGAACGTTAAACCCTTTGTACATGTAGACGGATTTAGTAATCTGTTTCCTAGACTCCAAGGTATTTCATCTTCTATGTTAGGGCTTACATACATTCGCAACAGACAGCTAGCTACCGACCATGTTGACGATAATGTTATATATAACACCTTACTAGTTGAATAATCAGTGCTTCAAAGGACCGAGAATAATGCATTACATTATATCTATAAAGAAATAACTTAAATGACCTTGCGGATGAGGGATAAATAATAGAATGTCACCGTTTAAGGACTTATTGGATCTCGGCATCTCCTTTGTGAACTTCCCTTTATTTATTACTTTTATTCCACCTTAAGTGTGTTGACAAGCTCCTTACTTATCTAAAATAAGAATGTAACTAAAATAAATCTTTAAATGGCATTTGTTAGCATTCGATTATAGTTTAGTTTGTGATTACTATGATGTGATGTGATGATTTAGCTGTAGTGTAATTTGATACCTCATGTTTTAGATAGACATATTGATGTCTTCTATTTCACACCATCTTCATCCTTATATTTTATTATACCTTTTGGTATAAGTCACGACAGTACTATTAGGATTGAGTAATACCATATGGTTGAGACCTTATGTCGTATTATAGGAATTTGGTTTCCCTGATTGTTCCTCCATGCATGAGGTAGTCTACTCTTATTCCTCATTAACGTCATATATCATATATTTTCGTATTTATATTTGTGCATTATGATCTTATTGCTTATTCAGTATCTTTTTGAGCTTGTTATTAGTTTGTTTTATTTGATTATTGTAAATTATTGTCATTCACAAACCCATCTTTTGATTCTATTCATTTGGTGGTACTTGCTAAACCCGTCTTATGGTCCTTTTGTTTTCCCTTCCAGTTAGTTGATGTGAACCTGATTGTGAGTAATGGATTGGTTGAGAACATATATGGTCAGGTATGCATGGGTTGTTGTTGGTTTTTTAAATATTTGTTATTTCTTAGATGGCCTATTTTAATGAAATTAATAAAATAAGTAGAAAAAAAATATAGGCTTACCATATTATCTCAACGAAGTCATCACCAGCCTAGTTACGCATTGTTCAGGTCATAAGATATGACATCCTAGCTGTTTAAATTGGAATGAAAGGCTACGATTTAAGTAATTGGACCATTGCAAATTACCACCTAATTGGAGAGAATTCGCGTCTAAACTAAAGTATGTTTGCTTTATATTATTCAACAACATGAACTGAGATTCTCTTTCTACTATTTTTTTTCCTTCTAAATTCCGATTCTTGCCCCTAGATGAGGAGGTAGAGTAACTTTTATTTCGCTTCCTCCTACGGAATTGTTGACCATCATTAGATGTGTTTACAAGTAATTAGCCATCACATGAAGATTTGTTAACCCTTGAGGAATTTTTGTCTTTTGGAAGATTAATGAGAGGTTGAACCCTATTAATTCCTCCACTAACCTACGGCCTAGTGGTGCCTAATTGTTTGTCTAGCTGTTCAATTATATTTGATTTGGTAGTTTTCCTAGAAGCCACCTTAAAAATAGGATAATTATATGTAAACCATCTTTCATTTTCAATTTATATATAAACCACCTTTGAAGTGGGATTTTGGTGTAATCAATCATATCCCAGTCAAAATTTTCATTGAAAACCCAAAATTATCCATAAAACTCACATTCAAGGCAAATGACTCATTTTTAGTATTTTTGTCTTGTTAAGATACAACTAATCTAAAGTTAAGCTTGAATTTTTAAAGATTGTTTGTGGTTTTAAATGAAAATTTGACTGGGGTTGTAACAAAAATCTACTTCAAAGGTGGTTTATGTATAAATTGAAATTGAAAGATGGCTTTATATAACTACCATATTTAAGATGGTTTTAAGAAACCCTTTATTTTGCAAGAAATGAATAGCATTTTGATATTCGAGTCATAAACAAATAGAATTTAATTAGATGTATATTCAATTTATTTGATTTGAATATTCTTTTAGAGTTTTATTCCTCGTAACTATTACATGCATGAGATCATAATTTTGACCCATCCCTCCTTGATATATAAAGGAAATTCGTGTACTATTCTTAAAGGCACATAAACTTGCCATGTGTCCTATCAAACAATGACACGTGGACACATTATCCTATTAGAAGGTGACATGTGGACATCTAATTTTGTATTCAACTAAAACTCCTCTTTAAAGTAAAATTATTTATAATTAGAGAAATTCATATTATAATCAAATATTTTGGTAATACTAATTAAATTATAATTATCCATAATTAAAAATAATATAATAATCATATTTCTAATTCACTTTTCTTTTATATATAAAAAAGGCTTAGTAATTTTCTATTAGCCTTACACCTAAAAATATGTCCTTAATTTTTAAAGGTTAAATTTCACTATACCACTACCAATGTTTGAAACTCTAAATACAACTCGGAATACTAATTTTTAAACGATGAAAATTTCATTAAACCCTCCTAAAATTTTGAAACCTACAATAAGTTTTGAAATTGAAGCGTAAAAATTAATATTTTTTGCACTTAACCCCTATAATTGCGTTACCCCATAATTTCACTATCACTCAAGGCTAGTCTCTCAAATTATTTTCGGACCAGTCCACAAAATTACAGATAACCTTTTAAAAAAATTCCCTCTTTAAAATATGAAAACTACTGTTTCGGGTCTTTTGGTATTGCAACTGACACAGATTACAATAAAAAGATTACGATGAAATAAAGAAAAAATTTATTTTTTCTGGGGGTTCTTTTATTTGTGCCGATGGATCGTCGATCTTGTACTCCGTTGACACACCGTCTAAGACAATGGGTCTTTTGCTGTTGATGAGAACTTGGTTGCTTTGAAGATAACTCAGTCTTCTCTTAGCACCGAAGTTGGGTCGGCTTCTCGATTTGTTCGTGTGTACGTGGGTTGATCTCTATATGATCAGATTAGATCCTCAAAAATGAGCAATCTCCTCTTCTTTTATAGGCTAAAAGAGTGAGTTAATAGCCTTTAATTGTGGGTCAAGTGGCCATCAAAATAGGAGATAGTGGGGAGCAGTTATCCTCTTGAAAATAGCCTTCAAATGGCTGTTTGGCGGGGTTCGCTGATTTGACGAAGCTTGTTGAAGATGTTTAGGCGAGGTTTACTAAAGACGTTTAGATGAGGCTCACTGAAAGCGTGGGTGAGACTTCTTTAGAATCGTGAATGACGTGACCCACTTGGATTTCTATGAGCGAAGTTCATTGATTAGCGAGCTTCGCATATGAGTTTGAATTTAGCACAAAATTCGATTCGTAATTTGGCCGACTAATGACACCTTTTGACTCGGCCTGGAGTGTGAGATGGGAGTCGACCCGTTCTTGACTTGGTTGGTGATAATCAAATTTTATTACACTTTTATACCCTCATTATCTATTTTATTAGAATAAATATATCTGCTAATAACAGGTTTTATCTTACTTGCAGGTTAATAAAGATTCAAGAGTAAAAGCCCAAAAAGGACTCAAATATCTCATCTCTCAAAAAAGCCTAAGAAGCCCAAGCCCAAAGACACAAGAGGAAGTCGGATAGGAACAGAAGATATACGTATCGATACCCATATCAATACCCATATCGATACAGGTATCGATACCCATATCGATAGTGGTATCGATATCTATATCGATGCCCATATCCATACCAGTTTTCTGTTACGAATTGGAGGCTGAAATTGATTAGCTTGAGAATCAAGTTTAATCCAAGGGTTGATATTGGTTGTAATACTCTATAAATAGGGATAGAGGGTGAGGAGTTGGAGTGTGAAAATTTTTATAAAAACTCCATTTGGAGAGGAGGGTTACTCTTAATTGAGAAGACCTTCCAACTTTGTAACTTTGAGTAGTAATTAATAAAAGAATTTTTCACCTCTTCAAAATTTTCTTTCTTCTCTTTATTTGATCATGAAGATGAAGATGAGATGAAGATGAAGATTAAGATGAAGATTTACCTTCATCAAGAGGCCAAAACCCTCTTGGAATGTAGGTCTTCTCTTTTATCTTTTCAATTTCTTGTATACTTTCTTTTCTTTTCTTTTGGTAATTTAGATTTATTTTGATGCATTTAATTTCATGTCTTTAATTTCTTGCATTACTTTCTTGCAATTTGTAGTATAGATTTATTTTCATGTCAATAATTTAGATTTACTTTTATGTTCTTTTTCTTTTTGTAATTTAGATATTTTTTTATGTTCATAGTTAGATTTTACTTCTTTGTTCTTATTTTTCCTTTTGTAATGAGTTTCTCTTTCATTCTCTCTTGTTTCTATTTTTCTTTTAATTCAATAATGTGGAACTAAAAACTTGTAGGAATTCTAGAATTGCATGAAACTAGTATTAATCTCATTTATAATTTGTGGATTATTCTCTTGAGCTTAAAATGATCATGTTTAGGATAATTAACTAGAGAACTAATTGGTAGAAGAAGAATTTGATAATCTATGCTTATCTTAACTGGTTTGATAGGTTATACTTATGAATTCTAGAATTACTATCTAGTTGTAGTTCTTTTATAAGTATTAATTTTACTTGGATGATAATTTGATAGGTTATGCTTTCCTTAAGTGGTTTGATAGTCTATACTTAATAAATCTAAAGTAAAATGTGATAATAAGATAATAGTTCATATTTTAATAAGTGAGATAAACTAGTGGATTCAATTCTAGATTCCTCATATCTTTAATTGAATCCTCCATCTTTTCCTTCTTGATTTTTTATCTTATTTCTTGATTTTCGTTCTTGCTTTTCATTTGTTTGTTTATTTTCCTTTATTCTTGATTCTTGATTTCATTGATTTTACTTCTCTCTCAATCTCATATTCCCTCCATGTGCATATAATCTCAAACCTAGTTTTATTATTATGTGCATATAACCACAACCACATTCTCAACTTCATTTTCTCCTCTTTTGCACATAATCGCATTCACTCTTCTAATCTCTCCACATCCACATTCACATTATTTATCACTCCTAATTTGTCACACACAACATAAGAACCAATATTGACCAAAACTCATACTTTTACCTTCCTCGTGGGATCGATAACTTTTTATGCTATAACTTGGTAAGTTGTATACTTACAACTTAAGGAGGTAATTATTTATTTCCTATCAAGTGTTTGGCATCGTTGCCGTGGAACGATGCTTGTATAGAATTTTTCTATTTTGGTTCTTTAACTTGTGTGTTTTCTTGTGAAGGAACCACTTGGAGCTTGAAGATTAAAGGTTGAAAATTGAAGGTTGAAGAATCGCCTCCAAAGAGGCTTGGATACTTTGCGTGGGTAACTCCTCATTCTAGTATTTTCAATTTCACCCTTTAGTTAGTTCCTCACAATTAGAAACAATTAGGATCTTAAAAAAGAAAAATAATATATTTTACTTTTGTCAACCATAATAAAAATTCACCCTTCACTTTGATATTTGCTAACAAAATAATAAATTTAAACAAGAGCTCTCTTTCTCCTTGTAGTCATCAAAAATTGCTGAAGAACCTCAAATATGACTAAATCATGAGAAGATCGAAGAACAACGTCGTCGAAATCTCAAGAAGTCAACACATGGGGAGATTGTGTCTCGCTTCTGATCGCGAGACACTTGTTTGTGTCTGCACGCGAGACACCTTGATGTGTCTCGCTATTAGCGAGACACTTGTGTGTGCCTCGCCGCGGCGAGACACCTTGATGTGTCTCGCTATTAGCGAGACACTTGTGTGCCGCCTGGCGAGGGAACCTTGATGTGTCTCGCTATAGGCGAAACACTGCTGTCTCGCTAAGCTGGCGAGACACCAGAATACCGAGCAAGCTCTTGAAGGGTCTAAATTAATCTTTGGTGGGGCCCACTTGACTTTATCAATGCGAGAGCGTTGAACCGTTAATAGCGGTTACGGCGAAGATCATGGCGTAATTCTAGGGCATTTAATCGTGCCTAAAAGCGGAAAACCGTTACGGCCGGTTTGGAAGGGCCTTGCTGCCTCACGGTCGTGAGAGGCTGACTATCTTGCCTCGCGCCCGTGGCGACCGACCTCGCCCGGTGGCGAGGCGATGGCCTTGACGACTCGGTGCCGGCGCTAATGCAATCTTCGGCACTTATGATACTTGTGGGCACGTTTCCCAAAGACTATAAATACCCTCCTCGTCCACTTGGGCGGGGTCGGCCATCGAAAGGAAAAGTCGAAATCCAAGCTTCGGAGTTCAAGAACACGATCCGCGGAGATTCCTCGAGTTTAAGCCTTGACTTATTCTTGAGAAGAGTAGATATCTTACCTTGCTAAGATATTTCTTTGAAGTTCTTGTTTCCTTTGAAGCACTAACTAAACCCGTCGATTCGACGATCACGCTTCTCGGTGGTCCACGGATTACGCGTCCCGCGACAGCAAAGTCCCACGAAAACAAGAGATCTACACTTGTAGCGTCTTTTGTTGAGTTTGTGAAGTTACTGAAATTTCTTTGTAACGAAAATTAAGGTGTAATTTTCTTAAGTTTTGTAATGGAAGCGACAAAGAAATCAACTTTCGACCCAAACGATGGCGACCGGTGGGAATAGCGGTCTCGAGCCGAGATCGTTGTGTCGCAGCCTTGCGCCGACGAGGCCGACCTCATGGTTGATGGAATAGACTACTTCTTGATCAAGCCAAATTCAAAGAGTATCTCTCCTCTTCCACATCGAAGTCCTCCTCACCCGCAAACATCGGAGGATCTCATCCCCTAAGAGGAGGTTCGTTACATTGTGATGTGCAGCGATCTTCGTTAAGCTTGCGGCAGGCGATTCCCCTCTCAACAAGATCTCAACCGATTCGACGAAGAGAGCTCGCCAAAGACAGCGTCAAAAGATGGCTCGTCAATTAGCCAAGGCCACAGGTCAGCGGATGGAGTTCACTATCGGCGAACTCACATGATCAAAGCGTCAACAAACTACTGGCGCTTCAACCCGTCGGCACTCACGCCAGGAAGAATGGGTTCGTCAAAAGGACCCGATTGACAAAGAAGAGTGCGCTAAAAGCGCCGTGCGCGTTGCTCATGCGTGCCATTGTTCGCAAGGCGCAGAGTCGAAATCAACCAGGAATCAACTCAAAATCACAAAGTTTGGGTCGAAGTCAGCGTCAAAATTGGCTCAAGTGCGCGCCTGAGAATTCTTCAGTAGAGGCGATTCAAGCGCCACCAGCGTTAGCGGCCTAAACTACCTACGCCAACGGCGGCGATGTAAACTCATCTCCCGCGAGCGATGCGAGCTACCTAGCGCGAGCAGCCTTCCTCTGCCGCGAAAATTTGACATTTCGCCCCTTTCTTCCGCTTCTCGGTGAGGTATCAACCGTTAAGTTAATCCGTTAACCGGTGTTTAATCGCCTTGGTCCACGGCTTCGGAAATAAAGGCAAGGTACCAATGAAGAAAGCGTTTGAGTTACCCGTCGGAAGAGTCACGAGCAAGTGAAATATCTCGAGTCTCGAATTCAATTGCATCTCGTTTGAGCATCCCGCAAGGTCCGCGAAGTCTACTAAAGGGAAGAATTTGAGGCGTGGACTCGTGAAGTCACAAGAGATGATAAAACACTTGTGATTTGTACCAAGACAACCGGATGAAGTTAAAACATCAAAAGTGCTTCCCAGGTCGAATGATCGACGCCACCAAAAGAAGACGTGTCCTCCAGTTAAGGACAACGTTACACTTGGGGGTGAAAGTACAACCAGTGACAAGCCACATCAAGCGTGTCATCGGTAGGGGTAGTAACACGAAAGAGCGATTGATGAAATAAATTGTTCTTGCTCTTGTGCACAACTAATCAAGGCGTTGTTATCGGGATGTGCACTGTTCCGAGTCAAACGCTCAATCACAAAGAGCTTCAGGATTCGAGAGGCTTTCCTTGCCAATAACGGAAGATTTGAAGCCGGAGTCAAGACGACCCCGAAGAAAAAGAAGATCTGCCATTCATCGGGATGAATTCCCCGAAGTCACCATTAATATGGTGAACAAAGGAAAAGGGCCAGCAATGGACGAGGACCCTGACTTCACTCCTGCAGGAAAAGTCAAGACCGAAGTTTCAAACAGATGTCTCGATTACAATTCGCGAGCTACAAAGCGCATTGACTATAGAAGAATGCATGAAGGAGAGTCATCCGAAGATGAAGTTCCGGCCTTTGCTCGGCAATAACTTCTGATGCTTGTTTCAAGTATGAGTCGTCACCGTAGGGAGGCTTTACCATTACTCGATGTCACGGCTCAAATGTTACAAGAAGCCTTAGCTAAGCAAAGAGAAGAGCTTAAGGCGAAATGAGAACGAGAGATGGAGCTAGCCATGCAGCAGTTAGGGAATTGCAAACCCAAGCGGTTGCACAACACAGGTCGATCAACGGCTGAATCCAGTCAACAAGGTGGAGTAACCCACCATAATGTTGAAAACGATGATTCGGAGATTGATGAACACATTTACGTGATCAACCACCAAAGAAAGCATCTGGCTGCTCAAGGTGGAAATGGTCCAATTCTTCCTATTGGAAGCAATCCAAAACAAGGGGAGGATGATGGCGAAAGGATGAAAGAGCTTGAAAATAAAATCAATGCTTTGATGTCCACACAGGAAGTCAAAAGGACTGGCATCCCGTGTCCGTATCCTAGGGAGTGGGATTCAATTCCTTACCGCCAAAATTCAATTTGATCAACTTTACGCCATTTGGCGGAGAGGTCACCTTCACAACACGATTTACTTCAAATCACATTTGGGGTAATCTCGAAGCTTGAGCCTCGATGGTTCGGTCATTAAATCGGTACTCTTAGCGGGCTGCCGATTGGTATCGAAGACTCAAGGCCGGAGTATTAACTGTTGGGAGGACATGGAAAGTTCTTTTCTCAACAACTTCTTCGATGGCGACACGAAGTCTCAATTGGAACTCTTTTAGGCAGCGAAAGGTGGGAGACAATCGACACCTTCGTTAAGCGATTCATAATAAAGCTATGAATTGCGTGGATCCACCATCGAAGAGTTCATATTGAAGACTTGCCACAACAATCTTTCTATAGAATTCTTTGGAAGTCATGGGGTCGTCCCACCAACTACGTGGAAAGACCTAAAAATACGAGGAGAACAAGCGACGTTTCCTCGGAAGGAAGAAAGCCGAAGAGGCGAAAAGATGGTGACCCTCGAAGTAAATTTTTCCTCGTAATAGAGGAAAGGCATGCTTCTTGTTGGTCAAGCGTCGCAACAACGGCCGCGCCAAAAGCTTCTAAGTCGAATTCCACGGGACATACTCTTTCAAGGACGAAGAAGTTCCAATCATCTTCAAACACCTCCTTGATAACAACAAAATCAAGTTGCCTCAATTACAAATCAAGAGGAGGCTAACAAAATTCGGACCCTAAATAAATGCGTACCGGGAGGATCCTCCATCCTACAAAGGATTGCTTAGCTCTCAAGGCCATCATCCAAGCCTTGGTTGAAGCCGGCGTCTTAGCAGAAATAAGTTGAATCAAACTTGACTCCAGCGGTATCACGGTATAAAGCTGCTCCTCTGGACTCCAACGGTATCTGAGTATAAGCTGCTCCTTTGGACTCAAACGGTATCTGAGTATAAGCTGCTCCCTCACGGACTCCAACGGTATCACAGTATAAGCTGCTCCCTCTGGACTCCAACAGGTATCACAGTATAAGCGCTCCTTTGGACTCCAACGGTATCACAGTATAAGCGCTCCTTTGGACTCAAACGGTATCACGGTATAAGCTGCTCCCTCACGGACTCCAACGGTATCTGAGTATAAGCTGCTCCCTCGGACTCCAACGGTATCACAGTATAAGCGCTCCTCGGACTCCAGCGGTATCACAGTATAAGCTGCTCCTTTGGACTCCAACGGTATCAGTATAAGCTGCTCCCTCGGACTCCAACGGTATCTGAGTATAAGCTGCTCCCTTTCCTCAGATGAATATAAGAGGTTAAAGCGCTCTTCCTTCTTACTCACTCAACCGGCCCAATTTTGCGGCGGGGGTGGATAATCCATGAGCGAGAGGTCCACTTCCACATTGAGCAATTAAACCTTCCTACGGTTAGGATTGTCTCAAAATTCCTATCTGGTCAAACCTTCCTACGATTAGGACCGGTCAAAATCCCTCTCGATTCTTTCCATGAGCAGAGGTCCACTTCGATTGGCGATCAAACCTTCGGCGGTTAGGATTGTCTCAAATATCGCCTAGTCAAACCTTCCTACGATTAGGACCATGGTCAAAATCCCTCTCGATTCTTTCCATGAGCGAGAGGTCCATTTGAGATTGGCGATCAAACCTTCCGACGCTTAGGATTGTCTCAAAACTCCTATCGTCAAATCTTCCTACAGTTAGGATCATTTTTAATTTTCACTCCCACTTGGTCAAACCTTCCTACGATTAGGACCACGGTCAAAATCCCTCTCGATTCCTTTTATGAATGAGAGGTCTACTCGATAGCGAGGGTTCGTTTTAGCCTCAAGAGAAAACACAGCAGGGGTCGTTTTAAGCCCCGAGAGACACAACGAGGTTCGTTTTAGCCCAGAGAAGACACAGCGGGTTTGTTTTAGCCCCGAGAAAACACAAATTCCACAAGCCTCATTATTCAAAATTGTAGCATAGATGTCATTACCTAATGACACCTAAACTATGCTTTCATGCATAGGGATGTTATCTCATCCCTTATCGAGGAGATAAGTCGATCTAACACCGCATTTGGGGTAATCAATTCCGTGATAATTGATCAAGCCTCATTATTCAATATCGTAGCATAGATGTCATTACCTAATGACACCTAAACTATGCCTTCATGCATAGGGATATTATCTTCCCTTATCGGAGATAAGTGCATCTAACACATCTTTCTTTGGGTAATCAATTCCGTGATAATTGATCAAGCCTCATTATTCAATATCGTAGCATAAAGTCTAAGAATTCACTCTTTTAGCACAACGTAACATGTAGAACGGACTCGGATAATCCACATGCTAGCCCAACTCAAGCGGTATCTGAGTATAAGCGCTCCCTCACGGACTCCAGCGGTATCACAGTATAAAGCGCTCCCTCGGACTCCGGCGGTATCTGAGTATAAGCGCTCCCTCACGGACTCCAGCGGTATCACGGTATAAGCTGCTCCCTTTGGACTCAAACGGTATCACAGTATAAGCTGCTCCCTCGGACTCCAACAGGTATCACAGTATAAGCTGCTCCCTTTCCTCCGATGAATATAAGAGGTTAAAGCGCTCTTCCTTCTTACTCACTCGACAGCCCAATTTTGCGAAGAAGGGGTGGATAATCCATGAGCGAGAGGTCCACTTCCACATTGAGCAATTAAACCTTCCTACGATTAGGATTGTCTCAAAATTCCTATCTGGTCAAACCTTCCTACGATTAGGACCACGGTCAAAATCCTCTCGATTCTTTCCATGAGCGAGAGGTCCACTTCCACATTGAGCAATTAAACCTTCCTACAGTTAGGATTGTCTCAAATATCGCCTAGTCAAACCTTCCTACGATTAGGACCATGGTCAAAATCCTCTTGATTCCTTCTATGAGCAGAGGTCCATTTGAGATTGGCGATCAAACCTTCCTACAGTTAGGATTGTCTCAAAATTCCTATCTGGTCAAACCTTCCTACGATTAGGATCATTTTTAATTTTCACTCCCACTTGGTCAAACCTTCCTACGATTAGGACCACGGTCAAAATCCTCTCGATTCCTTTTATGAATGAGAGGTCTACTCGATAGCAGGGGTTCGTTTTAGCCTCAAGAGAAAACACAAATTCCACAAGCCTCGTATTCAATATCGTAGCATAAAGTCTAAGAGAATTCACTCTTTTAGCACAACGTAACATGTAGAACGGACTCGGATAATCCACATGCTAGCCCAACTCAAGCGGTAGTTGGTAAAGGCTCATCAAATCCGTTGATGGTGAGGGTTTGCCAAAAATCCTATATCTATCATACAAGCAATAACTTGAGGCAGTGGGTTCACTCTTCTGCGGGGTCAAGCACTTTCTCCTAGTGGTTTTAATGCACTTTGTAACTCATTGCTAATGCAAATTTGCCATTACATCGCCCTAAGCTCAAGCATGCTCGCATTGCATTCGGGCGGTCCTTTTGGCGAGACATTTGATTGTCCCGCCGCTTCAAGTGGGACAATTCGGATATTACATATAGAAGCTTTCACGGAAATCGATATTGAGAAAACGGGCGGCGCTTTTTCTGAATGATTCTCAAGGCATTTCAATTATAACCCAAGTGGTGACTTTCAAGATGAAGATGATTAGTCCAAAATCGACTTGACATTTCAATCAATCCAAATACAAATGCAACAGCTATTGATCCCAAAATATGGTCACGACAAGAGCCGTGATTCAAGAAACCAAGCAAAACATGGGCCTCTTCAACAAAGTTCAACGTTGAGCGAAGCAAAGAGCATCTTATCCAAAGTATTCGGACCCCTCGACAAAATACGAGGAGTCTCAAAACTTTGGAGGGTATCTGTAGTCATCAAAAATTGCGAAGAACCTCAAATATGACTAAATCATGAGAAGATCGAAGAACAACGTCGTCGAAATCTCAAGAAGTCAACACATGGGAGATTGTGTCTCGCCACAAAGGCGACACTTGTTTGTGTCTTGCCACGAAGCGAGACACTTGATGTGTCTCGCTATTAGCGAGACACTTGATGTGTCTCGCTATTAGCGAGACACTTGATGTGTCTCGCTATTAGCGAGACACTTGATGTGTCTCGCTATTAGCGAGACACTTGATGTGTCTCGCTATAGGCGAGGCACTACTTGTGTCTCGCTAACTCCGCAGACACCCGAATACTTCGAACGAGCTCTTGAAGGGTCTAAATTAATGCTGGTGGGGCCCACTTGACTTTATCAATGCAGAGACGCTCGACATCGCTAATAGGCGGTTACATCGCGAAGATACGCCCACTAGGCGTAATTCTATGGCATTTAATCGTGCCTAAAAGCGTGAAAACCGCATAAAGCCTGAAGGATCGCGATCATTGTCCGGTCGAGGCGCTTATACCGCCACGCCACCGAAAATCTCGACATCGCCCAAGGAGCGTGGTGGCAAATGAGGCAGTCGAAAGCCGCTTAATCGCAAATCTTCAGCACTTATGATACTTGTGGGCACGTTTCCCAAAGACTATAAATACCCTCCTACGCCCACTTGAGCAGGGTCGGCCATCGAAAGGGAAAAGTCGAAATCAAGCTTAGGAGTTCAAGAACACGATCCACGCGAGATTCCTCGAGTTTAAGCCTTGACTTATTCTTGAGAAGAGTAGATATCTTACCTTGCTAAGATATTTCTTTGAAGTTCTTGTTTCCTTTGCGAAGCACTAACTAAACCCGTCGATTCGGCGATCACGCTTCGGTGGTCCACGGTTCTGCGTCCCGACACGAGGCAAAGTCCCGAAAACAAAGAGATCTACACTTGTAGCGTCTTTTGTTCGAGTTTGTGAGAGAGTTCTTGAAATTTCTTTGTGGCGAAAATTAAGGTGTAATTTTCTTAAGTTTTGTAATGGAAACGACAAAGAAATCAACTTTCGACCCAAACACTCACATTTGTTTGATTGTTGGCCATAAATAGAAAAAGATTTTTATTTTTGCATCCTTTTGTAGTTGCTTTTAATTTCTAGGGTTGCATTGCATATAATAGTAGGAATTCACCAAAGTGATTTGCGCATCTTGATTTGCAACTCACTTGAAAATATTCTTGAGGGTAAAACCCATTAATCAAGATAAGGTGAGGGATTTCATTACCCTTTCCTTAGCCCACTAATCACTAATTCCTCACTACACAAACCCAAGCCTTCTTAAAACTCATTAGACGTTGGCCCCTAAGGATTCGAGCTCATTAAGGAACAAGAAATCCTTAAGTGAACTGGTTCAAGTTTACTTGAATTAGTTGGTGTCTAAGGCAAGGTTTAGGGGTTGCGTAAAGCACTCTGTAAGGAACAAGGTACTTAATTGATTTTTGATCTCCCTCTAGTACTATCCTTACCTGGCTAACTAACCGAGTAAACTTTGATCTTTTCACTAAAGGAGTTTTTGGTTAGGAGCTGGTCTAGTAGAGTTTAGGCTTAACCCTAGAGTTTAAAGTGATTGATACAAGTGATTGCAATGATGTGTTTTAGTTAGATTTTTCCTTTATCTTATTTCTTTCTCATCATCTTTTTAGTTTTTCTTTTTCTTTAAAAAAAACGAACTTGTGTTTTTATAAAAATTTAAAATTAAAAAAAAAGAGAATTGATTTTGGTGTATGCAAGTTTGGATTAGGGATAATACCAATTGCTTAATCCGTTTCGAACCAATTTTTGATGAAATGGCTAATCTTAATCCACCCATTCTTCAAGATGTGTGTTATCCAACTAGGAATGCAATTCCTTCTTGCATTACGCTCCCCGATATCAATGGAACTAATTTTGAGCTTAGACCGCATTTCATAAACATGCTTCCAAAATTCTTAGGAGTAGAATCTGAAGACGCATATATTTTTATCTCCGAAATTTGAAAAAGTTTGCCTTATGATTAAAATGAAGGACTTATCTGAGGATGCGATCAAGCTTTGATTTATTCCTTTTGCTCTTAAGGACAAAGCTAAGAAATGGCTGTATAGCTTACCCACAGATTCTATCTCAACTTGGAGTGAATTTATCACCGTTTTTCTAAATATTTTTTTCCCTATCTACAAAACGGTTAAGCTTAGAAACAGCCTCATGAATTTTAAAATTGTCCCGGGAGAGCCATTTTGGAAGTATTTTGATAAATTTAAGGATCTTCTCATCCAATGTCCTCACCATGGTCTAGAGAAATGGCGACTATGTCAAATTATCTATGAAGGATTGGATTATTCTTTAAAAACTTCCTTAGAATCTATGTGTCAAGGGGATTTCATGAAGAAAAATGTTGATAAAGATTGGGATTTCTTAGAGAGTTTATCCGAAAAAACATGCAGTGGGAACACAGTGATGATAGAATTTCATCAGTTTCCTAATCCAAACTAAGTGGTCTTTTCTTAGAGTCAAACATAGCTTCTGAAGCAAAGATGGCTACAATCCTGCATAGGTTAGAAGCCTTGGAAATCAAAGAACGAGCTCCACCGCAAATCAATCAAGTTTCCGCCCCAGGTTGCCATAACTGACTTTCTCCAGCCCATATTTCGGAGGAATATCCCCTCTTAGGAAACACTCAACCACTAGAGCAAATGAACGCTGCATTCCAGCGTCCTAGAAATAATCCGTTTTCTCCAACCTACAATCTGGGATGGATAAATCATCCTAATTTTGCATGGAACCAGGGTAACTACTCTGCAAATCAAAACATCGTTCCCACTTCAAACCAACAATTTCCTAGGGGAAACACAATTCCATTCAACTCACCAAATAATTTTTCACAATCTAATCTACCTTTTTCAAACCAGCATACTCCTCATCATCAAACAGTAAATCCTCCGAGTTCTGATCATGACAAATGTCTTAGTGTTTTAGAAAAGGTTTTAGATGCTATGATTAAATCTTCTACACAAACCACCAACATGTTGACACAATCATCCAATACTCTAAATTTCTTCATGCAAGCAACCGGCCTAGTGCTTAACTCGAACACTTAAGCCATCGCTTGGTTAGAAACCCAACTTGGGCAGTTAGCCAATGCCGTGAGTGAAAGAGAGAAAGGAAAATTTTCAAATCAACCTGTTGTCAACCCTAATAACACCGGATCAAAGCCAAACCAATCATCTCAGGTAAATGGGGTTCATACGTTGCGATCTGGGAAACAAATAGATAACCAAATCAGAATGCCTCCGGATCAAACTTCTTCTCCCATCCAACACACCCCTTTCGATAAAACAACCCCTTCTAATGACCAAGAAGCTGAAATCGAAACTGAGCCTAATCCAGAAAAGTATGCACATGTTACTCCTTTTACAGATAGACTCAGACCTAGGAAAAATTCTCCTCAAGTAGAGAAAATCCTAGAAACTTTCAAACAGGTCAAAATCAACATCCCTCTCTAGATGCAATTGAACAAATCCCCTCTTATGCAAAATTCTTAAAAGATTTGTGCACTAAGAAAAGAACCACCAATGTTCCCAAGAAAGTCTTTTTAGCTGTCAATCTCAGTGACATGCTCTCAAAGCCTATTCCCCTGAAAAATAAGGACCCCGGTTGTCCCACTATTCCATGTGTTATACGAAATACCGTCATTAATAAGGCACTACTAGACTTAGGAGCCAGTGTAAACCTTCTTCCCTTTTCAGTCTATCAACAGTTAGGTGTAGGAGAGCTTAAACTAACAAGATGTACCCTACAATTAGTCGATAGATCCGTGAAAATTCCCAAGAGAGAGGTAGAGGATGTTTTGATCAAGGTTGGAGAATTCATCTTTCCTATTGATTTTATTGTCTTGGAAATGTAACCTGTTTCCAATCTCAAAGGTCAAATCCCAGTCATCCTAGGTAGACCATTCTTATCAATCTCAAATGCTTTGATCAATTGTAGAACTGGTCAAATGAAACTATCTTTTGGGAATATGACCTTTGATCTCAATATTTTCAACTTAGTAAAATAATCTAGTGATCCATCTGATCAACCCATAGAGGTAAACTTTATTCAGGGAATTTCTAGTGAGCAACAAGAGGGAGAGTGTGAGTCAGATCTCTGTTTATCTGACTTACTTCTTGAGGAGACTTTCGATGATGAAATTAGGTTAGATCCACCGGCCGATCGTGTATCTACAATTAGCTGGCACGTGAACCCTTGAATATAGAGCCCCGAGTCTAACTTCGCCCATCCATTGAAGAATCCCCTAAGTTAGAGCTCAAACCTTTTCCCGAAAATCTAGAGTATGCCTACTTAGGGGAAAATGAGACTTTACCAGTCATCATTTCTTCTGATTTGACACCCGGTCAAAAGGAAGCTCTCTTAGATATTTTAAGAGAAAATAGGGAAGCCATCGGATGGACCATGCCTGATATCAAAGGAATTAGTCCAACCATTGTTCAACACCGAATCCATTTGATAGATGACGCCAAACCTACTAGAGATCCTCATTGTAGGTTAAATCCGGTCATGAAAGAAGCTGTTAGGAAAGACATTCTAAAGTGTCTTGATCATGGGATCATTTATCCCATCTCGGATAGTTCATGGGTAAGTCCGGTCCAAGTAGTTTCGAAGAAATCTGGGATCACCGTGATCCAAAACGATGCTGATGAGTTGATTCCCACTCGAATCCAAACTGGATGGCGAGTCTGTATAGACTATAGAAAACTCAATTTGGCTATCCGGAAAGATCACTTCCCCCTTCCGTTCATTGACCAAATGTTAGGACGTTTAGCTAGACACAAATTCTATTGTTTCTTGGATGGATATTCAGGATACAATCAGATTCCCATTGCCCCGGAAGATCAGGAGAAAACCACCTTTACATGCCCATATGGAACCTTTGCTTATCAACACATGCCTTTTGGGCTGTGTAACGCACCCACCATGTTCCAACGGTGTATGATTAGTATTTTCTCCGACATGGTAGAGCGATTCCTAGAGATCTTCATGGATGATTTTTCCATTTTCGGTGACTCATTCTCAGAATGTTAGCATCATCTTAAACTGGTCATGTCGCGATGTAGGGAGAAAAATCTAACTCTCAACTGGGAGAAATGTCACTTCATGGTCAAACACGGCATTGTCTTAGGGCATGTAGTTTCGAATAAAGGTATCGAAGTAGACAAGGCTAAGGTAGATCTCATTTCTAACCTTCCTCCTCCCAAGAACGTCAAAGATGTTAGATCATTTCTTTGCCATGCCGGGTTTTATCGACGTTTCATCAAAGATTTTAGCAAAATTGCAAGACCTTTGACCAATCTCTTAGCCAAGGAAACATCATTTGACTTCTCCCCTGAGTGCTTCAAAGCTTTTGAGTATCTAAAAAAGGAGCTGACCACAGCCCCTATCATTCATCCACCCGATTGGACCTTACCCTTTGAACTGATGTCTGATGCATCCGATTCCGCAATTGGTGTTGTCTTAGGACAACAAATTGAAGGGAAACCACATGTGATCTACTACGCCAGTAGGACTCTAAATGATGCTCAGCTAAATTACTCTGTCACTGAGAAAGAGTTTTTAGCTGTAGTCTTTGCCTTAGAAAAATTTAGGTCCTACCGCATCGGTTCTTTGACCAAAGTCTTCACTGATCACGCCGCACTTAAGTATCTTTTGACCAAGAAAGATACCAAAGCACGACTCATTAAATGGATCCTCCTACTTTAAGAGTTTGACATCCAAATTCTTGACAGAAAAGGAGTAGAAAACCCCGTAGCAGATCATCTTTCTAGACTTTCGAATGCACCAACATCAAATGTCCCAATCAATGAACATTTTTCAGACGAACAACTCCTACAAATCCAATCTATTCCATGATTTGTAGATATTGTAAACTACTTAGTCACGAAACAGATCCCTTCTCATTGGTCTAAACAGGATAGATCCCGTTTCCTCTCCCAGATGAAATACTTCTACTGGGATGATCCATAGCTGTTTAAGTATTGTCCTGATCAGATCTTTAGGAGGTGTATTCCAAGTGAAGAAACTAGGAGTGTTCTATCTTTCTGTCACGAACAAGCATGTGGGGGCCACTTTGGCCCAAGAAAAATAGCTGAGAAAATTCTCCAGTGTGGGCTATATTGGCCCACTCTGTTCAAAGACTCTTATGAGTTTTGCAAAACCTGTAACCGTTGTCAACTCTTAGGAAAAATCACTAGAAGAAATATGATGCCCTTACAACCAATTTTAGCTGTTGAGCTTTTTAATTTGTGGGGTATAGACTTCATGGGACAATTTCCAAATTCTTTTGGAAATATCTAAATTCTAGTAGCTGTAGAGTACATGTCAAAATGGGTTGAAGCGGTTACTTGCAAGACTAATGACAGCAAGGTTGTTGTCAAGTTTCTGAAGGAGAATATTTTTGCCTGGTTTGGAATGCCCCGAGCAATCATTAGCGATAATGGTACACACTTTTATAACCGTTCTTTTGAGGCTTTGATAAGGAAATATTTGATCACACATAAATTATCGACTCCTTATCACCCCCAAACTAGTGGTTAAGTAGAGGTCACGAACAGGCAAATCAAACAAATCTTAGAAAAAATCGTTAATCATAACAGAAAAGATTGGTCTGTTAAATTGTGTGGTGCTCTATGGGCATAATGTACAGCCATCAAAACCAATTTGGAGATGTCACCGTACAGACTTGTGTTTGGAAAAGCTTGTCATTTACCAGTTGAGTTGGAACACCGAGCGATGTGGGCTATTAAACAGTTGAATCTTGATTTAGACTAGGCAGGAAAAATAAGAATTCTCCAATTAAATGAGTTAGAAGAAATTCTAAATGATGCATATATAAACTCAAAAATTTACAAAGAGAAAACCAAGATTTTTCACGATAATTCAATTTTACAGAAGAATTTCACACCGGGATAAAAAGTTTTACTCTACAGCTCAAGACTGCATCTCTTTCCCGGAAAATTGAGATCAAGATGGACTGGTCCGTATTTTGTTAATCAAGTTTTCTCACATGGGGCTATCGAGATAGAAAATCCTAAAAGTAGTCATATTCTCAAGGTTAATGGTCAACGTTTAAAACCATTTTAGAATTTTCTACGCTCGGAGAAAAGGAGGTGTTGGTTCTTCATGAACCACACTATTTGTAAACAAAATAAATAAATAAAAATAAAAATAAAAAATAAAAATAAAAAATAAATAAAAAATAAAAAAAGAAAATTTTAGTATCCTCATTTAGTTAGCACACACATAAAAAAAGAAAAAATAAATATGAAAAAAATAAAAATAAAAATAAAAGGGGTACTTATACATTTTGGCCCACTAATAGAATCTCTTTAAAATAAAAAAGAATAATAAATAATTTTTAAATAAATAAATAAATAAATAAACATTTTTCTTTCTTAAGCCAAGCCCACTAGGCTAAGTTAATTAAAACAAAAAAAACATTTTCTTTCGAAACCCATTATGCCCAGCCGGCATAAAAAAATTGTTCAAAGCCCATTTCCCAGCCCAAAAAAATGTAAATAAACTGTTCGAAACCATTCTGGCCCAAGCCCAAATAAAAAAAAGCGAAGAGCGCTTTTGGGCCGTTTATTAAAGCATAATAGATATCGATCTGCGTGTCGATACACGCATCGATACCGCGATCGATACTACGATCTAACACCTCAAAACCCGAGCCTATTCTTCTTCTTCCTCTGTTTTCTTTCATCCTCCTCAACCCAAAACCCCTTCTCTCCTCAAACCCGCTTTTATGCCTCTCTACACAAGGTCAAGGCAATTTTAGGGGCGTTTTTTTTTTGGGTTTTCCTCCTCACCAAGGTATAATTCTCCTCTTGATCTTGTAATTTGAAATTTTCTTTGTTGTAAAATTGGGTAATTGGGTTAATCTCATGGTTGAATCATAGGGAAATTGGATTATTATCATCTTTATGCAATGATTCATGGTAGAAATTGTTCACTTTATCAATTTATTTCATAATTTCGATTTTAGGCATGTTGTGGTAATTTCAAAATTTGTAAAAAAAGGACTAATAAAATTTATTAGCTTACTCTTTATCATATCAACATGTATTATTCATGAAAGAAGTTATCAAAAGTTTGAAGTTTTTTGGTACAAAGGATAATTTCTAGGGTTTATGTAAAAATAAAATAATAAAAAATAAAAAATAAGAAGAAAAATTCACCATCAAACCCTAGAACTTAATTTTTGTGTCATAAATCAAAATTTTGATAACTTGAAATTAACTCATGTTGAATTTTTTAGCTAATAAATAAATAACTAAAAAAAAGAAAATAAAAAGAGGGTGGGGTTATGTTGTTGAAAAGAATTTTTTTTAAAATATAAAATAATTTTTTTTGTAGATGCCTCCTAGAAAAAGATCTCGGGCGGGATCATTATCCTCTCAATTACCATCTGATGACGATATTGATAGACCCACACTCTTGGCCAGGATTGTGAGTCTAAACATACATTTTGAGAGAGGATTTAAAATCAGTGCACTTCAGACATATAAATCTACTCTCGATATGATGACCGCAGTGGGACTTAGGAGCCTGATGGAAAAACCCTTAACTAGAGCCAATATTTCCCTAGTCCGTGAATTTTATGCTGGATGGGAAATTGATCCAGATAAAGAATTTTCGGCCTTTTCTACAGTTAGGGATGTTAGGGTAACCGTTGATCTTCCCACACTTCGAGATCTTCTGGGACTTGAAGAGCCACCAGCTGATGTACCCGATTATTTTCAGTTAGCTTCTACCTTACAATCCGGTTCACCAGAATGGAATGAGATGTCCATGTTTTTGTGTGGGAACCTATTCACATCCAGCTTCGGTTCAGGAAATCTTAAGCTAGAATACAGATTACTCAATCTTTTCCTGAACTTTGATCTCAAACCCACCACTGCATACACTACTGTCACCACCCATGATATACTCCTTCTCTATTGGATAGCTACGAGTCGACGATTTGATATAGCCAGGATCATTTATGTGTGGATGAGATCTTCAGTTGAGGGTGTGATAGATTTGGCCAAGACACAGTCTGGATCGAAAGCTCAGCTTTGTTACCCCTACCTGATTACTAGGCTCTGTCACGCATTTTCAGTTCTAGTTTTTTAGGAGGATAGACTAGAAGCAGGAAGGGATTATTGACAGATCAGACTGCGAAGAGGAGCATATCTGGACGAGATCCGTCAGGTTCTTCACATAGAGCTCCTACTCGGCACCAATCAACTACACATGACCCTACTCAGCAGCTTCATGAGGAGCAGGGCAGACAGAGAGCCGAGATTGTTAGGATGCAGGGTCAGATTAACTATCTCACAGAATCCATGCATATTTGACCAGAGAGTGGCAGAGGGTGCATGGTGATGCAGCTGGACCCCCACCTGAGCTTCACACTTTTGTCACACCATTCCAGACTGATGATTTTCTGAGAGGATGGCATGATGAAGCTGAACCTAGTATCGATGATGCTGATGAGCAGTGAGGGATGTTTTCATTTTCTTTCACCCAATATTTAGCTTTTATTTTGGCATGTACCTATATACTATGATGTTTTGGTTGTTATTGCTAATATTTGCCTTGAGGACAATGCAAAGTCTAGGTATGGGGGTGGGGAACTAGTAGCTTTTAATTTGTTTTATTTAGCTTTTATTTTGCTAGTTAGAAATTTTTATTTCTTCTTTTGTTTTTCTTATTTTTTAGTAGCTTTTCATTTTTTATTAGAATTTGTTTTAGTTAGTATCATGAAAAAAACAAAATTAATTGCCAATTTAATTGAGTTAATGCATAATTGATCTATTTGATAAATTTTAAATTTTCTACTTCTTAGTTAGTCTTATACTCAAGTTCATATTTTATGATAACTCTAAATAAATTTATTAAGAAATGATTTTCAAAGTGGTATACTTCATTAAAGTCTAACCTAGACTTGTAATTAAAATAATGAAATTTTTGCATGCTTAGCTTAGAGTGGAAAATAGTATTTGAGTCTTCTTAAATCTAAAATTTTCTCTCAAGATATATATACATATACTCATATAAATATATATAAAAATATATATATTTCATATATATATATATATATATATATATATATATATATATATATATATATATATAGAGCAAGGCTCTATGAACTTAAGTTCATAATGAATAGTGGTGCACCAACGTTTTATCCACTCATCTTGTCTTGAGATTTGTGATGCACAAATCTCAAAGTGGGCTTTATATCTTTCACGGATCCCAAAGCAAGATGAGTGGTTAGAAAAGTTGGTGCACCACTATTCATTATGAACTTAAGTTCATAGGAGCCTTGCTCTATATATATATATATATATATATATATATATATAGTATTAAAAAACTCTTAAACTCCAAGGTTGTTCTATCTTACTAAGCCTAAGTTGACTGAGTAATTAAGCCCGAGGAGTATTTACATACTTAATGACCTAAGCCCAATTGGGTTGAGATTCATTGGAACAAAACTCGTTCAAAGGTCACTTAGAAAGCCCGATAAAGTGGAATAAAATCACTAAGGAATAAAGGGTATATATATATATATATATAGGGTAAAATGGTTCTAAGGTGACACCCTAGGCTCCATCTAAGGATGCGGAATCCCAGCCCTCCGTTCCTCTAATCTCAAAATAATCTGAGCCCTCCGTTCAAATTTTCATCCCCTCAAAAGAAACACCCATTTCCCCCCTTCTCAGACTAAATTTCATCAGCTCCCTCTCATCCGGTTCCTCTCCTCCAAGTCCCTCCTCCACCTCTCCTCCCCCATCCTCCACCACCACCCCTCCCCCCTTCCACCCCCTGGCCACCCGGCCACCCCCTGCTCCGCCTCCCCCCTCCGCCGCCCCTCACCCTGCCGACCCTCGCCCTCGTCGCCGACGCCGCCACCTCGATGCCTCGACGCCGCCCCAAAGATCCGCCACCGCCTCATGTTCAAGCTCGGATCAGGCTTCGACCCGCGTCGCCTCGGCGCCGCCAGCTCCCCTCGCCGACCCACATCCCCAAACCCCTCCAGCTCCCCAGGCTCCTCAGAGCTGCAATAAAAGATCGCCTTTCCCAAGAAAAAGCTCCCCCTCGCCGCTTCATCCTCAAACCCAAGACATTGTTGTTTACTTGCCGCAAGGGCATCTCGAGCATTTGGGGGTTTTTGCTACTGATCAGGGTTTTAGATGCAATGTGCCTCCTCATGTCTTTTTCCACGTCGTCGATGTCAAGCTCCATGTAGGGTTTTTATATTTTCTCTAGGTTTTTTTTGATTTATTTTTGTTATTTAAGTTACATTGTTGTGATATTCGTGATTTTTGTAGGCGGATGTGGCTACTGATGAGGTATTTGCTCAGCTGTCTCTGGTTGCTCAAGGCAAGGTTAGAGTTTTTGGATGTTTTATTTTTGAGTAGATTGGGAGTGAAATTAAAAATAGCGAAGTTCTTTCATTTTGTTAAATTTTTGTGTGGATATTTTGGATTAGGAGATTGAGCGTGGGGGGTGGAGTTTGAAGGAGATGGGGAAGCCGAGGAGTTTAATGGTGATAGTAGGGCCGTTGATCGCATATGTTTTGTAAGGCTCTTCTGCCTCGGATCTGAGCACTCATGGAGGGTTCTCTGTTCCTCGACGAGCTGCTGAAGATTGTTTCCCTCCATTGGTAGTGTTTCTTCTTTGGTTTGTACCTGAAATTAGTTCTTGCATTGGGGTTGCTTGTTTGAGAAAGTTTTTAAGTTTTGGGTTTGTTTGATTATGACTGGTGCTATTTGGTATAGGATTATAAGCAGCAGAGGCCTTCGCAAGAGCTTGTGGCCAAGGACTTGCACGGCACAGAATGGAGGTTTCGGCATATTTATCGAGGTATTTTGGGGGAAGATGAACATTTGGACTCTGTATTCTTTGAGTTTAAGCTGCATTCTTTGTTAAGGATGTTGATTACCATTTCCATTTTACATTGGCATTCTCTACTTTTCCTGTTTGGCCACGGTTATATGATTTCATTGATTCTATAATGATCTTTTTAGGATGTGCAAAAATTATGTAAAACTAAGCAATAACTATTGAAATACAATTTATTCTCTATAATTATAGAGTTTTTGTAGCACTAAGTAGATACATTATGTAGAGGGAGTGGATTCTTTGGGGGGGGGGGGGATGTTGACGAGGCATGTATACATGTATTCTTCAATTTTTTCGAAGTCAATTTAAATGACATAGTTATTTAAATTTTTCTTAATGAAGAACCTTAGATTGCGGGATCTTTATGATGGAATTAACAGCATTGTCGAAAAGCGATCGAAAACAATCTCACAAGCGGAGTGTGCAAAGTACAGAGCAAAGTTTTGTGCAGCTCTCTTGTATAATTCACCATTCACCATATGATGATTGTAAAACTGTAGTTTGGACTATGTAATTCACATTTTGGGATGTTTATTTTGCATCTGGAAAGGATTTCAAGAAGTTTATTAATGTATGTTGATTCATGTATTCTTGCATTATTTGTTGTGTACTAGAGACCTGTGGATTTGGTTTTTTGGTTATGCTAATGGTACTTCGTGGCTATATTAGATTCTTATGGTTATTGGCATGGCGAGTTATCATGGCCTTTTTATTGTTTATCCTCGTTATTGTTATATTTTGTGACTGGTTTCTCTTGTTCGGATAACGCTAGTATGATTAGTGTGTACGATTCAAATATTTTGCGACATTGATCGCATTATAGCTTATATTCTATATGCTTGTATGATTTTTTTAATGATTAGTGTGTACGATTCAAATATTTTGTAATTTGTTAAGGAAATTTTGTTGAAAAATTTTGTAACAACTTACTCATGTTTTGTAATTACTTATCCCAGTTTTGTACCCAGTTAGTGCGCTTTGTAGCTCATAGTTCGAAATTTTTGTTCAAAATTTTGTAACTACTTACTCATGTTTTGTAACTACTTATCCCAGTTTTGTACCCAGTTAGTGGAGTTTTGTAGCTCAAAATTCTGGAAAATGTTTGGTTGAAAAATTTGTAACTACTTACTCATATTTTGTAACTACTTATCCCAGTTTTGTACCCAGTTAGTGGAGTTTTGTAGCTCAAAGTTTGAAAAATTTTGGCTCAAAATTTATAACTACTTACTCATGTTTTGTAACTAGTTACTCACATTTTGTAACTACTTATAAAATTTTGTAACTACTTACTCATATGTTGTAACTACTTACAAAATTTTATAACTACTAATAAAATTTTATAACTAATTACTCATATTTTGTAACTACTTACAAAATTTTGTAACTACTTACATAATTTTGTAACTACTTACATAATTTTGTAACTATTTATAAAATTTTGTAACTACTTATTCATATTTTGTAACTACTTGCAAAATTTTGTAACTATTTACTCATATTTTGTAACTACTTACAAAATTTTATAACTGGGTATAAAACTGGACATTGTCGAAAAGCGACCTCCTCGATGCGCTCAGATCTAATCGACACCTCGCGCTCCTACAAGCTCGACCACCCCCAATTTTGAGGCCTTGACTTCCTCGACGCGGTCAGATCTGATCAACTTTAAGTTTGTGAGTTGATAATGTGGTTGTAGCTTATATTTTATATGCTTGTATGCCTTTTTTGATGATTGCAACTTTGCTATATCAGTTTCATGATTGTGACTTTGCTTCTGTAACTAGTTATTTAGTTTCTATAACTCGTTAGACTAATTTTTTACCTAGTTATTGAATTTTTATAACTCTTACTTCTGGACTTGAAAATTTGTAACTAGTTATTTAGATTTTGTGACTCGTTAGGCTGATTTTGTACCTAGTTATTAAATTTTTATAACTCCTACTTCTGAAATTAAAATTTTGTAACTATTTATTTAGTTTTTGTAACTCGTTAGGCTGATTTTGTACCTAGTTATTAAATTTTTATAACTCCTACTTCTGGAATTAAAATTTTGTAACTATTTATTTAGTTTTATAACTCGTTAGGTGATTTTATACCCGTTATTTAGACTCCTACTACGGACTTAAATTTTCTAACTAGTTATTTAGTTTTTGTAACTCGTTAGGTGATTTTATATCCTTTTATTGAATTTTTATAACTCTATACTTACGGATTAGAAATTTTATAACTAGTTATTTAGCTTTTGTAACTCGTTAGGCTGAATAAGTAGTTATAAATTTTCATGTCCGACGTAGTAGTTACAAAATTTCCTTAAATGGTTCCAAAATCTTCTTAAGGAGTTACAAAATTTCAAGCACAGAATAAGTAGTTATAAAATTTCAATAATTGGTTACAAAACCTGCATAACGAGTTACAAAAACAAAATAAATAGTTACAAAAATTCAATAACGAGTTACAAAACGAAATAAGTAGCTACAAAATTTCAATAACTGGTTACAAACCTGCTTAACAAGTTACAAAAACAAAATTTCAATAACTATCACATCCCAGGACCCTGCGGGCCCGTTGGCGCGAGCAAGCCGTGAGACCCCCCGAGAGCACCTCAATGTTGGCTTAAGTCCACTTGCCAAAATGCTAGCAATTAGTTGAAATTTCGTAACTACATATTCACAAAAAGATCCAATCAATACAACCACATTATCAACTCGTAAATTTGAGGTACATATAAGCACACGGTTAAAATAACAAATACTTGCATCCATCCATACATAATTTTAGCTTAAAAAAATTACATTCTACCAAAACAAGATTAAATATATTCTAGACTAATATCAAAACTGAGCACACATGCAAAATTGATTCTTTTCATCTCTGAAATTGATTTCATCTCCACTATTAAATCAACTTAATTATTGTCAACTGGATTACAAAGTTACAAAGTTAAGTTTATAGCACATCAAAGTTTAATCAACACTCATCATAACACCAGCATTATCAAATTCACCATAATAGTTTGGGGCTGAGAAAATAGTGACAAGCTATTTGTCAGCGAAGAACTCATAGCCATCCACCACAACCTGCAAATTTCCCAAAAAGAGAAATGTTAGCCAAGACTTCGCTTCAATTATTAAGTTTGAAGTAAATTAGACCTGATGCGTGCAACAGATTAAAACAACACCTGAATGATAATAGAACCACGGTGTACACAAGAAAACTGAAAAGATTGAAAGCATGACATAGGTTTTCATGAACCTGTAATTAAGCAGTCATACAAAGAAAAAGAAAAAGCCTACAACCCTGAGCAACCTCTCGTCAAAAAAATGGAAGTTATAATAAGGCAATCATTCACTAGTACAAGAATTTAGGCACAATGTAAGCTTGCTGTAATTAATTAATTATCGCCATAGGTACACCCAAATTCCCTCAATGAAAGCATTGAACTCCAGAGAGGATTGAAAGGTTGCAAGAGTACAAAAATTTTTATCACATTATCAAGCTCAAGATAAGAGGTAATCTCATCAATACACTTATAGCACAATAAAAAATAAATTAAAACACAAAATTTACTTACAAAATTTACTCGAAGCCATGATTTGGGGTCTAGGGCTACGAGTAGTTACTCCGAAAAAGATGTTCACTCGAATAGAAGAATATTGAATTCAATTTTCGATTTGTGCCAACCCAAGAAATGGGGAGTGACTCAACACGGCGTTGGTTCAAATCTTTTCATAGCCGACATCGACATGCCTCATGTACCAAAGAGATATTCGTTTCTCTTTTCAAAACAGAATCAAAATTAAAAGCCATAAAAAGGGACAATGGTGGTTAGGCTCATTGTGGACTTAACAAAAAGGCCACTCCACTCTCTATCCTTTACTCATTGACACCCAAAAAGACTTAATGACATACTCATGTGAATGTATAGAGGATCAAGGATAACAAATAAATAATGGGTTCTTTGTTGGCATTAGATACATCTGATCCTAACCCATAGAAAACCTACTATGTAAGTGAAAAGCATCAAAATGAGAACATTGACCGTGCATATTTCACTAGACTGTATCTTCAGGAGGGAAAAAATGGTACTTCTTCATAATTATAAATGGAAATTGTTTTTCAACAAAATCTTCATTCATTCGACAACCAAACATTCAGAAGTTTAGCACCACAAAGATGTACTCGCAAGTAACCCCATCTCGTAAGAGGTGGTGACAAGTGCTAACAAGCAGTAGAAGCGATAATCACTAAAGATGAGGATTCCTATTTAGATCAATTTCTTATACCATCTTTATATAAAAGCTCCACATAGATTAGCACACAAATAATGAAAAAGAAAATAAAAGGTTTGCACCTTATACAATAATCATCGGTCAGTGGAAGAGCGAATCTTGTCCCAAAAACCAAAAGGGCAAAGGTAATGCATTAATTATTGTACTTATAATGATGATCTGAGATAGGATGCGAATATCCAAACACCACGAAAAGTTTCATCACAAGATATTAACTGAATAGTTATTGGCAATCGAGATTGCGATTATAGTAAATGATTGAGGAATCATCTACAGAGCAAAAATGAGTTGGTCCAGGATACGGCCATCAAATATGCATACAATTGTGGCTTACAGTTTACTAAAAGTAGCAATTATTGTTGATGAATCAAGGAGCAGTAGAACTTCACTCACCAAAAAGGTTGATCTTTTATCATTTTATTTCAGTTTTTCAAAAAGATTCGGAGCAGCCTGCATTAAAAGTGCACCATTTAAAGATTCAGTCTTTATTAATAAAATGACTGAAATTAAGACTGATCGAATATTTCAAAGGATTGCAAGTAATGACTGAAATTAAGACCAATAATAGGTGTAATATAAATTGAAGAGATGTACTCATACATTTGTCAACGCATGACCGATAATCAAAATATTGACCAGTACAGTGCTTGTTCCCGGTTTCATCGTCTTTGATCCTCTTAACACATTCCTGTACATAATGAGATTATTTCAGCATCACAGTACTCAAGATTTAACTAGATTTTTTTATTCAAGAAAGGCGATCTTTTTACGCTTGGCGAGCTCTCGGAGGAGCTTCTGGGGGGAGTTGGAGGGGGTTTGGGGATGTGGGTCGGCGAGGGGGGAGCTTTGCGGTGGCGTCGAGGCGACGTGGTCGAGCTTCAGATCTGAGCTTGAACATGAGGCGGTGGCGGATCTTTGGGGCGGCGTCGAGGCATCGGAGGCGGCGCGGCCGGCAAGGAAGCGGTGGGTCGGTGGTGAGGGGCGCTGGAGGGGAGGCGGCGGGGAAGCCGGGCTGCGGGTGTGGCGAGGGCGGAGTGGGGGGAGGCGGAGGGGGCGGGCGGGAGATGGAGGATCTGGGAGGGAGAGGTGGAGGAGGAACTTGGAGAGAGGAACCGATGAGAGGGGTGATGAAATTTAGTCCTAGAAGGGGGAATGGGTGTTTCTTTTGAGGGGATGAAAATTTGAGCGGAGGCTCAGTTATTTTGAGATTAGAGGAATAGGGTATATTATATATAGATGGAGCCTAGGGTGTCACCTTAGAACCATTTTACCCATATATATATATATATATATATATATATATATATATATATATATATATATATATATATATATATATATATATATATATATATATATATATATATATATATATATATATATATATATATATATATATATATATATATATATATATATATATAGTAAAACTCCTTTGAACTTAAGTTCATAATAAATAGTGGTGCACCAACTTTTTATCCACTCATCTTGCCTTGAGATTTGTGATGCACAAATCTCAAAGTGGCTTTATATCTTTCACGGATCCCAAAGCAAGATGAGTGGTTAGAAAAGTTGGTGCACCACTATTCATTATGAACTTAAGTTCATAGGAGCCTTGCTCTCTCTCTCTCTCTCTCTCTATATATATATATATATATATATATATATATATATATATATATATATATATATATATATATATATATCCTCTTGAAAATTATTTTGTTTACTAAACTTAAAATATTATTTGAAACAATGAGTTAGCATGTTCCTTTCAAAACTTTTAATTAAATTTCTAAGTTAGACTTGGCTTTGTATAACTATAATGAAAAGATTTTCTAAGAAATTTACTTTGGAGTTATACATAAAAATATTTTCTTGAGTAAAACTAGCTTCAATTAGAATGTTTAAATATATCAAGTAAATTAATTATTCACTATTTTTTTGAATTAGCAAATTAATTGAATTTTGTGGGTATATTCACTGCAAACCCTCACGAGACTACTACTCGTCTACTAGGGTAACCTAGGGATTTAAAGGCTTGTTGTATGTGCTAAATACAACCGTGATTCCTGCGAAAGTGAGTTAGGATTTTTTTTATTTTTTCTTTGCTAGAGGACTAGAAAAAGTTTAGGTGTGGAGGTATTTGATAATCACATTTTATTACACTTTTATACCCTCATTATCTATTTTATTAGAATAAATATATCTGCTAATAACAGGTTTATCTTAATTGCAGGTTAATGAAGATTCAAGAGTAAAAGCCCAAAAAGAACTCAAATATCTCATCTCTCAAAAAAGCCCAAGAAGCCCAAGCCCAAAGACACAAGAGGAAGTCGGATAGGAACAGAAGATATGCGTAACGATACCCATATCGATACAGGTATCGATAGCCGTATCGATACAGGTATCGATACCCACATCGATACCCGCATTGATAGCGGTATCGATACCTATATCGATGCCCATATCGATACTAGTTTTCTGTTACGAATTAGAGGCTGAAATTGATTAGCTTGAGAATCAAGTTTAATCTAAGGGTTGATATTAGTTGTAATACTCTATAAATAGGGATAGAGGATGAGGAATTGGAGTGTGAAAATTTTTATAAAAACTCTATTTGGAGAGGAGGGTTACTCTTAATTGAGAAGACCTTCCAAATTTATAACTTTTAGTTGCAATTAATAAAAAAATTTCACCTCTTCAAATTTTTCTTTCTTCTCTTTATTTGATCATGAAGATGAAGATGAGATGAAGATGAAGATTAAGATGAAGATTTACCTTCCTCAAGAAGCTAAAACCCTCTTGGAATGTAGGTGTTCTCTTTTATCTTTTTAATTTCTTGTATACTTTCTTTTCTTTTCTTTTGTAATTTAGATTTATTTTGATGCATTTAATTTCATGTCTTTAATTTCTTGCATTACTTTCTTGCAATTTGTAGTATAGATTTATTTTCATGTCAATAATTTTGATTTACTTTTATGTTCTTTTTCTTTTGTAATTTAGATATTTTTTATGTTCATAGTTAGATTTTACTTCTTTGCTCTTATTTTTCCTTTTTGTAATTAGTTTCTCTTTCATTCTCTCTTGTTTCTATTTTTCTTTTAATTCAATAATGTGGAACTAAAACTTGTAGGAATTCTAGAATTGCATGAAACTAGTATTAATCTCATTTATAATTTGTGGATTATTTTCTTGAGCTTAAAATGATCATGTTTAGGATAATTACCTAGAGAACTAATTGGTAGAAGAAGAATTTGATAATTTATGCTTATCTTAACTGGTTTGATAGGTTATACTTATGAATTCTAGAATTACTATCTAGTTGTTGTTCTTTTATGAGTATTAATTTTACTTGGATGATAATTTAATAGGTTATGCTTTCCTTAAGTGGCTTGATAGTCTATACTTAATAAATCTAAAGTAAAATATGATAATAAGATAATAGTTCATATTTTAATAAGTGAGATAAACTAGTGGATTCAATTCTAGATTCCTCATATCTTTAATTGAATCCTCCATCTTTTCCTTCTTGATTTTTTATCTTATTTCTTGATTTTCTTTCTTGCTTTTCATTTATTTGTTTATTTTCCTTTATTCTTGATTCTTGATTTCATTGATTTTTACTTCTCTCTCAATCTCATATTCCCTCCATGTGCATATAATCTCAAACCTAGTTTTGTTATTATGTGCATATAACCACAACCACATTCTCAACTTCATTTTCTCCTCTTTTGCACATAATCACATTCACTCTTCTAATCTCTCCACATCCGCATTCACATTATTTACCACTCCTAATTTTTCACACACAACATAAGAATCAATACTGACCAAAACTCATACTTTCACCTTCCTCGTGGAATCGATAACTTTTTATACTATAACTTGATACGTTGTACACTTGCAACTTTAGGAGCTAATCAATTATTTCCTATCAGTTGGGCCAAGTCGAGATGAGCTGCATGGCGAGGTCCGCTACAACTGTTTGAGAGTCGACCCGTTCTTAACGTGGTCGTGTCGAGTCGAGGTTAGCTGCGTGGTGAGGTTTGTATGCTTTGTTAATTAAACTTCGCTATAGCTTGTTGTGGGTTCGGGTTTGGGCCCATTTGAAGTGTTTAGCCCATAGGCGTTCACTTCTTGAATCCAAGCTGGATATTGGCCTGGATGAAGTATATTTTAACCATCTACAAGACCCCCCTCCCAAAAATTTTAAGATCCTGTATTTGACTTTTAGCTATGATTAAAATACTTTAGGTAATAGCTAGAGGTCTACTATTGAATGTAGCTTGAGTTGACTTGTTTGGTTTGAAAATCATCTTCAATCTACTTGGTTTCCAGAGGTGTACTATTAAACGTGGCTTCCTTTATTGTAGACTTCGTATTGAAGGCTTAATGATGCTTGTATTCGTCCAATTCTGTATTTGGAATGAAGTTCGTCCTCTCTTTTGTTGAGGCAGAGTTGATAAATCAGTGAAGTTTAGCTGATTCTGGGTATCGGTGAAGTTCGCTTAACTTTGAGCTGTGTAGGCGAAGTTCGTCAATTAGCGAAGTTCGCTAACTGGCGATGGTTGTTGAGATTTTGCCTCTAGATTTGCACCGTGATCTGTGGCTGAGATCTTCTGATTGAAGATTCACAAGATCCGCTGTAGATTTGACCGAGTTTTAGGCTAAGATTTAGCCTTTTTGTCCGGTCCAATCAAATCTCAAAAAATATGATTTTCTTAGAAGTTTGGATTCGAAAAGGCTATAAATAGCACTATTTTCCTTCGACTTTATCATCTTCATCTCCATCTTCTTCTCCATGTCTAAGTCTCCATCACTTAGATTAGAGTTGCTCCTTAATAGAGGAGCTGAAATAAAATAGCTCCAATAGGAGCTTGCCCAAGGAGAGGGCAACTAAGCGGATGAACTCCGCATACTTTGCGGACTGGCGGATCTGTTGTCAGCTGAGAAGGTGAAGCTCAAGCAGATCATCGAGAATCAGTCGATAGCATAGGGCGAGTTGATTCGCGATAGAGATGCGTGGAGCTTCGAATGTCATGCTCTGCGTAAGACCGTTCGACAACTGAGATGGCGGTTGAAGGACCCTTCGCGCTCCACAAGAGAGGACTTCGATAGTAATCAGGTTTCACAAATGTAAACTTATAACGTAATTAGACGTCGTGTGGTTGTCTCAGGCCCGATGTCAACTTTTAGTTGCAAGAAGTGCTTCTTCTTGTTGATATGATTCAATTCGCAGCAACGGGGGCACTTCTTGTTTAACAGCTTTTTCTCATCCCTTGGCATAGGGCCTAGGAAGGAGTAAGTAGGAGCTATTTTTTCTGCATGAAGAAACATTTCGCTCCCAAAGTTTTGTGATATTGAAGGAGCAAGAGCTATAGCTTGGTGCAGCTCGTGTATGTTCCTTAGCTTTCATATTACCCATAGTTAGGAGTATAGGATAGTAGCAAATAGCAACGAGTACCCATCATCCCTATAATTGGATAGCCTGAATGTCGCCTTTATGTAGCAGAGTCTTCGATCTATAAAAATAAATTTTTTTTTGAAATTGTCCATCTTTATGTGTTTGATCTATATGAATTTTACTTCTTTGGCGAACTTGAACTCTGCATGGAGTTGTTGTGTTGAAAGTGAAGCTCAAGCTTCCTTATGTTGGCGAGAATCGAATTGAGGTTCGCCAAGTAGGGTCTCAAATAAATTAAGTTAGAATTTTCTAAATTTTGGAGACTTAGTGAAATTTGCCAAGTAAGGTCTCAAACAAATTGAGTTAGAAATTTTTTCAATTTGGAGACTTAGTGAAATTCGCCATGTGATTTTGGCGAGGTTCGCTTTGGAGCCCAACTGAACGGGCGAAGTTCACTTACTTGAGAAGCAGTTGGCAGGGCAAAGCTCAGTAAGTCGGTTAGGCGAAGCTCAACAAGTTGGTTGGGCGAGACTCAGCCTGAGAATTTGAAATTTGAATCCTCGATTTCTGCGCTTGAAATTGTGGCGAAGTTCATTCAGAACAAGATTCTCGGTGAGGTTCAAGGCTAGAATCTCTGGCGAAGCTTGGGGCGAGATTTTCGGTGAAGTTAAAGAGTAAAAATATTCAGTGAAGTTCAGGATCAGTCTATAAATAGGACTGTTTACCTCCTTTCTTCTTCACTTTGATTTTCAAAAACCTTAACATTCTCAAACCCTAGCTTTCTTAGAACCCAGAAGACTGATCTTTAATGGCTCCTCGTCGTGCAATCTCAAAAGGTAGAGGCGCTGCTAGGGGACCTCATCAGCCAAGAACAGAAGACGCACCGGCGTAGCTGGAGATGGCCGTGGGTAAGCTTCGAAACCACTCATGGCGATCTTCGGATCCATCAAAGTTTGGCCCCAATCGGGCTTTGAACAGTGTCTTAGGGCACTTTAGAACTTATTCACTGCTAAAGGTGCGATTTTTATGACCACTTGTGGTCTTTGCGATGAACTTCTGTCGGCAGCAACGAAGTTCCATTAGCGGCCGTTAATGACGCTTGATGCGGCGAGCTTCGCTTCTCGGGCGGAGGTCGTTATTGTTAGCCTTTTAGGCTTCTGAAGGTACTTCGTTTGTGCGGAGATCGCCATTCTGACGTGAGCGACCTTCGCCTGAGCAAAGTTTGTGTGACACCCCTGGTTTCAACAAGACTGCAGTCAAAGGTGAAACCAAGGATGTCAAACTTGCCATGCACCCATACAGTGCAATAACATGTTTCAGTAATCATAGTAATATCCTCTAGTGGAGTCAAAAGAAGTGTAGGTGCAAAACAGGCAAAATAAAGAAAATAAATACAATAGACATGATGAAGAAAGATATCTCATAAATGAAATCATGTCTCAACTTATTAAACTGAGATATAATAGATCTCTAAAATAAATGTTAAATATCTCGATATGAGTCAACTGGAAATGTAACTAAGGCTTATTGCCTTTACAATATGAAAACAAAACTCTCTAATGTCTGAATGAAAATACAAAACTACAGTGGAGCCTCAAATGGTAAAATCATGTGACGGCGACTATGCTAGAACTCCGTCATCCTGCGCCTCTCCGAAACTTTGAGCTGACTGAAGAGAAATTTAAAACAAAAAGAATAACAACAAGAGCGTCAGAGCGCTATAGCAAGATCACCTCCATCCGCCCTAGGGGAAGGGCTGCTAGATGAAGTGGAGGCTCTATCTATTAAGCATAGTCTACCTAAATCATTTTCCCCGTATCTAATGGAATTAATTTTTAGACAGCTACAAATCGAGACGTAATACGTCGAGCGAAATAATCCAAACAAGAAAACCCTCATGTATATACCATATATCCCGAATTGTAAACATCTAAATATTAATGCCGAACTAACAATAAATAATCTAAATGAATCAACAATTAGAAATGCACAACACGAGATTGGTACGTTGAGCGAAATAATCTAAACAAGGAAACCCTCATGTATATACCATATGTCTCAAATTGTGAATCGCTAATCACTGATCCCAACCTGAGAAAATAAAGAAAAAGAGCAATAAAAGAGAATAAAGACATCAACATATCGTATTCATAATATCTCCCACTATCACTAGGAAGATAGAATGAATATCAGCATAAATCCGGTGTACTTTCAAATATAAAGTACCCTCGTCTATATATTTTAGTAGCGAGTCAAAATATAACTGGCATCCACCAATGACTCAGGCTATCAATTAACTATCTCAATGTAATCCTCGTGCAAGATTCTGTTACATAGCATTATCATGCGCAACGGACTACCCTGTAGGCATTCTAAACAGTGTACATGGCTCATTAGTCTCATCGTGATCTCAGTGCGTAACATGAGTGTGGAACAACCTACCATATAGGTATCAAAATAGACAGCTCACAAGCCTTATCACACCCTCGTACGGACGGACTGCTATACAAAGCATCCAAACCCGACTCAATGGCCTGTACATATGGAATATCGACGCACTACTCCACGTAGTACTGAGCTGAGCCCCTCAACGATATCCATCTTGTGTATAAACTGCGTATATCTGGAATATCGATTCACTACTCCACGTAGTACTGAGCTGTGCCCATCAACAATATCCAACGTGTGTATAAATAACTCCAACTCAAGTGTAATCAACTCAACACTTGTCAAATTCCCCTTTGGGATACTCATATGTGTACCACGACACTATTCAGGTGTACTCGTGTGTATGCTACTACACTATTCGTGAATTTACGAGTAAGGAAGTGTGGCTCAAGCCCGAAAACATATCTCCAACAGATGCAAAATAAAAATTTAGACAACAGTCTTAGTAGTCGACTATTATGAATATTAGTCGACTACTCTGCAAACACACAGTTTCTGTTATACTCAACTGGGCACGACTAGCCGACTACTAAGCTTAGTAGTCGACAACTCTGTCAAGACACACATTCTTTCGTGCACAAACTGTGCTTATATCAATTGTACATATCATTATGTTAAAACGAGATTTTATACTTAGCATATGCATCATGAATTATCTGAATCATCAAATTAAATTAATATATCTTTCAAATTAGTGTTTAACATCCCAATTAAATAATTTCTTCAATTATCTCATATGTAAGCCAAGTGATTATTAACACATGATAAAAACTACTCATGAACAGAGGTAAAATTTATTAAACATATTTATCTTACTTAGGTATCACAAACCTAGGGTTTAAGCTTGATTAATTAACATGAAAGCTCAAAGAAACCTTCACGTAATAAATCAATTATTTCATATCAAGATATCTGCAGTTTTCTGCAGGATATATCATTAGTAAATTAAACATATCTTTCTCTAGACAAACTCAGTTTAAGAATAGTTTTTCACTTTTGGAGACCAGATTCACATATAAATCATTTGGCACTGGTTTGGTTTAGTTTGGAGTTTATTTGTTATCTCAAATTACCGTTAAAAGTTACACACGCAGCAGTTTTCTGCAGGATATATCATTAGTAAATTGAGTATATCTTTCTCTATAAAAACTATTTTTAGAATGTCTTTCTATTCTAGAAACTAGATTCACATATCTTTCATTTGACACTATTTTAGTTTAATTTGGAGCTTATTTTTATCTCAAAATTTCAGTTAACTATTATATATGTGCAGCAGTTTTTCTGAGAAAAATATATATCACAAGATTAGTGTAGAAGAAAAGCCCCAATATTCAAATGACTTGGGTTTTCACAAGGTAGATCTTAGTTTACAAATTTAAAATAAAATTTATATTAATTCTAATCATCATGATCATTTTTCTCTCATAAACAGAAGAAAAACATGTAGATCTAACATTTGTTTACAATCTAACATTAAAAATCTATTCTTTTAACCCTCCAAGTTAAGATTTAGACATGTAAATATAATTAAATATCTAAACTACTTATTTAACTATGGGGATGAGTTTGGATGCAAGTGATCTTGCCTTATCATGTGTGCAAGCCTTTGAAACTGATGTGAAACGACTCCTCGTCGCCAAACGTCCTAGATCTCGCCTTTTCCTCGCTTCTCTCCTCACAAGACGCTCCCAAAATCTCAACTTTAGGGATAGGGTTTGAGAGAGAGGAAGGGGACTGCTAGGATTTGAAACTCTGATAAAAGGATAATAATTTTTGTGAAAACACAGGTATATATATATATATGCAAATCCGAATTAAACCCGTTTGACCCGAACCAGGAAACCTAGTCTGACTGGGAAAAAGACCTTCGGTATTTTAGCTATAACTTTCTCATATGATCTCAGAATGAGGTGATCTAAGAATTTTGGAAATTTGTGTAAGAGACCTACAACTTTGGTCTTTTAAGTTTTTCTAGATTCTAACTGTATCAATGTGTAAAACCTATAAACTCTTAACTGATCATTATTTTCAGATTTCTCTTCGTGCATGATTTGTGCATTTGCACTCATATATACACAAATGTATGTTGAATTGATCTCAAATCAATTCCTAGCATACGCAAACATTAATAAAATATATTTATCACCATATAACTCATTTATTATTATTTATCATAAAATATTCAAATTTTCGGGGTTTTACATTCCTCCCCCCTTAAAAGAATTTCGTCCCCGAAAATCCGCATTCATATCTTAGAGGTTAATAATATGTGAAAGGCACTAAGAGGGAATAATCCAGACGAGAAAACCCTCCCGTACACAACTCATACCATTAATCTCTAGATATAGAATATAGCAATATTTATACTTATCGATCTAGAATGCCAATATTCCCACTCAACCCCTAACTAAACGGAACTAGTACGTCGGGCGAAAAATCCAAACAAGGAACCCCCCATATATATACCATGCGTTCCGAATGATTAGGAGTGAAGTGTTAACATCATCATTCTAGTGTTAAATATAAATATGATCATATAGAGAGTTATGAACATATAGAGAGTTATGAACATAAGCAAGTCCTAATAAAAATAATTTACCTGCTCAAACAGGTGTGGGTAGTCGCGATGCACATCCTCCTCGCGCACCCATGAAGCCTCCTCAGCTCCTCTCCGGTTTCACTGAACTTTGACTAAGGGTATTTTCTTATTTCTAAGCTTCTTGTTCTCCTTAGTAAGAATACATATAGGAGTCTCAATCATAGTCAGATCATCGTAAATCTCGACCTTTGGTGCATCCAACACTCGCTGTGCCTCCTCATCGCGTAAATGCTTCTTAAGCATCGAAACATGAAAAACATCATATATGCCCGACATCGATGCTGGGAGAGCTAACCGATATCAAACGGCTCCAACGTGCTCCACAATCAAGAATGGCCCAATGTACCTCGGAGCAAGCTTCTCTCGTCTACCAAATTGCTGGACTCCCTTCATCGGCGATACCTTTAATAATACATATTCCCCAACTTGGAACTCTAAGGGTCATCGCCTCTGATCTGCATAACTCTTCTGACGGCTCTGTGCTACAAGAATGCGCTCTCGAATGACTGCTACTTTCTCCGTAGTCTGTCTCACAAGCTCCGGTCCAAGTAATAGGTTATCCTCTAGTTCTGCCTAACAAATAGGTGATCTACAGCGCCTCCCGTACAATGCTTCATACGATGCCATACCAATAGTTGTTTGATAACTATTGTTATAGGCGAATTCAATCAATGGAATATGGTCCTCCCAGCTGCCCTGAAAATCCATAATGTATGCCCGCAACATGTCCTCCAATACTTGGTTGACCCTCTCCGTCTATGGATCCGTCTATGGGTGAAAAACACTAGAATATGACAATGTACTACTAAAAGAATTTTGAAAACTCTTCCAGAAATGTGAAGTAAAAACTAAGCCTCGATCTGATATAATCGTATCTGGTACTCCAAGCAATCTCACAATCTCCTGGATAAATATCCTTGCATAAATATCAATTGTGTATGTCATTTTTTGCTGGTATAAAATGTGTTGACTTCGTCAACCAATCGACTATCACCCAAACTGAATCGTTCCCTTTCTTCGATCTCGGCAATCCTACAATGAAGTCCATAGAGATATTTGCCCACTTCGACTCCGGAATGGGTAAAGGCTGTAGGGTTCCTGCTAGTCTCTGATGTTCTACCTTCACTTGCTGGCAGGTAAAACACTTGGCCACATACTCAGCAATCTCCCTACGCATTCCGCTCCACCAAAAATGTCTCCTCAGGTCCTTATACATCTTCGTTGTGCCTGGATGTACTGCAATACCCTCTCTGCTGATGACGTGGCCTAAAAATCTAACCTCGGATAACCAAAACTCACACTTGCTGAATTTGGCATATAGCTGATGCTCCCGCAATGTTTGCAATGCTAGGCGAAGATGCTGCTCGTGCTTTGCCTCCGATCTCAAATAGATAAGGATATCGTCGATAAATACTGTCACGAACTGATCCAAGTATGGACGAAAAACCCGGTTCATCAAGTCCATGAATAATGCGGGTGCATTAGTCAGCCCGAACGGCATGACAAGAAACTCGAAAGACCCATAACGAGTCAGAAAGGCGGTTTTGGGGATATCCATCTCCCGCACTCGCAACTGATGATAGCCAGAACGAAGATCAATCTTCGAGAAGTGTTGCGCTCCCTGCAGCTGGTCGAACAAGTCATCAATCCTCGGTAGTGGATACCTATTCGGATAGTGGCTTTGTTCAACTCTAGATAATCTATACACAAACGCATACTACCGTCCTTCTTCACGAAGAGGACCGGTGCTCCCCACGGAGAATGACTCCGGCGAATAAAGCCCTGAGATAAAAGCTCGTCCAGCTAAGTCTGTAGCTCCCTCATCTCAGCAGGTGCCATACGATAGGGAGCTCGAGATATCGGTGTTGTGCCTGGCTGCAACTCAATGCAGAACTCAACCTCTCTCATAGGAGGTAACCCTGGTATGTCCTGAAAGACATCCTGAAAATCTGAGATCACTCTAGTCTTGCACAACTCAGCACTTTGATCCCTCAGCATCACCTCCTTGATATAAGCCAGAAATGACTTCGCAAACTGATTGCCTTGCGAGGTTGCTACAATCAACTCAGACCCATCGGACGCTCACAAGCTGACTGTTTTAGTAAAACAGCCAATACTGACATGGGATGATGATAGTCAATCCATATCGGAAATGACGTTGAAATCCGACATCCGCTACATGATAAGATCTATGAAAAACTCGGACTCATCTAGTCTGATGACACATCTCCTACAGATACTCTCTAATAGGGACACCTTCCCTAAAGGAATAGAGACGGACAACGGTATGTCTAAAGGAAGTGCTATAAGCTGAAGCCTATCTACGAAGGCATGAAAGATAAAAGAATGTGAAATTCCCGAATAAAACAAGGTCTGAGTTAGAAAGGAAATCACGAAGAAAGCTCCGCTCGCATCATGCTCACGCGGTACGGTTGCATAAACTTTGCCGGTGGCTTGCGCTTGTTGTGCTGCTGGTGGTGGAACGTATGGGTCCATCTGACCCCGAGGAATATTCTGAATAGCGCAATTCTGGCCTATTAGCCCTTAAGTCCTCGAAATAATAGGTAGTACATCTATCCTCCACTGGTGCGTAGCTGGCATACTGGCTGCTGACCCTGACTTCTGTCATGCTAGCCTTATACTGATGTATTATAAAAATCTTTTTTTGTCCGATCTTGCTACAATTATAACATGTACCCCGAATCCTATGCTGCTGTGGCGCTCTCGAATTATGTTGTCCTTGTTACTGGTGGTATAAATTCTTACCCCGCTACTGGAATTCTTTAGATCCTACAATAGGCCTCTTGTCCTTAACATTGTGACTATGCTAGTCTTAATTCCATAATTAATTACACACATATCTCTTTGCTCTAATCAGACTAGCTCTAATTGCTTGTCGAAAAAGTATACAAAATTTCCTAAATAAGTGATATTCGCTATTCCAATGAAAAATCTGAAGTCGGTGACACCCTCAGGTGCTATCCTCTAGTGATATCCTCTACGCTGAATACATCCAACTTCCACTTCGGTACTAGGTTGACGCGAAGATAATTTCATGCATTTCTTCCATTTATAGGCTGCACATGAATCCAGTGCGCCCTGAAACTATGGTGCTCTTAGTGTCTGATGTCTTTCTTACTCTTACAGAGCCAAACCTCCTATTCTGCGGCTCAAATAGCTGGTTGTGATGATGGTGTGACCATTGTATTTCCTCTACAATTGACGCGACTGATACAACTGGTGGTGAAACTCCAGAAAGTGGTATTGCTGGTATAAACGGATACAATACTCGCTCCTCGATTGCTGCAAAATCTTGTTGCAAATGACATCATGAAGTCGATCAGATACTATGGAGCCGGCTGCAGCTCGGGCCCTGCTTGCCTAGTTATCCAGGTACGAGTTTTACCTCGACCACATCCTCGTCCCGACATTAATAATATCAAGAGGAGAGCATATATATACATAACGATCACAATTAGTATTCATAACACATACTATTCACACAAATATTTTAAATCAACATAAAATAGCTGTCACGAAAAAAAAATTCGTAATTTTTGAATATACGTATATATCGTCCTCACTAATTCTAGGAATTCCTAGCAGACTCTATACATGATTCCTAGGAAACTCTATCCTAGCTCCACAATATGACACAGTAATGATCCTAAGGATCCTGGAACTAGAGCTCTAATACCAACTGTGATGTCCCTGGTTTTAACAAGGCTATAGTCCAAGGTGAAACCAAAGATGTCAAACCTGCCATGCACCCACACAGTGCAATAACAAGTTTCACTAATCACAGTAATATCCTCTAGTGGAGTCAAAAGAAGTGTAGGTACAAAACAGGCAAAATAAAGAAAATAAATACAATAGACATGATGAAGAAAGATATCTTATAAATAAAATCATGTCTCAACTTATTAAACTGAGATATAACAGATCTCTAAAATAAATATTAAATATCTCGATATGAGTCAACTGAAAATGTAACTAAGGCTTACTGCCTTTACAATATGAAAACAAAACTCTCTAATGTTTGAATGAAAATACAAAACTACAGTGGAGCCTCAAATGGTAAAATCATGTGACGGCGACTATGCTAGAACTCCGTCATCCTGCGCCTCTCCGAAACTTTGAGCTGACTGAAAGAGAAATTTAAAACAAAAAGAATAACAACAAGAGCGTCAGAGCGCTATAGCAAGATCACCTCCATCCGCCCCAGGGGAAGGGCTGCTAATTGAAGTGGAGGCTCTATCTATTAAGCATAGTCTACCGAAATCATTTTTCCCGTATCTAATGGAATTAATTTTTAGACACCTACAAATCGAGACGTAGTACGTCGAACGAAATAATCCAAACAAGAAAACCCTCATGTATATACCATCTATCATGAATTGTAAACATCTAAATATTAATACCGAACTAACAATAAATAATCTAAATGAATCAACAATTAGAAATACACAACACGAGACTGGTACGTCGAGCGAAATAATCCAAACAAGGAAACCCTCATATATATACCATATGTCTCAAATTGTGAATCGCTAATCACTGATCCCAACCTGAGAAAATAAAGAAAAATAGCAATAAAAGAGAATAAAGACATCAACATATCTTATTCATAATATCTCCCACTATCACAAGGAAGATAGAATGAATATCAGCATAAATCCGGTGTCAAATATAAAGTACCCTCGTCTATATGTTTTAGTAGCGAGTCAAAATATAACGGCACCCGCCAATGACTCGAGCTATCAATTAACTATCTCAATGTAATCCTCGTGCAAGATTACGTTACATAGCATTATCATGCTAATGGACTACCCCAGTAGGTATCCTAAACAGTATACACGGCTCATTAGTCTCATCGTGATCTCAGTGCGTAACATGAGTGCGGAACGGCCTACCATATAGGTATCCAAATAGACGGCTCACAAGCCTCATCGCACCCTTGTGCGGACGGACTGATACAAAGCATCCAAACCTGACTCAATGGCCTGTACATATGGAATATCGACGCACTACCCCATGTAGTACTGAGCTGAGCCCATCAACGATATCCATCTCGTGTATAAACTGTGAATATCTAGAATATCGACGCATTACTCCACGTAGTACTGAGCTGTGCCCATCAACAATATCCAACGTGTGTATAAATAACTCCAACTCAAGTGTAATTAACTCAACACTTGTCAAATTCCCCTTTGGGATACTCATATGTGTACTACGACACTATTCAGGTGTACTCGTGTGTATGCTACTACACTATTCGTGAATTTACGAGTAAGGAAGTGCGGCTCAAACCCGCAAACGTATCTCCAACAGATGCAAAATAAAAATTTAGGCAACAGCCTTAGTAGTCGACTATTATGAACATTAGTTGACTACTCTGCAAACACACAAATTCTATTATACTCAACTGGGCATGAGTAGCCGATTACTAAGCGCAGTAGTCGACTATTCTGTCAAGACACACATTCTTTCGCACACAAACTGTGCTTATATCAATTGTACATATCATAATGTTAAAATGAGATTTTATACTTAGCATATGCATCATGAATTATCTGAATCATCAAATTAAATTAATATATCTTCCAAATTAGGGTTTAACATCCTAATTAAATAATTTCTTCAATTATCTCATATATAAGCCAAGTGATAATTAACACATGATAAAACTACTCATGAATAGAGGTAAAATTTATTAAACATGTTTATCTTACTTAGGTATCACAAACCTAGGGTTTAAGCATGATTAATTAACATGAAAACGCAAAGAAATCTTCACGTAATAAATCAATTATTTCATATCAAGATATCTCAGCTTTACAAAATATATCATTAGTAAATTAAGCATATCTTTCTCTAGACAAACTCTGTTTAAGAATAGTTTTTCACTTTTGAAGACCAGATTCACATAGAAATCATTTGGCACTGGTTTGGTTTAGTTTGGAGTTTATTTGTTATCTCAAATTACCGCTAAAAGTTACACACGCTCAAGAGTTTTCAGGATATATTATTAGTAAATTGAGTATATCTTTCTCTATACAAGCTATTTTTAGAATGTCTTTCTGTTATAGAAACTAGATTCACATATCTTTCATTTGACACTATTTTAGTTTAATTTGGAGCTTATTTTCTATCTCAAATTTCAGTTAAATATTATATATGTGCAGCAGTTTTTCTCAGAAAAATATATATCACAAGATTAGTGTAGAAGAAGAGCCCCAATATTCAAATAACTAGGGTTTTCACAAGGTAGATCTTAGTTTACCAATTTAAAATGAAATTTATATTAATTCTAATCATCATGATCATTTTTCTCTCATAAACAAAGAAGAAAAACATGTAGATCTAACATTTGTTTACAATCTAACATTAAAAATCTATTCTTTTAACCCTCCAAGTTAATATTTAGACATGTAAATATAAATTAAACATCTAAACTACTTATTTAACTATGGAGATGGGTTTGGATGCAAGTGATCTTGCCTTATCATGTGTGCAAGCCTTTGAAACTGATGTGAAACGACTCCTCGTCGCCAAACATCCTAGATCTCGCCTTTTCCTCGCTTCTCTCCTCACAAGACGCTCCTAAAATCTCAACTTTAGGGATAGGGTTTGAGAGAGAGGAAGGGGGGCTACTAGGGTTTGAAACTCTAATAAAAGGATAATAATTTTTGTGAAAACACAGGTATATATATATATACGCAAACCCGAATTAAACCCGTTTGACCCGAACCAGGAAACCTAGTCTGACTGGGAAAAAGACCTTCGGTATTTTAGCTATAACTTTCTTATATGATCTCAGAATGAGGTGATCTAAGACTTGTTGGAAATTTGTTGAAGAGACCTACAACTTTTCTCTTTTAAGTATTTCTAGATTCTAACTGTATCAGTATGTAAAACCTATAAACTCTTAACTGGTCATTATTTCCAGATTTCTCTTCGTGCATGATTTGTGCATTTGCACTCATATATACACAAATCTATGTTGAATTGATCTCAAATCAATTCCTAGCATACTCAAATATTAATAAAATATATTTATCACCATATAACTCATTTATTATTATTTATCATAAAATATTCAAATTTTCGGGGTTTTACAGTTTGCCAGTTTGATCTAGGTGACCTTCGCTTGAGCTGAGGCTCGCTAGTTTGATTTGGGTGACCTTCGCTTGAGCAAAGTTTGCCAGTTTGATCCACGTGATCTCTTGAGTGGATTTGACTGATGTGCTGAAGTTCGCTACTTTCATAGTGAACCTCGCTCATCTTGTCAACACTTAGTTGGTTGTGATGACTTTCACTTATGAGTGAGATTCGCCCATGGCAAACTTCGCATCTGAGTGTGAAGACTTGTTTGATTTCTCTTGACCTTTGTCCTCTAACTCATTTTTTGTTTGCCTTCTGTGCAGTTTGTTACTCGAAGGCTCCTGTCGATCGCCATAACCATTATAGTCACGATGGGACTCGTGACTCTGAAGTGACGCACGCTTTTGACGGTAGCATCCCTTTGTTTCTAGAGGGAAGTGGCCAAGAAAGGATTGAGGCTATACGATCGGGGGATTATCAAACTTTGTGGGAGATGATCATAGACGCCAAGTTATCCATTCCCAAGGAGGATACATCGGGAAAGCCTCACTTTCTATTCGGGGATAACAATCCCAACAGCACCTCCATATTCAATTGGGAGAAGGATCATTGGTACTACACCCAAGGGGATCATCGCTATTACTTGCCGGCGATAGAGCATCAGGTATCTTTCATGTACTTGCTGCTCCTCGCCATGCCCCACCTCATGCACTATACTCTTACAAATAAAGAAGATAGTGTCTAGGTGGGCTCTTTGAAATATGATGGTGGCTTTTGTCAAGAGGGACTCTACAGGGTCAATGTCATAGGCCTGCGTCCGGGCTTCATTCATGAGGACGCAAGTTAACAATGTTGTTGTTGTCCCGAACGTCTTTGGGAATGAACTCGCCAAAATTGATGCACAATATCCTGATGGGGATACTAGATTTCCTAGTTGGATCAAATCAACGGATACCTAATAATGGACCCGTCTGGTGAATTTCGCTCTCGTCACTTTTGATTCTACCATTGCTCACGTTCCTTGGGCAGAATATCTATTCCCCAATATTAGTAAAAAGAGGAATGTAGACTCGATCCCTCCGGTGGCAGAGGCTAAAATTGGGACGTGAATTTTTAATGAAGGTCAAGTGCTACACACCGCTAAATCAGACGAATGTGGATTTCATGTGGGCGACAAATTCAAGAGCTTCCACCAGCAGGCGAAGGAGCCGATATCTGAGTTGGCTCTACTTGCAGGGTTTTTCTCGATCTGGTTGAAAGGTTGTGTTGTACCTTCCCGATCGAAGGATCGCATCTCTATTAAGGTGTTATTCCCTACTGTGTTACTCGTTGCTGGGTATAACTTTCCCCTTCTTCCGAAAATGGTTAGTTGCATATATCACGGACTCAGGGAATTGGCTACTGAATACCTAAAGTAGGAAGATAACAGTCCGTGAGATCAGGTCCCGAATCCTAGAGTAGAGTTACCATATGCGTATCTGGTGATATGGTTCACTTCACACTGCTCCTCATTAATATCGATTGCTGCACCAAGTGGAGAGGGTGTCTCATTGCTCCAGAGATATGAACGCTCGAAGTGGATGATCAAATACTCCGCAGGGGTTCGTAGACTTCTTCAGAACAAAGATCATTACTGCATTTTCTATTGTTTTCCCGAGATCGATGGTATAAGCCCTAGGGACGAGTTTGAAGATGGCACAATCAGCGAAGGTTTTACTTGCTTACCCAGCTGATGTTTCAGCTGGTTGGTCAATATCAGGCCAGATCACATCATTGCTAGGCTGAATGGGATTGAATGTTATATTGAGCCCTACTTGCCTTACCGATTCTCTCGTCAATTTAGATATGACCAGCTCTACGTTGGGAGTCCAAATCTAGGATTATTGAGCATGGGAAGCTTGGTGGATGGGGCTCGTGCTTGGTATCATTTTGTCGCTGGGGCTACGGGGACCAGATATTTTCTCCCCCATCACATACCCAACTGTTATATGATATTAGGGTTCTGCAAGTGGTATAGCAAAGTTATTGTTCCCAATCTCAACTTTCATGTGAATAAAACTGGGTCACGATGGATCACCGGGAGATATAGGGAGCGGTCTAAGAAAGCTTCAAAGAGTAAGACTCCTGAACTTCAAGATTTTCAAGCGGAAGGTGTGCCAGAGGATAAAGATTGGGAGGCACTGAGTGGGCATCCTGCTCCTCGAAGATCGATTAGTGTTAGCATCCGAGAACCATCTGAATCTGTGGTTTGTCAAGGAGCACTTGGCAGAGGCAGGGGAAAGAGGGGAAAGAGGTCATCGCAAGCTCATCCCTCTCAACAACCTTCAAAGAAACAATGTTTGGCTTTTAGAGCCTAAGCCTATACCCGGGGGTTCTTTAAGGATCAGAGAAGAGTCTCCTACGATTCCAGTACAGGAACCTAGAGCTGAACTCTCAAGTGAGTTCTACTCATGTGTTTGTATTAAGCTGTCTGAATTACGCTTAATTGATGTGCGCTTCTTATATGTAGGTAAAGAACCCATTCTTCTCGATCAAGAGGATCCAGATGATGAGGAGAAGGTGGATTACGAGGCCAACACTGACGCTTATTTTACTGAGCCTGACGATACAGGCTTCGAAGGTGACGTTGGCGGTTGTTCTTATATGCCAGGTATACTTTTCTTTGACCAATCTTGCGTAATTTCTTTGCTTCGATAATTGATGCTTCGTCTATCTCTTTAGCGGATGATGAATCCGGTTTGGAGACCATGGGTGGAGCAGATCCTACATCTCTTCCTACTAGTGGTGAGTTTGAGCCTGTGGCGGATTTTGACGGTGCTTCTGGTATCTTAGAGTCTAATCCAGCTGTCGATATGATAGTCGATCCTACTCCAGCACCCGTTTAGAAGCGTGGCATAAATTGGTTATTCTTGAGTCATCAAATGAAGATGATGATGCACCAGTCTCTTCGATTCGGTAGGAGTTGGAAGGGTAGCACCGCCGGGTTCTGACCTTGTTTTGATAAGGACCCGATCATAGAGGCGATTGCTTTTGATGAGCCAGCGTCTGTTGACTCAGAAGTTGCAACTGCGGGTATTAAAGTTGTGCCTCCAGATTTGCTGATGACCATGACACTAGTTGTGAGGACTGTCGTCCCATCAACTGAAGTGACGTCTGTGGCTTCTACTACGTCAGATGTTTACAATGTGTTGGCCACACTTGCTCCATACTTCCTATCAGGCGGTGAACAAATGCGGGTTCTACCAACTTCTTTCTCAATAACCATAGATGCATTGGTGGTTTCTGCAAGAGCAGGTCCTTCAAGTCGTGTGGAGATTCCCCAATCTCCCAATTCTGATGATTTGATTGAGTTGGAGATTCATATCCTGACTGAGAGCTTGGTGAACTTGTTCAACCGAAGCGTTGAACCCGCTTTGACTATGTAGACAGGCTTATCTGCTCGTACTCTTGCCTTGTTCAGGAATCAGCTTGGCCTTCTGACATCGGTCGCATGCCCTGCACGTACTGAACTATTCAAGATGTTGATCGATGAAGTTGAGCTTCAGTTTCAAGAATTGCAACAGCTTCGTGCGGCTGATGTTGATGGCATTGCTAAGCTTGAATTCCATCAGCTCTCGGTGAAGCACCGTGAGGTTGAAGAATCTGCCCGCAAAGAAATGGAGCTGATTAAGATGAGGCTTCAAGGGTTAAATGATAGCCTTGCATCGGTTGATGGCAATCAAGCAGAGCTTCAAAATGCCATTCTGGAGAAAGAAGCTATCATCAACGAGGCTAAGGCGGTCATTGCTGCAGTTCAAGCACGGTTGGAAGCGGCTCAATGATAGAAAGAGGAGCTTGAACTTAAGTCAACTAACTTGGCTTAGGAGTGGGATCTCAAGGTCACGGAGCTTGAGGCTGAGATGAAGAGGCTGGCAGCTGTTAGAACCCAAGCTACTACCATTGATCCTAGGGCTCTGAGGGAGAGGGCCCAAAAGAATGCTCACCAAGCTAGTGATTCTAGGATAGTTGAATGTATTGTGCGAATATACTCTTTTTATCCTTATTCCCTTTAAAAATCTTTGTAACTAGTTAGCTCTTTCAATAATAAAAGAATTTTTATCTCCTTTAATATATATATGATAGAGGTGCAATGTTAACGTATCGTAGTGACATCTTTGCTGGGGAGAAAAAATGATAGAATCAAATTGATAGAGATGTAGTGTTAACATATCAATTTTGATCACGTTGGCACTGTTCAGAAGTGTAATGTTAACATGACAGTGTTAGGGTATTTGACAGAGGTGTAATGTTAACGTGTCAAATAAAATGACCAACAGATGTGTAATGTTAACCAGTTGGTTTTGAAGGAGTCCAAAGGACGACTACCATTTGGAAGTTTAGTGTTAACTTAATGGTAGAAAATTGATCATAATATTTTATTACACTTTTATATTCTTATTATCTATTTTATTTGAATAAATATATCTGCTAGTAATAATTTTTATCCTAATTTGCAGGTCATATAGAATTATTGAATAAGAGCTCAAATAAAGATTATTTCGAGCCCAAAAGATCTCTAATGAAGACCAAAATTCCTAATCCAAAGCCCACAACTAAGTTTAGAAGCAAAATCTCAGCACTCATCACTTTCTTGATCAGAATTATTAATAACTTGGCTTGTAATTGATAATCAAATCAAATATGAAAAAATAATAAAGTCAAATCCGTGCTCATGATGGTCAACCGCAAAGAAAAGGCGATATCTCCCAATTCGAAAGTATACTTTAACATATTATATATAAAAATCACCTATCTCGACAAGACAGAGCCATCCAAACTGGGAGATTCTAAAAATTTCATGAGCAGCAGCGGGTTATGATAGAAATCTAAATTTAATTGATATATATTCAATTATTTGAATGTCAAGCTAAATTCTAAGAAGCTCAAGAGCATTTAAGAGAAGCCTAATAGTCTTAATGAATTAAATACAAAAAAAATAAAATCCACAAAATCCAACTCTCAAGTAATGAATCAATGGTGTAGATTATTTTGAGAGATCCTATGGTTATGCGGGGTTAAGCCAAATCCTATGGTTGTGAGAGTTACTTGGGGGCCAAGATAAATCTAAGGGTTGTGAGAGATTCTTATTATTTATAAATAGAGAGATAGAGTGAGGGCTTAAAGAATATGAAAAATTTTATAAAAACTCTATTTAGAGAGGAGGGTTACTCTTAATTGAGAAGACCTTTTAAAATTATAACTTTATTGTAATTAATAAAAGAATAATTTCATCTCTTCACATATTTCTTTTCTTCTCTTTATTTGTTGATGAAGATGAAGATGAAGATGAAGATTTGGCTTCAAGAGGCTAGAACCGCCTTAGAATGTAAGTTTTTCCTTTTATTTTTATTTTCTTGTAATATTATTTTTCTTGTTTTAGATATTCAATGGGCTAGAACCCTCTTATTTTAGATTTATTTTGATGCTTTATAGAGTAGATTTACTTTCATATCTTTATTTTAATACTATTTTCTTGCATTTTTATTTTGTAGTATAGATTTATATTCTTGCATAGTTTAGATTTTCTTTTATGTTCTTTTCTTTTTGTTCATAGTTTAGATTTTTACTTCTTTGTTCTTATTTTTCTTTTATAGTTAGTTTTTATTTTCATTCTCTTCCTCTTATTCTCTCTAGTCTAGATTTTATTTCTTTATTTTTATTTTCTAAGATGTGGAACTAAATATTATAGGAATTCTAGAATTGTATGAAACTAGTTTGATTTCTTTTATAATTTGTGAATTATTTTTTATGCTTAAAATGATCATGTTTAGGATAATCAACTAGAGAACTAATTGGTAGAAGAAGAATTTGATAATCTATGCTTATTTTGAGTGGTTTGATAGGTTATACTTATAAATTCTAGAATTAATATCTAGTTGTTATTCTTTTCATGAATGTTAATTTTACTTGGATGATAATTTGATAGGTTATGCTTTATTTAAGTGGTTTGATAGTCTATACTTAATAAATCTTATGTAAAATGTGATAAAAGAGAATAGTTCATAAATTCTAAGTGAAATTGACTAGTGAATTCAATTCTAGAATCCTCATATCTCTAATTGAGTCCTTCATCTTTTACTTTCTTGATTTTCTTTTTATTCTTAATTTTTTTATTGTTTTTAATTTTATTTTCCTCTATTTCTTCATCTTTCTTTCTCTTCTCTTAATCTAATTTTATTTTTATTTGCATATAATCACAACCACTCTCTTTATCTCTGCACAATCTCATTTATAACTCCTAATTGTCGCACACATAACTTATGAACCAATTTTAATTATTTTCTACAATACTAACCAATTTTAATTATTTTCTACAATACCTTTCTCGTGGGATTCGACATCTTTCTATACTATAACTTGATAGTTGTGCACTTATAACTTAGATTTTATTTTATTTCTTATCAAGTTTTTGACAATACGGGAAGGTGCTTGTAATTAGAATTTTTCTATTTTGGTTCTTTGATTTGTGTGTTTTAGTGTGAAGGAACAACTTTGAAGGAGAAGGTTGAAGGTTAGAGAGAAGATTTGCTTGAAAAGGTAAGTTCTCTTTCTAGTATTTTCAATTCCACCCTTAGTTAGGCTTTTCATATTAGGGACAATTAGGAGTTAATAGAAACAAAACAAAAAGAATTTCTTTTGTCAACCCTTATAAAATCTACTCTCTACTTAAACAACTACTAACAAGATAATAAATTCAAATAAGAGCTCACTCTCTAACATTTGTTTGTTTGTTTGTTTGTTGACTCTAAATAAAAAAAGAAAAATATTTTACTTTTGCATCCTTTGTAGTTGGTTTTAATTCCTAGGGTTGCATTGCATAGAGTTAGTAGGAATTCACCTAAGTAATTTGAATATATTGATTTAACAATCACTTGAAAATACTCTTAAGGGCAATACCCTCTAATCAAGATAAGGTGAGGGATTTCATCATTATTTTCTTAGCCCACAAATCGCTAATTCCTCACTACACAAATCCAAGCCTTTTAAAACTCATTAAGACAATAGCCCCTAAGGACTCGAGCTCATTAAGGAACAAGAAACCCTTAAGTGAATCGATTTAATTTTACTTAAATCAGTTGGTGTCTAATGCAAGGTTTAGGGGTTGCGTAAAGCACTCCGTAAGGAACGAGGTACTTAATTGGTCATTGACCTCCCTCTAGTACTATCCTTACCTGACTAACTGACCGAGTGAACTTCAATCTTTTCACTGAAGGAGTTTTTGGTTAGGAGCTAGTCTAGTTGAGTCTAGGCTTAACCCTAAAAATTAAGGGTGATTGTTTCAAAGTCATTGCTCTTGATTTGTTTTAGTTAGGTTTTTCTTTTTATTCTCCTTTTCTTCTCTCATTAATCTTTTAGGTCTTTTAGTTTTTCCTTAAAAAAGGAAAAAAACTTAACTAATTTTATTTTGCTTAGAACTTTTTCCAAAAATTTTTAAGAAAAAATTTATTTTGGTGTATGCAAGTTTGTCTTAGGGATAATACCAATCATTTAATCTGTGTTGAACTAATTTTTGAGACTAAACCAATGGAAAATCCTAATCCACCTGTTCTTCAAGACATATATTATCCCGAAGAAGAGAATGAATCAGAACTAGTTTTCACAGAGGCGGACGTAAATTTGTCTGATCTTAATTTTGAAGAACTTTTTGCTGATGAACCTAGGTTCCTAGAAAATATAGAACAACCAGACTTTCATACCTCGACCATGAATCTTGGGTTTGAGAAACTTTTTAAAGAAGAACTGGTTGTGTTAGGACAAACTTTCATTAATGAGGAACCTAAGTTCAAATCTGAGACTTGCTTTTTGCCTGATCAACATCAAAAATTCAAAATGCATAACACCATTCATACCTATTTTCAACTGCTGCAGAAATTATTGAAAACTTCGAAGTATACAGAATTTAAGCACATTTTTGAGTTTATCATTTTAGAGTTCTTTAAAATCCGGGGTAGGATTTTCAGCAATAAGGTAGGATTTGATGTAGAGTACAAGTTTTTCATGTTCAATTTTTAGTCTACATCTTCACTCTTTGTCTCATAATAATAAGAATAATAAAAGAATTTATTCTTCTCTTATTTGAGAGTTTCTTGTTCTTTTGAAAAAAAGAAGAAGAAAAAAGAAAGAAGGAAAACAAAGAAGAAAAAAATGGAAAAATAGGATATGAAAAAAAAAGAAAACAAAACAGAAATAGAAGAAAATTTTGACTTCATCCTCCTCATACCAAAGGTAATTACAGATTTTATTATTTCATCATTGTTCTAGGTCAATCGAACAAATGTAAGTGATTCATTTCTTATCTGCTTTAATTTGTGCATCATAGAGTTTGCATTGAGGACAATGAAAAATTTAGGTGTGGGGATGGGGACTAGTCATTTTTCCTTTTATTTTATCATTTTAAATTCTTTTCACTTCTTTTTATGTCATATTTTTCTTTTCTTTTTTTTCATAAAAAATTGTCACTTGCCTACTTAAATAGAGTTAATTAATAATTTATCTATTTGATAAATTTTAAAATTTCTAATCCTTTGTTAGTTTTATACTCAAGTTAACCTTTTATGATAACTCTAAATAATTTTCTTAAGAAATGAATTTCAAAGTAGTATACTTCACTATAGTCCAACGTAGACTTTTAATTAAGATAATGAAATTTTTGCATGCTTAGCTTAGAGTGGAAAACAAATTTCTCAAGTTCCTTAATCTAAATATTTTTCAAAAAATATATATATACATATACTCATATATATTTTAAAAATTAATATTAACAAAAAGAAGAGTGTGAAAAATAGGTACTAATAAAAATTCTCTTGAACTCTAAGGTGGTTCTATATTACTAAGTCTAAGTTGACTGAGTGATTAAGCCCGAGGAGTATTTGCCTACTTAATGACCTAAGCCCAATTGGGTTAGGATCCATTAATCCAAAACTCGTTAAATGGTCACGTAGAAAGCTCGATCAATTAGAACAAAACCACCAAGGAATAAAGAGTGTTAAAAATATAATATATATATATATACACTAACAATTTTTTATATATAGTTATATTTGTATATATGTTTTGAAAAATAAATTGATTAAGAGACTTGAATATTATTTAAAATAAAGAGTTAGCATATTCTTTTCAAAACTTTTAATTAAATTTCTAAGTTAGAATTGATTTTGTATAACTATAATAAAAAGATTTTCTAAGAGATTTACTTTGGAGTTATACATAAAAATATTTTCTTGAGTAAAAACTAGCTATTATTGGATTGTTTAAAGGCATCAAGTGAATTAATTATTCATTGACTTCTTTAAATTGGCAAGTTGATCGAATTTTATGGGTATATTCACTGTAAACCCTCACAAGACTACAACTCGTCCTCTAGGATAACCTAGGCGTTTAAAGGCTTGTCGTATGCACTAAATATAATCGCGATTCCTGCGAAAGTGAGTTAGGATTTTTCTTTCTTTTCTTTTTATTTTTATTTTCTTTTCTTTTCTTTTTTCTTTCTTTCTTTTTCTTTCTTTGCCAGAGGACTAACAAAACTTTAGGAGTGGGGGTATTTGATCATCATATTTTATTGCACTTTTATACCCTCATTATCTATTTTATTTGAATAAATATATCTACTAATAATAATTTGCAGGTAATATAGAATTATTAAATAAGAGCTCAAATGAAGATTATTTCGAGCCCAAAAGATCTCTAATGAAGACCAGAATTCCTAATCCAAAGCCCACAACTAAGTTTATAAGTAAAATCTCAGCACTCATCATTTTCTTGGTCAGAATTATTAATAATTTGGCTTGCAATTGATAATCAAATCAAATATGGAAAAAAACAAAGTCAAATCTGAGCTTAGGATGGTCAACCGCAAATAAAAGGCTATATCTCCCAATTCGAAAAGCAGAATTTAATATATTATATATGAAAATCGCCTATCTCGATGAGACGGATCCATCTAAATTGGCAGATTCTAAAAATTTTATTAACAGTAGCGGGTTATGATATAAATCCGAATTTAATTGATATATATTTAATTATTTGAAGGCCAAGCTAAATTCTAAAAAGCCCAAGAGCATTTAAGAGAAGCTCATAAGTCTTAAATGAATTAAATACAAAAGAAATAAAGCTCACAAAGCTCTTCTCTCTAGTAAGGAATCAATAATATAGATTATTTTGAGAGATCCTATGGTTATGAGGGGCTAAGCCAAATCCTATGGTTGTGAGGGTTACTTGGGGCCCAAGATAAATCTAAGGGTTGTGAGAGATTCTTGTTATTTAAAAATAAAGGGGTAGAGTGAGGGCTTAAAAAATATAAATTTTTTATAAAACTCCATTTGGAGAGGAGGATTACTGTTAATTGAGAAGACCTTCCAAAATTATAACTTTGTTGCAATTAATAAAAGAGTTTTTTACCTCTTCATATTTTTTCTTCTCTTTATTTATTGATGAAGATGAAGATTTGCCTTCAAGAAGCTAGAACCCTCTTGGAATGTATGTTTTTCCTTTTATCTTTTATTTTCTTGTAATATTTTCTTTTCTTATTTTAGATATTCAAGGGACTAGAACCCTCTTATTTTAGATTTATTTTGATACTTTATAGAGTAGATTTACATTCATGTCTTTATTTTTGCACTATTTTCTTGCATTTTTATTTGTAGTATAGATTTATATTCTTGCATAGTTTAGATTTTTTTATGTTCTTTTCTTTTTGTTCATAGTTTAGATCTTTACTTCTTTGTTCTTATTTTTCTTTTTGTAGTTAGTTTTTATTTTTATTCTCTTCCTTTTATTCTCTCTAGCCTAGATTTTATTTCTTTGTTTTTATTTTCCAAGTTGTGGAACTAAATCTTGTAGGAATTCTAGAATTGTATGAAACTTGTTTGATTTCTTTTATAATTTGGGGAATATTTTTTGTACTTAAAATGATCATGTTTAGGATAATCAACTAGAGAACTAATTGGTAGAAGAAGAATTTGATAATCTATGCTTATCTTGAGTGGTTTGATAGGTTATGCTTATGAAGTCTAGAATTAATATCTAGTTGTTATTCTTTTCATGAATGTTAATTTTACTTGGATGGTAATTTGATAGCTTATACTTTTCTTAAATTGTTTGATAGTCTATGCTTAATAAATTTAAAGTAAAATGTGATAAAAAGATAATAGTTCATAAATTCTAAGTAAAATTGACTAGTGGGTTCAATTCTAGATTCCTCATATCTCTAATTGAATCTTCCATCTTTTACTTTCTTAATTTTTCTCATTGCTTTTTATTTTTCTTTATTTATTTCTTGATTTTATTTTCCTCTATTTCTTCATCTTTCTTTCTCTCCTCTTAATCTAGTTTTGTTTTATTTGCATATAATTACAACCTCTGTCTTTATCTCTCCACAATCTCATTTATCACTCCTAATAGTCACACACACAACTTATGAACCAATTTTGATTATTTTCTACAACACCTTCCTCGTGGGATTCAACATCTTTCTATACTATAACTTGATAGTTGTGCACTTGTAGCTTAGGTTTTATTTATTTGCTATCAAAAATCTATGAAAGTGTAATGTTAAATAAGCGATTTTTAGAAAAAGCAGATTGATAGAGGTGTAATGTTAACGTGTCAAATCCGAAAAGACAAGTCAACAGAGGTGTAATACCGGTTGACGAAATGGTCCCGCAGAGGTGTAATGTTAGCCGATTGGATCACTTAAAGGGAAACCGTTTGGAGGTGTATTGTTAACATGACGGTAATATGACATTTAGAGTCAAACAGAGTTGTAGTATTAACATGATGACTCATTGGGGATTTTGATTGGATTTTAGATCAAGATGATAAAAAATGCGGGTCGAGAACTTATTCCCATGGTCAGAGGTGGAAACTTAAACATGACAAAAATCTCTGTGGGAAGATAATGTTGGCCAAGATCAAGGATAATATTTCTTATGAAACTTCCCGTTGATTGGCGCCATGAGCCTATTGCCATTTTGGTTAATTAGATGATATGCTCCATTTGAGTAGACTGTCTCTACTATGAATGAACCTTCCCATTTGTGTTAGAATTTACCTTTAGTCTTGTGCTTCATGACCATGTGTCGACAAATAGCTAAGACTAGGTCGCTGTTTGGTGTAAAAATATCCTCTCGGATTTGTATTGGTCGAGTTGTTTGTTACAAATCAAGAATTGGCTTTTTACAACAGAAGCGGAGGGAAGGCCCTTCTTGTTTAACGTGGGTTCGTCGGTAGCGGTAGGACGCCTCCCTCGATGCTCGAATCGAGTTTGCTTCCCTTGGACGATCCGATCGACGTTGCGGCCGAGCTTCAGTACGCAGTAGAAGCTCCGGCGTGGTTGAGTTCGGATAGGGCTACGATGCAAGAGTTTGCAAAGAGCTCAAGAGCCTCCAGATCTGAGAATTCAGATTAAGACCTCCCCTAAAAATATATGCCGACCTCCCTCTCATGTGGAGATGGTGGCTTATAAATAGGCAAAGAGAGGCATGGCCACTTCCTTAATTTGTGGGATATGGCCATGCCCAGTTGAGGAGAGCCATACCCCAAGTGGGATGTGACCACTGTGAGGGGAGCCATGCCCTCTGCGGGATGTGACCACTATGGGATGTGACATCTCCCATGCTGCAAGTGGGCAGTCTTGGGAAGCCTGCGGGCGAGCTTGCCTTATGCAAGGCGAGCTTCAAGCATCTTGGGTGGTGGCGACTTCTGCCCGGTAGCGGCGTAGGCGGCTTGGTCTTTGGCGGGCTCTGGCATGCAGGCGAACCAAGGTCTGCAGGCGAGCTTCAGGCCTTCTTCCAAGCAGGCGAGTTGGCGAATCCGCAGACGAGCTTGGTCTTTGGCGGGCTCTGGCATGCAGGCGAGGTTGGTGAGCTTCGCCGCTGTGGGCGAACCTCGTCAAACCACTGTTGTGGGCGAGCCTCGTCAAACCATCGTTTGTGGGCGAGCCTCGTCAAACCATCGTTTGTGGGCGAGCCTCGTCAAACCATCGTTTGTGGGCGAGCCTCGTCAAACCATCGTTTGTGGGCGAGCCTCGTCAAACCATCGTTTGTGGGCGAGCCTCGTCAAACCATCGTTTGTGGGCGAGCCTCGTCAAACCATCGTTTGTGGGCGAGCCTCGTCAAACCATCGTTTGTGGGCGAGCCTCGTCAAACCATCGTTTGTGGGCGAGCCTCGTCAAACCATCGTTTGTGGGCGAGCCTCGTCAAACCATCGTTTGTGGGCGAGCCTCGTCAAACCATCGTTTGTGGGCGAGCCTCGTCAAACCATCGTTTGTGGGCGAGCCTCGTCAAACCATCGTTTGTGGGCGAGCCTCGTCAAACCATCGTTTGTGGGCGAGCCTCGTCAAACCATCGTTTGTGGGCGAGCCTCGTCAAACCATCGTTTGTGGGCGAGCCTCGTCAAACCATCGTTTGTGGGCGAGCCTCGTCAAACCATCGTTTGTGGGCGAGCCTCGTCAAACCATCGTTTGTGGGCGAGCCTCGTCAAACCATCGTTTGTGGGCGAGCCTCGTCAAACCATCGTTTGTGGGCGAGCCTCGTCAAACCATCGTTTGTGGGCGAGCCTCGTCAAACCATCGTTTGTGGGCGAGCCTCGTCAAACCATCGTTTGTGGGCGAGCCTCGTCAAACCATCGTTTGTGGGCGAGCCTCGTCAAACCATCGTTTGTGGGCGAGCCTCGTCAAACCATCGTTTGTGGGCGAGCCTCGTCAAACCATCGTTTGTGGGCGAGCCTCGTCAAACCATCGTTTGTGGGCGAGCCTCGTCAAACCATCGTTTGTGGGCGAGCCTCGTCAAACCATCGTTTGTGGGCGAGCCTCGTCAAACCATCGTTTGTGGGCGAGCCTCGTCAAACCATCGTTTGTGGGCGAGCCTCGTCAAACCATCGTTTGTGGGCGAGCCTCGTCAAACCATCGTTTGTGGGCGAGCCTCGTCAAACCATCGTTTGTGGGCGAGCCTCGTCAAACCATCGTTTGTGGGCGAGCCTCGTCAAACCATCGTTTGTGGGCGAGCCTCGGTTGAATGTCGAAGCCACGCTTGGCGAACCTCGGTTGAATGTCGAAGCCACGCTTGGCGAACCTCGGTTGAATGTCGAAGCCACGCTTGGCGAACCTCGGTTGAATGTCGAAGCCACGCTTGGCGAACCTCGGTTGAATGTCGAAGCCACGCTTGGCGAACCTCGGTTGAATGTCGAAGCCACGCTTGGCGAACCTCGGTTGAATGTCGAAGCCACGCTTGGCGAACCTCGGTTGAATGTCGAAGCCACGCTTGGCGAACCTCGGTTGAATGTCGAAGCCACGCTTGGCGAACCTCGGTTGAATGTCGAAGCCACGCTTGGCGAACCTCGGTTGAATGTCGAAGCCACGCTTGGCGAACCTCGGTTGAATGTCGAAGCCACGCTTGGCGAACCTCGGTTGAATGTCGAAGCCACGCTTGGCGAACCTCGGTTGAATGTCGAAGCCACGCTTGGCGAACCTCGGTTGAATGTCGAAGCCACGCTTGGCGAACCTCGGTTGAATGTCGAAGCCACGCTTGGCGAACCTCGGTTGAATGTCGAAGCCACGCTTGGCGAACCTCGGTTGAATGTCGAAGCCACGCTTGGCGAACCTCGGTTGAATGTCGAAGCCACGCTTGGCGAACCTCGGTTGAATGTCGAAGCCACGCTTGGCGAACCTCGGTTGAATGTCGAAGCCACGCTTGGCGAACCTCGGTTGAATGTCGAAGCCACGCTTGGCGAACCTCGGTTGAATGTCGAAGCCACGCTTGGCGAACCTCGGTTGAATGTCGAAGCCACGCTTGGCGAACCTCGGTTGAATGTCGAAGCCACGCTTGGCGAACCTCGGTTGAATGTCGAAGCCACGCTTGGCGAACCTCGGTTGAATGTCGAAGCCACGCTTGGCGAACCTCGGTTGAATGTCGAAGCCACGCTTGGCGAACCTCGGTTGAATGTCGAAGCCACGCTTGGCGAACCTCGGTTGAATGTCGAAGCCACGCTTGGCGAACCTCGGTTGAATGTCGAAGCCACGCTTGGCGAACCTCGGTTGAATGTCGAAGCCACGCTTGGCGAACCTCGGTTGAATGTCGAAGCCACGCTTGGCGAACCTCGGTTGAATGTCGAAGCCACGCTTGGCGAACCTCGGTTGAATGTCGAAGCCACGCTTGGCGAACCTCGGTTGAATGTCGAAGCCACGCTTGGCGAACCTCGGTTGAATGTCGAAGCCACGCTTGGCGAACCTCGGTTGAATGTCGAAGCCACGCTTGGCGAACCTCGGTTGAATGTCGAAGCCACGCTTGGCGAACCTCGGTTGAATGTCGAAGCCACGCTTGGCGAACCTCGGTTGAATGTCGAAGCCACGCTTGGCGAACCTCGGTTGAATGTCGAAGCCACGCTTGGCGAACCTCGGTTGAATGTCGAAGCCACGCTTGGCGAACCTCGGTTGAATGTCGAAGCCACGCTTGGCGAACCTCGGTTGAATGTCGAAGCCACGCTTGGCGAACCTCGGTTGAATGTCGAAGCCACGCTTGGCGAACCTCGGTTGAATGTCGAAGCCACGCTTGGCGAACCTCGGTTGAATGTCGAAGCCACGCTTGGCGAACCTCGGTTGAATGTCGAAGCCACGCTTGGCGAACCTCGGTTGAATGTCGAAGCCACGCTTGGCGAACCTCGGTTGAATGTCGAAGCCACGCTTGGCGAACCTCGGTTGAATGTCGAAGCCACGCTTGGCGAACCTCGGTTGAATGTCGAAGCCACGCTTGGCGAACCTCGGTTGAATGTCGAAGCCACGCTTGGCGAACCTCGGTTGAATGTCGAAGCCACGCTTGGCGAACCTCGGTTGAATGTCGAAGCCACGCTTGGCGAACCTCGGTTGAATGTCGAAGCCACGCTTGGCGAACCTCGGTTGAATGTCGAAGCCACGCTTGGCGAACCTCGGTTGAATGTCGAAGCCACGCTTGGCGAACCTCGGTTGAATGTCGAAGCCACGCTTGGCGAACCTCGGTTGAATGTCGAAGCCACGCTTGGCGAACCTCGGTTGAATGTCGAAGCCACGCTTGGCGAACCTCGGTTGAATGTCGAAGCCACGCTTGGCGAACCTCGGTTGAATGTCGAAGCCACGCTTGGCGAACCTCGGTTGAATGTCGAAGCCACGCTTGGCGAACCTCGGTTGAATGTCGAAGCCACGCTTGGCGAACCTCGGTTGAATGTCGAAGCCACGCTTGGCGAACCTCGGTTGAATGTCGAAGCCACGCTTGGCGAACCTCGGTTGAATGTCGAAGCCACGCTTGGCGAACCTCGGTTGAATGTCGAAGCCATTGCTTGGCGAACCTCGGTTGAATGTCGAAGCCACGCTTGGCGAACCTCGGTTGAATGTCGAAGCCACGCTTGGCGAACCTCGGTTGAATGTCGAAGCCACGCTTGGCGAACCTCGGTTGAATGTCGAAGCCACGCTTGGCGAACCTCGGTTGAATGTCGAAGCCACGCTTGGCGAACCTCGGTTGAATGTCGAAGCCACGCTTGGCGAACCTCGGTTGAATGTCGAAGCCACGCTTGGCGAACCTCGGTTGAATGTCGAAGCCACGCTTGGCGAACCTCGGTTGAATGTCGAAGCCACGCTTGGCGAACCTCGGTTGAATGTCATGTTTACTCTAGGCAAACAATGTGTTGGAGGTTGGATGGACTTGTGCCTACACGATCATATCCAATGGAGGATGGGAGGAATAGTGGAGTGAAGCAATGCAATTCAAGTCAAGATTCAAAATCAAGCTTCATCCGCAACCAAGACAAGCTTATTGTAGATCTCAAGCTTGGGTACATTAGTTTAGGTTTATACTTGTGTGTTTATACTTAGAGCTCAAGATTCAAACACACACACATTTATTTTGATTTATCACCATTTTGGATTATAGACTTAACGATATGATTTTATATATTTTCTCAAGTTTATAAATCCATTGGAAAGTGTTTCAAAACGTGTTTGAAAATTATCTCAAGTTTATATCTTTTCAAACATGCACGAACATGCACGCATGCACACTTTTTTGTTTCTATTGCAAAACAAGTTAAAATTGAGAATTTATAGTATTCATGGTTCATTGACTTTATCATATTAATTTATATCTTATATAAATTCCATAAACCAAGTCACAAGATCTCAATACTTGTTCATGTTCAAAATCATGTTTTTCACATATCATTATTTTTCATGTTTTTGCAAAACAGATGAGTTTTAACAATTGGAAAATGCAATTTAAAAATTTCTTCGTTTACATGTTTATCTTTATATATACAAACATTTTCGCAATTTTACTAATTTTGGAGTTGTTTTGTTATTTTCAATTGAATTTACAAAAGAAGTTTTCAGCAGTTTTTTAGAAACTATTTATTTGTGTTTAAATATTTATTTCTCACAAATGGGAAGTGATATTTAAGAAATTATTTTTGTAACATGTTCATCTATATCTTTATAACCTTCCTTAAATATTTCATAATATTTGGAGTTGATTTACTATGTCAAATTGATTTTACAATGTCAAGCATTTGTACAGTTTTTCAGAATCTGAAATATCTGTCTTGAAATAATTATTTATCATAAATGGGAAGTGATATTTTAGAAATTCTTTCTCTAAAATGTTTATCCACATGTTTAGAAATTGCCCTCAAAATTAAATGATTTTTGGAGTTGATTTGTTATTTTTAATTAATTTTATAAAACCAGATATACAAATTTCCGAATGCTAGATTTTGGGGTATTTTGGTCTTTTCAGCCTATAACGGCTAGTAACGGCTAGTTTTATTTTTGAGCATTTTTGCTAGAATTTATTGGATTTTAGGCTTTGAATCTTCATCCTATATATACCCCATGCCCTCATTTATTTCAGTAATAATCAAGAAGATTTTAAACATGTTTTTAAAGAGTTTAAGTGTTTGTTTAGTTTGTTTAGAAGTTTAGTTTGTGAAGAAACTTTTACAAGAGCTTGAGGAGATCATCCTTTGTGTTTGAGCATTCAACTCTTCTCCTTCTCTCTTGTCATCTAGAGAAGTTTTTCTAAACTCATATCTAGCGATTTATATGTTTGATTTTTATTTCCATAAGCTAGAATTTATTGGAGTTTAGTTTTGATTATTTCTCTTTGTCTACACACACAACCATTGAGCTTATAGTATTTGCATACATTGTATAATTTGAGTTGTGGGTAGTGTGACTTAGAGAGTGAGCTACATTGAGTTCTCATCCATTGTAGAGAACAAAATTTGTATTTGCGAGCTTATTGTGAGGACTCACATTGTAATACACAAGGACACCGAGAGAAGTGTGCGGTGAGAGACGGGGTTGTCCCAAGGGGAGTGGCATCAATAGTAAAGCCTAGAGAGAGGTAGTAAATCCGAGCACTTGTGGGAAACACGGGCTTGAGACCGACACTTAGAGGGTGAGGTTGTGTGATTGCAATTGTGAGAGATTGTAAAGTTTTCGGTGAGCTAGAAAACCGAATGTGTAGATGTTGTAAACGTTATTCGGGTGAGCGTAGAAAACCCGGTTGTGATAGTGGAGATCTCCTCGGCGAGGAGGCGGAGATGTAAGTCGTGGGGACCGAACTCCGTGATCATATCGTTTGTTTGTGTTTGCTTGGCATTCATTTCTATTTGTGCTTATTGCCTATTTCGCCAATTTTTTATTGATCATTTCATCATCTATTTTGTTTACTATTGCTTACATATCATTGCATATAATCTTGTTGAATATCATTCTTGCTAGGATATAATTTGTTAATTAGTTTTAATTGGCATTAATTCGAATTAGATTAGCATATTGCCCTATTCACCCCCCTCTAGGGCAATTTCAATTGGTATCAGAGCTTGGTGCTCTTTGATTAGAGGCTTAACAACCTAGAGTCAAGGATCCAAGTTAGTATATTGCTAATCTAGTTTTGTGATTTTTATATATTGCTTGCATAATACATTGATTATGGATATGCGTTGTGCACCTTGTTTAGGCTACGATCCACATGTTGCTCCTTTGTTTAATAATTTTCCTTATGCACAATGGATGTTTAGATTTAAATTATTTGCTAGATCTAAATATATAGATATATGGGAAATCATTGAATGTGCATATGTTGTGCCCAACTTTGATAAATCTAAATGGAGCACAAATGATAAAAGATTTTTATTATGAACAAGATTTTGTTAGAATTTTTGCTTAATGCTTTTGATCATTCTATTTCTAACAAACTTGCTCATTTTGATAGTGCTTACAAATTATGGAAATTTATAGAAGCACATCAAGGTGACTTGGAGAAGATTCGATGCGCATTGGCGGAATCAACTTCAAGCAAGGTTGGAGCATCATCATCATCATCATCATGCACACGGCCACTAGGCGATAGCCCTAGTGTGGTATGCGAGTCTAACTCCGATAGTGACTTATCTTTTGATGAACTCGCTTGTGCTAGTGAAAAATTGTTGCATGCCTACAACAAATTGCATAAAAATTTTATTGATCTAAAAAACAAGCATGATAATTTAAAATCCGATCATGAGAAGTTAGCTTCCAAATTTGATATCATAGCTCAAGAAAATATTACACTTAAAGAGAACAATGATATGTTAAATTTGGAAAAAAAATTAATTGAAGATTGATATTGCTAACTTAACTCATGAGAAAGACAATGCCATGATAGAAGTAGAAACTATTAGAAATGAGTTTAATTCATTTAAAATTTAACATGTTTCATCTACTTCTATTTCCAATGCATTTGTGCAAAATAATGAGTTGAAACTTGTTAAAAATCGCATTTCATCTTTAGACTCAACTCTTGTTACATGCATGGATAATCATAAGAAATTTATGGACTTGTGTGCAAAGTCCCGTGTTAACACTTCCAAATCAAACAATCACTATGCACACTTGTATAGCAAAATTTATAAATGCTCAATTTGCTGCCGTAAAGGCCATATTGCTAAATTTTGTTATAATGCACAAAAACCCATCAAGCCTAATTATTTTTGTACATCCCATCAAGCTTCATCACAACATACACACATGCATGCATCCAATGTTCATCATAAGCTTAGTCGTGTGTATAAATGTGATATATGTGGTCGTTTTGGACATTTGGCAAAATTTTGTTTTGAGTTGAAAAGGATTTCACATTTGCCAAATGTTGTTAGAAGACCACAAAAGTTTAAGTGTGATGTTTGTGGTAGGTTTGGACATCTTGCACTATTTTGTTTTGATTTATAAAAAGTTTCTAAATTGCAAAATGTTCCAAAAAGACCATTTTTGTTTGATGATGTTTCTCATTTGCAAAAAGCTTTTAAAAGACCATCCATGTTTGCAAATGATTCACGTGCACAAGCCAAAGGTCAATATATACAAATGCGCCTCTTTCATTGCACACATTGCAATCGGAAGGGTCATTTAAATGATTATTGCTATGACCGGATACGTGCACCATATACGCCCAAAAGGGATCATAACCCTAGGGCATTGAGCTTAAAAGATAGGGGTCATGTCCCTAAACAATCTGCCACCAAAAACATTTGGGTGCCAAAACATATTTGATTTTTAAACCAAGATTTTTAGTATCTTTTATTTTTTATTTCTTAGTTTTGAAAAACGTGCTTTGAATTTTTTTTATCAATTCCTTTGTTTACATATATTAATTTTGGTTTTACATGAGTGGTTTATATTTGAACAACCCTCCGGATTTATTGGTTATTTCAAATCATGATTACCGGGCGCTAAAAGTTTATATGGGTTGAAATTAGTTTCAAGAGCTTGATGTGCTCACCTCTCTTGCTTTTTATTAAAAAAATACCTTTTGGTATGATCACCTCTCTTGCTTTTATTATGATCTATTTTGGATTTTTAAAACCATAGTTCATGATTATTATATGTCTTGAAGGATTGGTGTTGAACTATGTAGTTTTAGTATGATCAATGTGTTTGTACTTTTGAATTCATTATAAAACACCTTTATGGTGATATTTACATGTTTGAGCTTATGGATCATCATTCTTGTGCTTTATTATGTAATCCTTGTGTGGTTTGATCAAATTTACAAAGAATATGTCTTTTATTGATCAAACATTATTTTTGAGCATACCTTGTTTTTAGCAACCTCCCGGATGTATCGTTTATGTTTACCGGGTATTCACATGGGTTGAAACAATCTTATTTATTCTCTTGTCGAATGTACTCCAAGTTTATTACCGTTTGCTTTATCCTAAGCATATTTCCTTTTGATCCTTGTGGATAAAACACATAATAGTTCGACATTATTTTTGGCATGTTTCCCTTGTCAAGAGATTGTTTTATAAGAAGTGATTTGAGTATTCTTATTCAAATATTTGCTTGATTTGAGTACCTCTCTTGCCTTATTGTCAAATATGGCAAATTTTTATTGTTTTGGTTTTGTGATTTAAATTGTGATTTATAATTTCATTTGAGTGATTTGTTTTCACTTGAAAACTTTTTGCATGATTCTCATGTTTTACTTTCTTTTGATTTCATAAATCTATTTTCACATGATTTTGTGTATTGAGACACACTTTTACATATTGATATATCCATGTGTGCTCTCATAGTCTTATTGTATGTGAGTGATATTTAGTATGTTTACTCACATATATATATTTGCCATGATCATCCATTGCATATGTTATATGGCATTTTGATAGGGGGAGCAATCCCTATTTATATTTTTATTTTATACTCATCGTGCTTATAGGAAGGGGAGCCTTGGCTCTCTTCATTTTTTATTTTTCCCCACTTTTGATGTTGCCAAAGGGGGAGAAAAATTGTGAGTATATTCATGTTTAAGAGTATTGTGAGTATATTCATGTTTAAAAGTATTGTACCTTATTGTATATTTTATATATACTCTTTGTGTAAATTATTTGTCATCATCAAAAGGGGAGATTGTTAGTTCCTTAGTTTTGATGATGTTCTAACAAACAATTTATAACTAATCTTATTTGTCTAGTGTTTGTGTTTTCATATTTATTCTAGGCAAACAATGTGTTGGAGGTTGGATGGACTTGTGCCTACACGATCATATCCATTGGAGGATGGGAGGAATAGTGGAGTGAAGTAATGCAATTCAAGTCAAGATTCAAGATCAAGCTTCATCCGCAACCAAGACAAGCTTATTGTAGATCTCAAGCATGGGTACATTAGTTTAGATTTATACTTGTATGTTTATACTTAGAGCTCAAGATTCAAACACACACACATTTATTTTGATTTATCACCATTTTGGATTATAGACTTAACGATATGATTTTATATCTTTTCTCAAGTTTATAAATCTATTGGAAAGTGTTTCAAAACGTGTTTGAAAATTATCTCAAGTTTATATCTTTTCAAACATGCACGAACATGCACATACACACTTTTTGTTTCTATTGCAAAACAAGTTAAAATTGAGAATTTATAGTATTCATGGTTCATTGACTTTATCACATTAATTTATATCTTATATAAAGTCCATAAACCAAGTCACAAGATCTCAATACTTGTTCATGTTCAAAATCATGTTTTTCACATATTGTATTTTTCATGTTTTTGCAAAACAGATGAGTTTTAACAATTGGAAAATGCAATTTAAAAAATTTCGTTTACATGTTTATCTTTATATATACAAACATTTCCCAATTTTTACTAATTTTGGAGTTGTTTTGTTATTTTCAATTGAATTTACAAAAGAAGTTTTCAGCAGTTTTTTTAGAAACTGTTTATTTGTGTTCAAATAATTATTTCTCACAAATGGGAAGTGATATTTCAGAAATTCTTTTTGTAACATATTTATCTATATCTTTATAACCTTACCTAAATATTTTATAATATTTAGAGATGATTTACTATGTCAAATTGATTTTACAATGTCAAGCATTTTTGCAGTTTTTCAGAATCTAAAATATCTGTCTTGAAATAATTATTTATCACAAATGGGAAGTGATATTTTAGAAATTCTTTCTCTAAAATGTTTATCCACATGTTTAGAAATTGCCCTCAAAAGTTCATAATTTTTAGAGTTGATTTGTTATTTTTAATTAATTTTACAAATCCAGATATATAAATTTCGAATCACGAGGATTTTGGGGTATTTTGGTCTTTTCACCTATAACGGCTAGTAACGGCTAGTTTTATTTTTGAGCATTTTTGCTGGGATTTTCTTGGATTTTAGGCTTTGTATCTTCATCCTATATATACCCCATGCCCTCATTTATTTCAGTAATAATCAAGAAGATTTTAAACACGTTTTTGAAGAGTTTAAGTGTTTGTTTAGTTTGTTTAGAAGTTTAGTTTGTGAAGAAACTTTCACAAGAGCTTGAGGAGATCATCCTTTAGTGTTTAAGCATTCAACTCTTCTCCTTCTCTCTTGTCATCTAGAGAGTTTTTCTAAACTCATATCTAGCGATTTATATGTTTGATTTTCATTTCCATAAGCTAGAATTTATTTGAGTTTAGTTTTGATTATTTCTCTTTGTCTACACACACAACTATTGAGCTTATAGTATTTGCATACATTGTATAATTTGAGTTGAGGGTAGTGTGACTTAGTGAGTGAGCTACATTGAGTTCTCATCCATTGTAGAGAACAAAATTTGTATTCTTGAGCTTATTGTGAGGAATCACATTGTAATACACAAGGGCCAGAGAAGTGTGCGGTGAGAGGCGGGATTGTCCCAAGGGAGTGGCATCGGTAGTAAAGCCTAGGGAGAGGTAGTAAATCCGAGCACTTGAGGGAAACACGGGCTTGAGACCGACACTTAGAGGGTGAGGTTGTGTGATTGCAATTGTGAGAGATTGTAAAGTTTTGGTGAGCTAGAAAACCAAATGTGTAAATGTTATGCGTTATTGGTGGCGTAGAAAACCGGTTAGGATAGTGGAGATCTCCTCGGCGAGGAGCGGAGGCGTGGGTCGTGGGGACGAACTCCGTGATCATATCGTTTGTTTGTGTTTGCTTGGCGTTCATTTCTATTTGTGCTTATTGCCTATTTCGCAAATTTTTATTGATCATTTTATCATCTATTTTGTTTACTATTGCTTACATATCCTTGCATATAATCTTATTGAATATCATTCTTGCTAGGATATAATTTGTTAATTAGTTTTAATTGGCATTAATTCGGATTAGATTAGCATATTGCCCTATTCACCCCCCTCTAGGGCAATTTCAGAAGCCACATCTTGAATTTTAAACTCGTTGCAGAATTTAAAAAATGGTCAACTGATGAATTGTGGACCGTTATCGTGGACAATCCGTCTAGGGATGCCGAATCGATAAATCATGTGATGCTTCAAGAACTTGACCCTTTTAGATGTCTTGACCTCTCCGAGTGGAACAGCTTCATCCTATCTGGAGAAGTAACCAGTAATGGCCAAAACGAATCAATAGCCTTTAGCGGACGGTGGACTAATTATTCCGATGATATCCATACCCCATGTTTCGAATGACCATGGGGCAGCAGTCGGATGCAATTCTTCTAGAGGTTGGTGTAGAAAGTCAGCGTGGACTTGACATGCATGACATCATTTAGCATAGGCTACCGCATCTGCTATCATAGTTAGCCAGTAATAACTTAGACGACAAAGTCGGTCCTAAAATTTGGGACCCGATTGATGGCTCCACATGTACCATCATGGGCTTCCTTTAGTGCTTCTGGAGTTTCACTTGGTGATAAGCATCAGAGCAAAATGCCGTCGAATGATCGGTGATATAAAGTCTGCGTAGCAGAATCATAGAAGAAGCGTAAAGCCCTTCTTTAAATCGAGATTGTTTGCTTCAGACTATCAGGTAATATTCTGTGCAAGACATAATCAATCATAAAAAATATCAATCATTAGTCTCGAAGTGAGTTGGCATGGCATGCACATCGTTAGCTTCCAGGATTTACTCTGGGGAGCATAATTAATGGCTAGCCACTATGATGCGCCTAGTAGATTTAGGAGTCAAGGCAAGAGTGGCTGCAAGGGATGCCAAAGCATCCACATAAGTGTTTTTGAGGCGGGCTAAATAGCTGATGTAGAAGCCTTTGAATAACTGCGCAAGCTTCATTGCTGCTTCATGGTAGGGTATGAGGTCGTTGTGGTGGACCTCATATTCTCCTTTGATCTGGTTGACGATCAACTTGGAATCACCACAGGCTTCAAGGTATTTGATGCCCATGTCTTGAGCATGTTGCAGGCCCATTATAAGGGCGTTACAGTCAACCACATTATTAAAATATGGCTTGATCAATGAGTAAGCCTAAGGAAGGACATGTCCATGGGGATCGATCAGCACTACCCCCACGCCTGCAACAATTGCTCCTTTGTGGTTGTGTCTTGATGCACCGTCTAAGTAAAGTTTCCATACGTGGTGATCTGAGGTAGCATTTGACTCGAATACTTCATCTGGAATGTCTTCACAGAGCTTAGAAGATTTGGGGATGGGTTGGTCCGCTAAAAAGTCAGCTATTGCTTGGCCTTTAACTATTTTCTGTGGCACGAATATCATGTCGTATTGTGAAAGCAGTATTGCCCATTTGGCTAACATGGAGTTTAGTGATCTAGGTTTCATCATGAGTATCCGTAGAGGATTGACTCTTAAAATGACGTGGATAGATTGACCAGTGAGGTAGTGTCGCATTGTCTGAATTGCGAAGATCTATGCTAGACATTCCTTTTCAACTAGATTGTAGCGATGCTCGGCGCCAATCATGATCCGCCTAAGGTAGTAAATGGCTTGTTCATGGCCAATGTCATTTTTCTGTGTAAGAAGTGCTTCAAGAGAGTGATCCATTACCCTAACGTAGATCATGAATGGTTTAC